>JARHVA010001950.1:2330000-2933588 GCA_037957365.1 Torreya grandis
GACCTTATATAAAGCATCATACATGTTATACTAAACCCACTTTCTTAGCTTTTATCCCCTATAGGTTAGATGCTTTAGTGCAAAGCTATCTTTCACCTATTATAACTAGTGGTCGATGTTTTATAGAGATATTCATAGCATCATTCTATTGCACCATTGCAATGATAAAATTCAACATGGGTCCTAGCAATGGAAATAAAATGTTGTAGGAATTTCAAAGTCAAGCACTCATTAGGTTTTCCAGGTTGGTTTTGGACTCATTATAACTAGGTGTAAATATGTGGTTGTCTTTTTGCATTCAAAATTTAACACTCAGTTATGCTAACATAAATTCACATAAGGCACATGCCTTATGTACTCACTTGAAGAATAATAGAGAAAGAACTAGAGCTTGTGTTGGGATAGTTGTGCCATGACATAAGGCATTAATTATGGGACTTAGTTAATTCATAAAAGGCTTAAGTAGATCCATAGGCTCAAACCTTTCATGAACTTCACTTTAGTGGTCTATAGGTACAAGCCTATTTTGGGGTAGTTATATAGTCTTAAAGTTACAAGCCATTATTTTACCAAGCTTAGTGTCATACATGAACTATAAGGGTCAAGGGACTATTGTTGCTTAGACTATTCATACTTTGGCTAGCACTTCCAAGATTGGTGTAGGTTTTATCTATACTTAGGCTATTTATATAAGATATATTGACACCATCATTTAACATAGGGACATCATTAATGACTTTGACTATAATCTTGAAAACATCATTACATACATATGTTGAAATTATAACATTATAACCACTATGTTTATTGCACATTAAATTAACAATACCACATATATGTAAACTAGAAATATTGTATGTATTTCAAACATTCATTATAATTTAATCAAAGTTCAAATATAGAAAATACAATTCATGGCATATAGAATAGAGTAAATACCTATCTTAAGTTACTTAACAACATAGAGGCTCACATGTAAGCTTGGGAATATACAAATGAATCCTTAATGGCATCCACGATATTCCTAATACTAATGGTGGCCATCATAATGCATGCAAAACCAATCCTTTAGAATTTTACTACCTTGATTCATGTCACCTTACTTCACTAGTTTAATATCCTTTTATAGCCTATAGGAACATCTCTGCTAGGGTGGAGTATAGACACCAGGTGCCGAGCTAGAGCCTTTATTTATCATTCTACTAGCTCCATCACCTTGTGCCCTTTGCACTATAGTCACCATGTCTTATCTAATTTGGAAGATGCCCCAAGAATCTTATAAATGATTAACCACCTATCAATTGGTGTAAGGTAAGCACTGATTCCTTTAGCTGGCACCAAGATTCCAAAATAGAAATCATTCAAAATGATCACCTAATGTCAAAGTGTCTATCATGATGGTATGAATCCCATACTTATTGAAATAGGGGCCTAATAAGGTACATTCTTATAATCATTAATAACATTCAAGGAGTATCATAAAAACATCCATCGATACATAAATTAATCAAATTTCATATTATTGGGCCTTTTTTATAGTTAATATATATTTACAACACATGTATCAACATTAAAAGTACAAACCACTTAGATTTTTATCAAATATCATACCTAGAACTAGGTTTGGTTTCAGGAGACTTGTAACATAGGTCAAGCTAGGCCATGAACTCAACCTATTATATAAATTATTATCACCCTCTTCTAAAAAATTTAATTCTATTATCACATATGGTGGCCTGAGCTATAAAGATTAAAATTGCTAGTGGGGGCCATCTTGTTTACATTCATTAAACAATTATTTTATGTTTTGTGACTAAATACCATATTATGCCATGTTTATTAATTCTAATATTTGTAGCATTATAAGAAAATTATACATAGAAAAGGTTTATCAAAATTTCATGAAATTATATTTCATGCATTTATACTTACAATGTTTTTTGGTGATTTCCATATAATTCTAGATTTTTATGCAATTTTCAATTTTAAATTAGTGGTGTTTGGTTTCAATATCATTTTCATATCGTGTTTACAAATGAGTTACTTATGACATTGGTTTTCATGATTTGTCACATCTTTGAATGCTTTATTTTAATTTCGTGATTTAAACATACATGTTACAACTTAGAATTTCATATGCTCAAAATTGTTATATTTTTCACTAACCTGACCGAAATTTCAAAGCAGGGCTTAGCCTATAACCTATGTATTATTGCTCATTAATTTTTATTCCAATAACATTTAACAATTGGTCATTTAATTTTCTATTGTTTTTTGAAACTTGGTAACATTTTGATAGGTATATGTGGTATTGATATAAACTTAGGTCCTTAAAAACATTAATTTAAATTGATTGTTAACATTGGTCATTGATATTTGAATTGGGTTGTTTATAATTTCAATGTTTACAAGTTGGCATTAAGAGTGGTCATTTTGATATGTTATTAGACATTACTTTTTAATTAATTTCCTTGACACGTTTGAATTAATGTTAGGATATTTGGATATCTCAAGGAACTTTGAAGTCATGTTTGAATTTAAGGACTAGGGTGGCAAGGGATAGATTGTGTATATTATAATCTTTGCCATTAATAATAAGATGTTTCATTTTTTTGGTTATAGATGATAAAAATGTGGAGGGAAGTTTAAATAGGCTTCTAATCATGTTACTAGTTGATTTAACAATTTATTTGGCAAGTTTGTTTGACAATTATGTTTGGTAGTGACACAATCCACAAACTTGGTTGACACTTTACCCTAACCCCATTAAATGTTCTTGGGAAACAATAATATGGTTGGTTTTGTCTTTCAATATCATTATTTTTAATCTCTACATGGAAGGAGAACTCTATAAATTTTCTTTTGCTTTTCAAAGGCCAAGGAATTTTAGTTTAGACCCTCTTTATTTATGTAAATAGACCTTGGTAGGTATGTGAGTAGTTTTTTATTTGGTATTTGGTAAAAAAATGTATTTATTGATGAAAATATTATTATTAGTCATTTCAAGTGATTTTATCTTATCGATGCATGCAAATATATGGAAGAGAATTGAAATGTGTATTATTTTGGCATAAACAATATTCCATTTTTGGTTGGGTGATTATTATTTTTGTTTTCACTTAAGAGTGTTTTATTCTTATGCATGTTTGATGTTCTTGAACATCACATTTTTTCTCTTAATATTAATACCTTTTATGAATTTTGGATCAGTTAGTTCTATGTTTATTTCATGGAGGTCATGCATTTTGAATAGATAGTTTCCAAGAAATTAAAATATGGAGATGTGAAAACTATGTGTTATTTTGAAGAGTTGATAAATAATTTGAGTATGATATTCATTTGGTCAATATTATATTTACTTTAACTTTTATTTTGATCGAATAAATAGATATTTTTATTTTTATTATTTGAAACCCTTCATCAGATGACTGAAAGTTTCATGAATCTCATGTTGGATTTCATAGTTTTAATTCACTTTTGTGTCAGTTGAATTTTGCATTAAATGTGGTTATGATTATAAAAACTATTTGGAATATATTAAAGTTGTATATGTGAGTTGAGTAACTACAAGTGGTTTCATTATGGTTATATTTATATTTTTCTATTAAGATGATGACTTGGTACTATCTTATCAATTGTTTTTAAGTATGTTATCAAATGTAATAATGAAATGATTCTTGTATTCATGCATGTTCTTTGGTTAAATTCAATTTCATATATGAATAATGTCAGATTTATACTCCTATAAAGCTCCATATTTAAATTAATGTATGGTATTGAGATGAAGGTTGAAAAATATGGAAGTTGGAAACTTTTCATACAACACAATAAAGTAATGAAAAATATTTTATGGCTTTTGTTGTGTATTTTGAGTTTGAGTTTCTTACTCATTTCCCTTCATATGGTTTTGATTAAAATTTGGGTAAACTTAATCATGGAGTTCATTCATATTATTTGCATCTAAATATAAAGTTTAATTTGAAATCAAATAGAATATTTTATACTTTTCTTATAAATTTTGAAAGACATTTCATATAATAATGAGATAAATGATAACTATATTGGTGAATTTTACATATATAATTGGAAATATGGACATATTTTTTTTTTAAAAATTGTCACATTTATTCTCAGTTGACTGAATAATCCATTAAAGATGACCACTCATAGTTTTATTAAAATTGGGAATTTTGTGATAGTTGATAGGTGAACAATTTTTAAAGTTTTGAAATCAAGTTTAGTTTGATTCAATTGAAAGCTTGAAAATTTTGTATATTTGGCATTTAAAGTATCTTGGCATTGTTTAAGGAAATGGAATGGATATTTTATTTTATTTTTATTGTAAACATATAGTAATATTTCCTTTGAGGAGGTATTATATTATTTAATGAAGGACTTTATCAAGGAACTATTATGCGAATTTATTCCAAAATTATAAAATATCAGGGTGCATACCATATTCAAAGGATTATGGTAGGAATGTGCAAGGCTGAGATAGTTCTTAGTAGTGTAGGGGATCCCACTCATAAGGTATTAACAATGAAAGATCATTACAATTTGTAGAGATGCCAATGTTTTATTTATACCATCTCATCATAGAACTCATATCTCAATCCACTTTAACATAAAGGCCCTAAATTTTGGGATAATCCTTGATAATATCCCAACTTTATCCATTAAATTGCATGGAAATATTTTTAATACATGTCAAAGATGAGATAAGATACAAAATTATTTGATTTAAATCCCTCCTATTTAAACCATAATGAATTATTTCCTAAACTCAACCTTAACCTAAAAAATTTAAACCTACCTTTGTTAATTATACCTAGACCCATTACACTTCTACCTAATGACCCTTCATGCTCAAGTAATAAATGTGTTTTCAACCCTATCTCCCAACCCCTAGTGACTCATGTGTTGAATAAGGTGAAACTTGATATTGATGATGATGGAAAATATACAAACTTGGTTGAGTTACCTTTTGTGCCATTGGATTACATTGAAAATCAAATAGATAAGGGAACTCCTATTATTGATTTGGTTTTTGAGATTGATTTAGATTCATAATTTGATGTAGTATGATGATGTTTTTCTATTGGATTAGTTGTTATACTATTTGTTGCGAAACTTGATATGCTTTTCATATTTTTAGTTATGAACTTTTGAATGGATTTAGTCCTCTAGATAGTTACAGTTTTGAGAACATTTTTAGTTTTAATAGCATGGATAGATGTTCATATTTTGTTGAATGACTTTGATTATCATGTTTAGTTTTGGAAATTATTTCATTTTTTATGCAATAATACTTGATTTTATAGTTGACTTGGGAGATATTTTATCACATGATGTTTAATTAGAAATGCTCTGTTATTATGGATTTATGATGTTATTTAATGTTTATACCATTAAACATGATCATTTATTGATCATTTATTTATATGTGCATGTAAATAATTATTTAGTGATGTTGGCAATTCAAAGGGCCCCCATGCATTAGAAAATATTAATTTGGTTTATATTATTATTTTTTATCTCTGAACTTTATTCAAAAGTTCTAAACATAAAATCAAGTTACAAACTTTATACTTATAAAGCAACTAATTATAAAGTGATTGAATTTTAAAAAGTTAATTGAGTTTATAACTATAACTAACTAAAGTTAGTCTTAACTTCAACATAATGATCTTCAAGTGAAGATTATTTTATAAGGAGATTGAAGACATATTAAAAGAGGAGAAACACACATGTATTGAGAGTTATTCAAATTTTCATAAATTTTCCTATCATTATTCTTCCTTGGAAACATCGCTAAGATTGAATAATCACTTTCAGATAGACCAAACAATATATTCTCTAGTAATCTACTTGAATAGCATATATATGTCCAGTTTTCTTAATTTATTTATAGCTAATTATATAAATGTTATCAAGTATTAATGTCATTGATTATTTAGATATGTAGTCATATGCATATAAATTCATGTACTTTTCCCTAATAATGATGAAATCATCATATTTTATTATAGATTATTAATCTATCAATTATATAGTGATCTTTTATTGAATATGTTGTTTGTAATTAGACTTATTTCAATGTTTCTCAATAAATTTTATTTTTCTCATTCACTTAATTTGGTTATTTTTTATAATCTCACACACTTTATTTTATTTACTTTGATTTGATTTATTTACTTAATTAGATTTATTCTCATATTCAGATTAGTTCTTTAGATTAATTGTTCTTACTTTATTAGTATTAATTTTATTTTCTTCTCACTTATTAGTTTCTTAGTTTTAGTTATTTCTTTAATAGTATTTACGTTGTTATTCATATTTATTATCTCATTATTTTAAGTTTTTAATTACTTATTTTATTTATTACTTCTTAGTCTTTTAATTAATCTTCATTTGTTTAGTCTTTATACTATAGTTTAAGTCTTTATCTAGTAGTTTATTAACTTGATTATTTACTAGTTTTACATCTTATTTGATTTTGTTCTTGATTAAGATGTTAGATTTATTTTTACTGAGTTATTATTTATTTATAGATAGTTAATTATTAGATAAATGTTTAGATTAATGTATGCCCAGTTTTTACTAGTGTGGAACCTATCTTAGACACTTTAAGAGGTTTGGATATCCACTTGACATACACTAAAAATAATAAGGTACATCTCAATAGGAAGGACACATGATCTAGCAACAGAGAAAGTAACAATGGAAAGAGTAATAACCACTTTTGACTAGTGTAAGAACCAAACAATTTTAGATGGACTAAAAACTAGCCTAAACTAAATAATCTATAGGTACATGTCTCAAAATAACCAAAGGGATCCTCAAGGAATATAATCCAAACAAATATGAATAATAAACCACCATTTCATAAATTGACTAGATCTAGAACTAGCCTAGGCAAAAAGGATGCCCAGATGTCCATATAAATAAAAGCAACTAATGTGGGATCTAACCTAGATAAATTAAGTGGAGGCCTACATCTTAAAATAGAACTAAAGCATAGAAAATTAAGGGAACCCCCATAGGGAAAGAGGGATACAATATAGGCTCCCTATTTGTTACATAAATTTTAGTCTTTATTTTTATTTCCTTATTTGGTTTACATTTTCATTTATTTAGGTTTATTTATATATATTTTAGTTTACTTTAATATGTATTGGAATTGATATTGATAAATAAAGATACATTATTGAACTATAATAGATTAGAGATATTTTCTTAAATATATTATCTCTCTCATCATATTTACTTTATTAGATAGGTTAAATTATATCTTTATATCTGATTACGAGTTTATACATTGAAATAAGTAAATTGATTTCTAAATATAATGATGTTTAGTTCATTAAGTATTATGTTAAATTATTCTCATAAATGTTAAAAAACTCATACACACATCTTAAGATTATTATTTGATCCATATATCTCCTATTATTATATTGATTTGATTCCATCTTGACCTTCATGTTGGGCAAAAGGGTTTATTCATTGACATGACATTTTTTACCATCATTAAATTTGGTGACTTCACTGGCAAGTTTTCAAAAAATTATTTCTTTATTTATTCCTTTATTTTTATTTTAGTATTTCTTCTAACCTTTTTCATTTTGTTTTGTATAACAAACATTTTGATTTACATTTCATTCTTGACATTAGAGTCAAATAAGAAGATGAATTAACCTTTGAAATAGATTGGGATGCCACCTTAAGTCATCAAAATTAATTTCATATTTAGGTGTAAAATAATTGTATTCAAAAAGAAAGGGAACAAATATTAGCTGGTAGTCCTTCACCTAAAATTTGATTCCTTTTTGAAACCTTCCCTTTTGACAATTATATTGCTCTTACTGATCCTAATAAATCTATTTGAACCAACTAAGCCTAGTAAGACTTTAGAACATGTTGAAACTTCCAATGGAAGAAATTTTTTAAGATAGAGTTAGATATCTCATCCTTGGTCTATAGATTAATATATACCAAGCTAAAATCACTAAAAAAAGTTGATTTTGATGTAGAAAATGATTAGTAAGTTGTAAATCCTCAAATTCTTACGAATATAATAAATTTTGGTAATCATCATAGTAAGTTACCTTCATTTTAATGGATTAATGTCTAAAAAATATCAAAACCTCATGGTGAGTCTTGGTTAGGTTAGTTAGATTCCTTTAAAGTTATTTGTGCTACTTTGGGTATAACAAAAGAAAAAACAACTTCAATTATTTTCACAAAATTTATAAGATAAATCATATCAAGCCTTTATTAGTTTGCTCTATAATGTTATTAAAACTTATAAGGACATATAATATTGGATATAACTTTGTTTGGTAAGCTTAAATAATATCTAGAGTTAGTCAATAAACTTGTTCATATTTTCATTAATCTAGATGACACTATTTACCATTTATTACTTGATTTACTAAGTTCTGTCATAAATTTCATCATGATGTGAGACCATATAAAAAATTATATACAATAAATTTTTGTAGTGAATTTATTTAGAATACATGAATTTAAAATATAGAGACAATAGAATATGATTTTATAATTAATTTTTTTATAGAATATGAAAATAATTTAAAATGTGTTAGATTTATATATCAAAATTTTACTATTTTAACTTATAATAATGCAGAAATTTTAAAGGCTATACATAATATTGGAAATGATTTGGTCTATATCAAACAAAAATTTGATGACAAACCTTCCACATTAGGATAATATCCTAATCCTTATAAAGGTAAGAAATAATAAAATGTACATTATTTTCATTTTTTTGAAATAAACCATAATCCTAACACATGTATAGTTATTCAAAAATTCAAACATTTTATCCATGGGAAAGATAGTATTACCATTGAATTGGATATTAATATAAACATGTGTGGTTTTGGCAAGTCTTTAGACAACATCAAAACTACTAGTTTTTATGTTTTTCAGATGAGATAAAGGGATTATTTTTATATTTATAAATACAATTCAAACATAGTTAACAATCAAACATATAATTCCAAACCTTATTTATAAGTTAAATGTAAATTTATTCATAATATTACTATTATAGATAATTATTTTCTAAATCCTCATTAATTAACCTTTTATCTTCTAGAATCAATAATACACAATATCCTCATTATAAGCCCCAAAAAAAAACACATATATGTTACCTTTTTTTATTTGATAAGGTAAAATGTATAGGTTTTATAAATATCCTGTAACCAAGTTTAACAAATACATAACCATGTCAACATAGAAAGAAACAAAGAGAAAGAAAGTTAGACTTCTAGACTAGCTAGTGAAATATATTCTTTCAAAAATATTCCCCCAAAACACCCATAAACTTATGCCAAACTTCTACCAAGAACTAGCCAAAATAGTTAATATATAGGGACAAATTTTAAGTAAAAGAGTCTTCATAGTTTGAGTAATTTACTAGTATGGCCATTTCAGTAATATCTTTATCTTCCTTGTTTTTGTCTTTATTCATTTGTCCATGAATTCACCTACTCGAGCCTTCTTCCTTGTCATTCTCTTTCTTATTTTTGCCTATGAATTTGGGTGAGTTTTAGAAACATAATATTGGGGAATTATATATTTTATACCCTTCATATTTCCCAATCCACTTTCCATTTTCTTGGGTCTCTTTGTAGGGATAGTGGAAAGCAAAGGGTTCCCATCACTCTTTTTTTCTTCATGGGGGAACTAGTTTTTGCATTGTTAATTTGAGGGTTGACCCCATTTTAACTCTAGTATCTAAATTATTTATATAAATATATACCTCTCCCATCAAATAATTATATTATTACATAATTTTTATTATAATTCTTACCTAGTTATCTAACTTATCGTCAACATAAATTAGTTTCATGTTAAAGATTAAGTGAAGGCCTGAGGTGTCTTCCATCTCATTTTTCTCACTCGAGTCCTTCAAGGGAAACCGATAAGTATTCTTCTTATCTTCCTCTATGTTATTAACCACATTATAATTTTATCTCTATGGAGATTGGGATTTGAGTTTTATATATTTTCCTTTGAGTATAATCTCCACTCATTATGAGCTCTTAAATTGGTCCTCTTTCCAAGAATGTTCAAAATACTCATGATATTCCTCCACTAAATCCTTAGAATTTTGGGATCTTCCTCAAAATCCTCCATCATATCATTATCCCTAAGATACACTTCCTTCCCTTTTAGATCATTCCCTCTTTTTAAATAGGAATATTAATCCTTGGTAGATGAGGTCACTAGTGGAATTTGCTTTGAATCCAGTCAACATTATTTTAATAGATTTAAATAATAAGTAGGGAAGACTAATTTTATCAACTTTAAAGTGATCTATAAGCATAAAATTATGACATAATTACATGGAATTTACCTTCCAACATTATATATTTCATAATCTATAGGCATACATTTAGATAATACTTTGGTAGGTCCATCTTTGGGAAGTCCTTATTGTTAGTGATTATATGCACATTTGAGTTGAAGAATTTATTCAAGACTTCTTGCTTCCTTGAATTATCCTTGAAATCTTTGGTACCCTCATAAATTATAATGGTAATCTCCTATATTAGTTCTTTAGAGATTTTCATTTCTATCCCCCTCATTCATAATTTCATATGATGTTGACTTAGGGAAACATCATTTGACATTTCTTCATCATAGACCAAAATTATGGTCATGAATTAATCAAGGTCACCATTAACCAAATTTTTCCAATTTTTTTTGTTGTCCTTTGATTCAACATAGGCTATCAACTCAATTTTATCCCTACTCCTACCCATCACCACTTTCTTCCTCATTTTTAAATCTTTAGAACTAAACCACCATAGCCAATGTCTTCAATTATTTATTTAGGGTGTCTATCTTATGTAATTAATTATCTACCATGACACACCTTACTCCCAAACTTCTCCCTTGTATCAAAATGATGTCTTAGACCTTTACAATTTGATTCATCATTACTAGTCTAATCATTGAGACTTATACACCATGTGATGATGCCCTCTTCTTTGGTGTGATGATGGCATTAATATAATTATTAATTAGTTTCAAATTTTGGGGTTTAATATTATTAACCTTATTCCATTCTTAATATTTTTTGATAAGAACCCCTAAATTAGCCATTCCATTAGTCACCTTATGGCCCTCCCTATACATATTAACTATGGTGATTTTTTTCATAGTTTAAAGATCTTAAAAACATATTAAATTTATTGTTTGATAGGCCATAAGGGTCAATACTTACCAAAGAGGGCATTTATGATGTTTATGGAATCTTATTTAACCATAAAAGTTTCAATATCATGTTGCACCATCAATTTAATACCCTAGAGAACCACTTTTACCTTAGACACATGATTAATTTAAGATCCCATAGGCCCTACATAAGTATAAATGACTCTCGCTTCCTTGTATTAAATTCCCCCCTTTAACACAACCTAGGTTACCCTTAGCTACCCCATAAAAGTTCAACTTATGCTAGTTCAAATACAATCTAGACTATTTCACCTTGTTTCTATCCATATTTAGATCCTATTTTATGGTCATCAATTTCATATCCCTTCCTTTAAGGATATAAATATTGATATTAGAATCCACTATTTTATTTTTGAAGACAAACAACTACCAATTTTTTATAATCATTGAACATAACCTATGAAAAGAAGATTTGGCCTAGGCTCTTTTATTAGAAAAAGTATAGTTCTTAGTAGATTTATAGAATTCCTACCAAAGATGGGGGAGGGAGAGGTACCACATGAATTCTAGAGAGGACAACTTCCATGGTGATTTACACTAAAAAGGAAGTATAAGAGGGTGTTTGGTTTGACTTTGGAAACATTAATTTTCACTAGGAGGAGATCCTATAACATGGAAATAAAGGAGAAATCCATTAGTAGGTGAGACATTATTTCATCATTAGGTTTACATAAGAAATGCATGTTTGGTATGGTAAGACCTGTTTTGTCCAAGTTGTCAATGGTGAGGATCTTATCCTATGCTTCCATCTAAAATAAGATGTTGATCTTGGGAGTAAGGTTTTTAATCCAAAAAGGCCTCTAATAGTTCTATTCTTCTTCCTTATTTAGACCCACTGAGTATCCATATTTAATAGAATAGTTACGGTTATCTTATGCCAACCAAACAATCCAATCTATAGTGGGATGGATAAAAATGCTGAGAGATTTGAGATTAGCATTTAGATATTTAAGGGCCAAGGTAAATATGCTAGTAAAAATAAAAACCTATAAACTCTTCCAATTCTTAGAAACTTCACATCCCTCATAATAATCTATGAATTTTATCCATAAACAATCTTTTAAAGTGAAACAAGCATCAGACCAGGGATGTTTTATGGCTAAGGAGAGCTAAGCAAGCTAAGGTTCATCTCAAAAATAAACATTTTCCCCATTACCAATCCTCCATCTAAATATTTTTCTCAAGAAAAAATTGTTGTCAAGGTTAAGTCCAGGTTCTGGATATATCAAATGCATAAGCTGGGAGATTATATGAACCAAGTAGGTGTATACCAAAAAATAGATGAAATTAAAATGAAACAATAGTGTGAGAATATTACACAAGACAAGATATGGGATAAAATCCAAACTTCCATTAACAAAGATCACAAATGTGAGAAGTGAAAATAGGAAAGTGATGAGTAAGTCATCCTCAAAAGGTATTTAATATCCTCCCATAATATAATAATAACTCCTCCAAAAAAGGTGGTCAGTAAGGCTAAGAATAGAGGAGTAAATCCTATAACTAGAATAGTTTATCAAGGGAGTTAATTAGAAGTCACTTGATCAACATGTACACATAATAAAGCTTATCCATAAAAGTAGGAAAACTCCAAGTGAGGGAAAAAATACATAATAAAAAAATAGGTCCCGACAACTAGGCCTAATGAGGCACCCATGTACAAAGTAATCTCTCATAAAGTATATAAGTATAAAACCCATAAGAAAAAAATCCTCCAAAAGAGAGACATAAAAATAAGAGGCTATAAGTCCCCCTAGGAGATGATGTTAAAGTTTCCTAAACCTCAAGAAGAGCTCGTAAGTGAAGGTACTTACTCTTTATAAAAGGTTTGGTGAATATGTCTATAATTTTATCTAACATCAATAAATATCATACTTAAATGATGTCCCCATGAATGATCTCTTTGATGAAAAAAATGTAAATATCTATGTGTTTGGTCTATTAATGCTAGACTAGATTCTTGAAAATCTAAATGGTACTCTAGTTGTCATGGTAGATGATGATTGATCATTTGAACTAGAAACCAAACTCTATGAAAATAACCTAAAGCTATATTGACTAAATGGAAGCATTGATATCCACTTTATACTCTACCTCAGTAGATGATAAAATAATATCATTTTTATTCTTTCTTGACCAACTAATCAGACTTAAACTAATGGATAAACTGTAACCTAAAGTGGACTTATGATTTTAAATATCACCAACCTAGTCTAAGTTAGTATATCTAATCAAGTTGATGCCAATGCATGATATTTAATGAATATTTAATTTATGTGTGACCTAAGTTTAGTGGATGATCCTCTTTGTCACTTTCCAATTCAACTCATGGGGTTCTTACATGAATCTAGAGACTAGGCCCACTACATATGATATGTCATGTCTAGTATTTGTCAATTAGATAAGGCTACTAACAAGTTTTTGATACAAGATAGCATCAACCAAAGTTGAAGTACAACCTACCTCAAGATTGAATCTAAATATAAAGGGAGTCAAAGTTGGCTTACAATCAACCATGTGAAACTGAACAAGTAGATTGAGGGCATACTTAGGCTATGCAAGAGTAATCCCTAAGTCAGACTGATAAATATGAATCCCAAGGAAGTAGTATAACAAGCCCAAATCTATCATGGAAAATATTTCCTAAATATACCGTTTCACTACTAAAATGGATGAATAAAATCTACTAATGATCAAAATAAGGTCAACATAAAGAACCAAAATCAAGAGTGAATCATTTTATCATAAGAGATAGACATTTGGATCAAGATTACATCTAGTGAATCCTATTGAAAGAATAAAGGAAACCATCTTGGTTTACCAATCCCAAGTTACCTATTTGATGCCAAAGATGGGATTCTAGAGTCTACATACAAGGAAAGAATCCTCAAAAAATCCTAGAGGTTGATCCATGAAAATATCCTCCTTAATATCATCTTGAAGAAATTCACTCTTCACATCCATTTTATGAACATCCCAATAACTTGCTATAATAATATCAGGTGTGAGTCTGATGAAGTTCATTTTGGTGACTAGTGTAAAGTTCTATATGTAGTCAATTCCAAACACCTATGAGAAACCCTTAGTGACCAACCATGCCTTGAACTTGTCAATAAACCTACCTACCACATACTTAGTTTAATATATCCATCTATATTGAACCATATTTATTCCCTTGTGATGAAGTGTCAAATCCCAAGTGTGATTCCTGACTAAGGAGTAATACTCCTCATGCATGGTAGATTCCCACTCATTAATACTTTATGCCTCCTAAAAAGTCTTGGATCTAAGATAGAGGTATATAAATCATGTGGATCACCCTAAGACTCTAATTGTGTTGTCTTGTCATCCAAAAGATCCCCAACCCATTTACTTGTGCTCTATAGTGTCCACCTAACCTAAAGATGGCTAGAAATGGATAAGTTAGTTAAAGAATAATCATCCTCTAAAGTATGTCTATAATTTGATGGAGATGAATCCCCATCAAAACTCTCACTATCATAACTAGAATAAGTGTCCTCAACCTCAAGAATGTGCTCAAGTTAATCTGAATAATCTAAATTGAATTTAAGTGAGTCTAATAAATTGGGAGAAGAGTCAAGTGTTGAGTTTATGAGACTCTCCCAAAAGTGAACACTTCTCTCAATGAACATCTCATGTATGGTCAGATGAAAAAGGTATAACCCCTTAACACCATCTTGATAACCTAAAAATATGTTAGGCTTACTCAAAGGATCCATATGCTTAAAATTTATTCTTTGGTATAAAGGCCATCACTAGAGATCTAAAAGTCTTAAAATGCTAAACTGTAGGTTTATGATTGTACAAAGATTCAAAGGGAGTTATACCTATCAAATCTATGTGAGGAACCATGTTATAAATGTAGTAATCATAATTTATTTCTTTGGCCTAATATTGTGTTGTGACTTAGAGTGAATCATATAGCTAGCCATATCTTTTAAGGACCTATTATTGCATTCTAAAACTTCATTATGTTGAGTACTATAAGGAACTATCTAATGTAAATCAATCCCCTATTCTATTCAAAACTTCTTAAACCTATTATTGAAATACTCAACCATATTATCAGTTCGAAGAACCTTGATGGATTTATCTAATTTTTTTCTACAAGAAATTTTAAGTCTCAAAACTTGTCAAATACTTCAAATTTTTGCTTAAGGAAGTAAACCCATGTGTATCTTGAGAAATCATCAATGAACGTAAGGACATACTTAGCCCTTATGAAAGATAGAGTGGGAAAAGTCCCAAGTACATCATTATGTACTAACTCCAATTCTTGTGAATCCCTCCAAGCTTTGCCTACTTCAAATTTATCTTCAGATGCTTCCCAAAGGTGCAACCCTTATAAATACCCTTAGATAAATTGACTCAAGGTCAGATGGTGACCATGTCATTTTTTTGAGTTTTTCTAGATAGTAGTAGTTTAGGTGGACAAACCACTCATGCCAAACTTTGTTAAATCAATGTAGTCAAACAAGAATCAGGTGAAATTTTTGAAAAGGTATATAACCTAACTTGGTGATCTTCCCTACCCACTACCACTATAGAATCATTATGAAACTATTTAACTATGATTAAATCTGGTGAAAATTGTACCCTTATTCCATTATTGATATGAGTGATTTCATACACTGATAAGAGATTAGTTGAAAGTTATGGAACACTTATAACATTATTAAATGTTCATCAATCCATTTTAACACACCTTCTCCATGCAAATTATACTAAAGTGTCATCACCCAAAGTGATAGAATACATGTTACAAGGATATAAGAAAGAAAACTCAACTTATGATGAGTCTATGTGGTGGGAAACACAAGATTTAATAAACCATGAATAGGTTGGAGCTACAACTTCTACAAGATCCTTTCCCTTTTCTTTCTCTTTTCCTTTACCTTTTACCTTATAAGAATCTAGAGCTAATGAATTCTACGTGATAGACTCAATAATACCTATGTTATTCTTATCTATAAGATGAGTTAGGTGATCAATTTATTTATTCATGCACTTGTGTTTGTCATTTCCATTTCTATTAAAATAGGAACACCTAAGCTTTTGTTTATTAGGTTTATCATTGGAAGAGGAGATTTTAGTGCTTATTTTTGTTGAGGTTGATTCTTTCTTCTTCACTTAATACTTATTATTATTCTTCTTATGTTTGTTTGAAGTCTTTAATTTACCATTCCCAATAATTAGGGCTTGAGGTTTTGTTGACTTAAATGTATCCATATATATTAAATTTTATTTCTCTCAAGTCAAATTGACAATAATGGCATCTAAAGAGGGCATTTTCCATGTAGTGCCTAGAGCACTTTTATTGTAATGAAAAGTAGAGATAAAAAATGAGTAAGAAGGACCTATAATATATATTATAGAAATAATAAGTTGGTGATATTTATTCTCTATTCCACATTATTTCAACTATAGTCTCAAAAACTTGAACTTAGTGAATAAATCCTAAAGGGTGTCAAAGTTACTAGGACTTAGGAGGTAGATAATCTCATTTTTAAGTTTGTGGCCTCTTATCACATCTAGCTTCCAAAAAATATTTTTCAAGATGGTAAAAACATCATTGGGATATTTATTAAGTTATAAATGAAAGATAATATTAGGAGACACAAAAATACATAGCAACCCATAGGGTCCATCACAATGTTTATACCACTTAACATTTTATGTTTTTTTACTAGGTTTAATTTCATTACCCATTATAATATGATGTAAACCATTACTCAATATAATTTACATTTTGGTTTTTCATTAATTATAGTTAAAATAATTTAGTAGATTAATTGAACTTGTATCCATTGTCTAGAAATAAAGTTGAAGTAGTGGAAATTGAAGTTATTATTGTTGCAGAAACAAAAGTACAAGTAGAATGGATATAGTCATACAAATTGAATAGTAAACCCCCCATGAAATATGATATGGTGAAACACCTTGAAATTTTTAAACAATTCATAATTAAAATATGTTGGGAATAGTTGAGAATGTGTCTAGAGCAACTAGTGCAAAAAATGTTGAAAATGCATGATTCACAAAGTAAGGGGATGCTAGGCTCAGTTGATAATGCTTCTAAAGGAAGAATCTAATGTGAGAATTAAGTGATAAGGAGAAATAATGTTTTTTAATGAAAGTGATTTTCATCTCCTATAAAATTAAAACTCACCCTCTAGGCTTCTACACATGAGGATATGAAGAGTTTTTAACAAAAAAAATTTCCCATCTTTGAAAAAAAATCTTAAAATATATTGTTTAAAAAAGAGAATTAAAAAATCTCATAATAATGAGCTCCACACAAATAATATTCAACTCATTTAAAAATAATATTAATTTTACCAAATTAACTCATTATTTTTCAAATCCCATCACAATGATTTAGTCTAAATCTAACATAGACCATAGACATTGTTTTTTTAAAGAAGACCCACTCTAATGTTACCACCCATCCAAAAGTTTTTACCATCAAACAAGGTATTAAAAAAATTCCATTGATATTAATGACTCATTTTTAAAAAATTAGCTTGCCTTTTTTTTTTTAACTTTTAAATTACCTATTCATGGAAAAATATGTGGGTTTTTACATAAGTGGGTTTTAAAAACCATTATTTTTCACAAAACATCACAAATTTCATCCAAAATAGGTAGTGTTTTGGATGATGAACAATTGAGAGGGAAGTTAAATTTTAATGAAAATACCACAAATTTTTTGTAGTGGTATATGAAACTATTAATATAAATGGAGGGTCATTTGAGCCTTACACAAATTGATTTTGAAAGATGTTGATGAAGGATGAAGACATAGATCTATTAAAGGTAGAACTAAAGGAACAAAGGCATTAAGTGGGTTGTGGGATTGCATCACACAAGTTTATAGGGTGAACCAGAGGGTTATGAGAGGGATAACGGTAGTTTAAGTCCTTAGAATTCATTAATAGACTATTAAAACCTCACAAAAATAAGATTGGTTGTTGAAGATTTGAACATGAATTAATTGAGAAATTAGGTCATGAAGAGTCACAAAGGCCATGGATGAAGCAATGGCTCTTGAGAATAATCACCCTAGGAATGAGATTTATTTGGAAGATGTGTATACACATGAGCATAAAACATAGTTGACACTAAACACTTAATAAAATTCAATTTGGAAACTAAGTAAATGTGATGAAGTTGAGTATGCTACTGCATGCAAATAAAATTCCAAAAAGGACCAAAAATTCCCACAATCAAAATGAAAAAACCAACTATTTGCAAACAATAAAACTCATGATTTCAAAAATAATCTAATCATCAAATAACTAGATAGTTATTATAAGTGTGGTTGTGATACCATATTGGGATTGAGTTTAGGTTTTGGATATGTATAATTCATAAGCCAAGTGATTACATAAACCAAGTAGGTGCATATAATAAAATATTTTAAATAAAAATGAAATAAAAATGTGAGAATATTTCAAAAGATAAGATTGGAGCCAAAATCCAAACTTCCATTAACAAAGCTCAAAAATGTAATAAGTACAAATAAGAGTGTGCTGAGTAAATCCTCTATAAAAGGTGGTCAATATACCCTTAGAATAGACTAGTAACTTATCCATAAAATTTTTTAAATAGGGCCAAGAATAGAGGAATAACTCTCATACCTAGAATATCTAATCAAAGGATTTACTCCCTAGTCACTTGGTTAATCTGCACACATAATCAATTTTATCCATGACGGTAGGAAAACTTCAATCAAGGGGGAAAATACAATGATAAATAAATATGGGCAAAATAAAACCCATACTATAACACTTGATAGATGAAATAAATTTACTAAAAGTGGAATCATCGTTATATCCTTCCTCCCATAATGCGTTATCCTCATCCCTTCCTTCTAGATACTTAGATTTGGATGATTTTAGTCTCGTGATTATCCTCCTTAATCACCTTCCATCCATGTTTTATAATGAGATCATGGCTCATGATACTAACCCTTATTAAATCTAAACCTCCATTATATTTGGGGAGGCATACTTTATCCCAAATTACCAAAGGGAATATAAAGATATATCCAGACCCTCTCTAGAGAAAATTGCATTTAATTTGATCCAATTTGTCAGAGACCTTACCCAAGATCTAGAACAAAGAAATCAAAAACACGAGGATATGTTGGATATAATTTTTTAGAATCTAAAGTTTTCTATATTGGTTAAGTAGATGACCTTTCCATCTCAAAATATTTCCTTGGATTTTATCTAGTAGAAGATTCCATAATGAGGAGTGCATCCTTCCACTGTACAAGGGTATTCTTAGGTATATGCAATGTGACTTAATGATATGAAATCCAATCATCCATGAAAAATTATTATGTATTCCTTATAATGAGCTAAATAATAAAA
This sequence comes from Torreya grandis, assembly GCA_037957365.1. Taxonomy (NCBI): domain Eukaryota; kingdom Viridiplantae; phylum Streptophyta; class Pinopsida; order Cupressales; family Taxaceae; genus Torreya; species Torreya grandis. The sequence continues at coordinate 2,349,674 of JARHVA010001950.1, forward strand.
ATAAACTTTTTATATATTTTCCAAATTTAACCTAACACCGATTAGTAATCCATTATGATATATTTGAAAGCTTTGGCTTTGGAAATTGTAACTTCACCCATCAAGAATGTCTCATATATAAATTTTTCATGAGTGATTAGAGATATTCCTAAGGCCACAATAACACATTTAATTAGACATTTCCTCATTTATTCTTGTAAAATTATTTCAAGGGCCTTAACATGATAATGAAGAGGTATAGGGAAAGAGGGTCCCCTTGCCTCAATCCTCTCCCTATAGAAAATAACCTTTTAGGGACTCCATTAACCATAATATAAAATTTAAGAGAGGATATACAAGAATATATGAGGTCTCTAAATGGGTTATCGAATATAAATATTTCCAACACCTTATCTATAAATTTACTTGAGACCCTATCATATGCTTTGTTTATGTCTAGTTTCAAAAACATGCCTTGTCTAGAAAAATTGGACACCAAGTGGATATATTCTTGAATAATTATTATCCCATTTGTAATTTCTATCTTGATCACAAAATACCCTTATTTATAAACTATCATCTTTAATCCTTAAATCCAAAGCCTTAGATAATATTATGTAGATAGCAAAATAGAGACTAATGGGTATGAATTCTTTCATCTGGTTTGCTCTAGGTTCCTTGGGATCAAAACTGAAAAATTATTATTCAATTCCATAAGAATTATTTGTGTTCTAAATAAATTGCATAACACTACCTCCACTTCGAGCTGAATGATATCCCATTATTGTTAGAATAAAAAAAGAGGGAATTCATCTATCCTTAAGGCTTTATCTCCTTTTAGGGAAAAAAACACCACTCTAACTTCTTGGGAATGGGTTTTAAGGGGGTTCAAATTTTCACTTTGATCAATAATTATAGGGATTATTTGTACTAACTTTTATTTTGTTTCCTTTTTCCTTAGGTTATTTTTTGATAACAAATTTATGAAATAACTAATGATATATGTATCAATTATAGTTGCATCTTCACACTTATTTATGTCTTCACTCATTAGCTAAGATATATGATTAGTATTTATATGTTTGGGTGCAACTTGGTGGAATAAAATTATGTTCCCTTCCCCCTCCTTTAGCCATAGACATCTGGACTTCTTCTACAATGCTTCTTCCTTTGCTTTAAGGTTTTGAAACCTAATATTAGTTCTTTTCCCTTATTGATCAAGTCTTCATTGGAGCCTTGAGTGATGTATATGTATTATATCATTTGAAACTAATTTTCTAAATATTTATTTTTTGTGAAGATGTTACCAAATACTTGTATATTTTAGACTTTAATTTTATGCTTAACAATATGTAGTTTTCTATCCAAATGAGCATGTCATATCCAAAAATTAGAACATTCCACCATTCTTTGAGGGTATCTTAAGAATCGAGGTGAAAGGTCCACATTTTCATGAATATTAAATAGATGTTATTAGATTGTGAATACCATTTCTCTAAAAACACAATAGCATTATGATCTAAGCCAATTATGGGGAGAGTTGACAAAGATATAAAAGAATTGATATCCCAATCTAGAGAAATAAGAAAATAGTCTAATATCAATTGAATTATGTTTTCCTCAAGTAGTTTTGTAGTCCAAGTAATAGTATTACCTTTTTATCTCAACATCAACTAGCCCCACCTAAGCTATGGATTCATTAAAGTCAAACATGATTTATATGAAGTACATAATTCCTCTTTTTTTCTATTAGGGTTAAGTGGGACTTGAAATATCTTGATATAATCCATTTCCATCTTATGATGTTCTAATTTAACTCCACCAACTCTTCCCAAAGTTTAATTATTCCTAGTCTTGAGTTTGGGGCATAGATGTTAGACAACATCCATTCCTTTTTTCCATATTTTCTCTAAAAAAGACCATAATATGATGATTATTTTAGACTAGAGCTTATCCTTCCAATACCAATGGGTCCTAAACTATTGGAGATAAAACTAATACACTTAGATTTTTTTAAATGTTATACCTAACTTTATTGACATATTCACCTCACATCTTAGATTCTTGATTGATAAAAAATTGGGGGTTGTTATTTTTTCTCAAGTTTCTAACTATCATCAATTTACTAGGGTTATGAAGGCCACTAAAATTATGTGAGATGATATTCATTTTTTAGTTTTAGTGAAATGGATTTTAATGGTTTTTTGGGTACCCTTTACTATTTCACTCAGTCTCATTTTTACTAATTACTTGATTAGGCCATCTTACTTAACTTTAAGGTCCTCCCCTACCTTAGTTTTCTTCTTTCCTTTATTGGTCCTCATTAAGGTCCATTTTTCATCCTTTGTCTTCTAGTTTTTTATCCTTAGGGAGGAACATTGAATTTTATCAATTCATTATTCTTTTATCTTGTTAAACATGGGTTTTGGAGTGGCTGAGCTCACTTGGTTAAAAGTCATTAATCTATACCCTTTTTTTAAGTCCTTAAATTTTGAGAGGGGGCCTCCAACAATTGTACTACTTAAAGGTGAGTTACCTTCCTTAGCCAACTCTATTTCCTCCTTATTCATTTTATTCTTACACTAGCTTGATTCTCCCTTCAAAAATCCTTCCACTCCACTTTTTTCTAGCTCTTAAATTTGGATAAACTACAAAATGGACCCTCCATCCTTGTTTCATTTGTTTTTTAATCCCTCAATTTCCTTAGGTTTTGGGTAAGAATTGTGGATGCCTAGAAACTTTTGTATTACTAATATATTGACTTTTATTTTCTCCTCTTTCCCTTAATTAGATAGATTTAGCCCAGGTTCCCTAAGATTAGTAGAAGTGGATGAGTCTTTGGTGCTTATGGTTATCCCATTCCTCAATGCCATAAAATCCATGGGGGTTGAATAAGTTTCCATCCTCTTCTCAAACTCCTTTATTTCAAGATTTTTTACACACACTAGACAAGACTTAAAAGCATTAGGGATAGTTGAACATTGAGGTAACTTGTACCGCAAAGCTAACTGGTTAGAATGGATTTTAGGAAGGACCTATGTATCTTCAGCTTCCTCTAATATGTTGAAGCCTTTCTTAAACCACATTGAATTCTCTAGTTGTGACAAAATATTATTCTTGGGGATTTCCTTATTCAAATAAATATTTTACATTTTTATATATGGTTGAATCTCTTTCATACTTAATGGGTTCGGTCCACTCCCCATATTTGGATTTGATCCTAATGGAAAATAGGATAGATTTTTTCACTTGTATGAATACATTGAACCTAAATACAATCACTCTCCTTTTGTATTTTATTACTAGGTCAATAGAAATGGGTTATCTTAGGGCTCTATCTATCCCCATTATAGCCTTTGGTGCCTAGAATTTTTAGGGGATATTTAGAAGGAATACCCACATAGGTATATATTCTAATACATAGTTATTTATGTTGGTACTAGCCTTCTATTTATTGATACTTAATTTCAATTTTCCCATAAACCACAAGACATCTAATAATACTTTGAAGCAATCCTCATGATTTATGAAATTAATCAAGAATAAGTTATTTGTTAGGGAAACAACTTCTAATTGAGCCTTCATTTTCCAACATCATTTGGCCCATTCTCTAAAACATTTAATATTTGGTTTGAAACCATTGAATTCAACTAACAAAGATTTTATAAGTTTAGTGTCATCCTTTTTAATAATAGCATCAGGAATATTTACACATGCCTCATTATTTTATATTAAAGGCTCTATTTATAAATATGATATCTCCAAATCCATAGGCTTGTTCTCTAGTACTCAGTTAGCCCAAGAAAGTAACTTTCATGGCTTGTTTGATTGAATCTCTTTTTCACCCTATGGGTCCCCATTTCCTATTTTTATCAAAACCATTACCCCCCCCCCCCCCCCACGCCCCATGATCCCCATAGATAGTTGTGGTGTTACCACACCTTCCATAGGTTCACCCATGTCAACTACATCACCTTCCAAGTTATTTTACCCTTTCCATGCTTCAAATTTTGAGCTTCCATCTTCATCTTCTACACCACTAGATTCCTTATTATAGAGAGAACATATATGTTATCATGATGTTTGTGCTTACAAAATTATTGATGATATGTAAACTATTGAGTTTTTTTATTTGCTTCAATTTATTATTTTACCTAGTTAACTTGATAAAATTAATTATGATATTAAAAATTCAAATCTTAAGAATGTAGAAGAATTACAAGAAAAATCTCATAATAATGAATCAAATTCTAATTTTACTTAGCAAAATAATGCTCTAGATGATTACATTCCTTTTTTTATTTTTATATTAAATTTTTTAATAAATTTACCCATAACTATATTATTGATACATGATATTTGAAGAACATGCCTAAATTTATTGATGATAAAATAGGTGTATCTTGTGAAACTGATAACATGAAAATTATTGCTTTTGATTATCATCAAAACAAGAGATGTATTAATTTTTGTGGCATTTTTATCAAAATATCTCAAGAGAAAGAATTAGGTTCTTGTCAAATGTACAAGTTTTATACATTCCTACCAAATATGTTATGTTTTTAGGCAAGGATTAGTTGAAAGCAACTGGTGATTTTATAGGTCAGGATACCACTTTGGTCCATATTGTTAATTAAATTAAGTTTATGCATATAGAGGAATGGAATATTAATCTGATGGAATCCATACCAACCGTTGTTTCATATGTTGAAATTGAAATTGCTATTTATGAGTTGATAACTTTGGATGAACTTGATCAACAATAAATAATAATTATTTCTAATGAAACCATTTGGGATTTTTAATTGATGGAGCTCATTCATAGCATGGGAATGGTGATGGAAATATTTTAATTTATCCAAAAGTTATTTTTTTGATATGCTTGTAAATACACTAATAACATAATTAAATTTGAGGCTTTGTATTTAGCTATTGAACAAGTCATAGAATTAAATATCAAACATATAAATATTTTTAGAGATTTTGGGTTAATTATTATGCAACTAAGAAAAAATATATATTACAAGTTAGACTCATCTCTATAGATATACTTGGAAGATTTGGTTACTTACCAGGAATTTTAAAGCATTTAGTATCACGCATATCTTTAGATAACTTAAGTTTTGTGTTGATAGTATTATTTTTCTTATAATCCCACCTTAAGTGACCATGAACCAAATATAGATAATTATTTTTCTAATAATTTTAAACCTAAAATTTCCAATCTTAATGATAATTAGCCTATTTTTTACTATGATGAATATATTGATTCATTTTTTAAGGGTAATTATGTAACCATGATGATTATGTGCTAAATTATGGTGATAATTTGTAGTTAAACACTAAAAAATTATTTTCTACTTTGCTTAGTTTGAAATCTATGTTCACACCACATGATCAACCTAAAATCTTGTGAATGGATGAATCATCTAGGAGAGTTATATGTGAGAGTGTTTTCATGAATATTATCAGTAAAGAGGATCCTAAATTTATATATTTAGGTATTTGTAGTATTGTTAATATAAAATTTTAGTTCATTAAATTTTTTAAGGAGTTTATAGATATGTTTTGCATGGTACTATAAATATCTTAAGGTTTTTGATATTGAGATAATAAAACATGGCATACTTATTAAGCCAGGTATTATTACAATTTTTTAGAGATTTTTTAAAAATGGAGAAAATTTGAATTTTTGGCTAATTTTGGTTTGGGATTAAAATTTCCAAATTTTGATTAATTAATTAAATAATTTTAAAATCATGGGAAAAACACTTTATATCTCAAACTATGCAAAATCACTTTCAAACCCACTCATGTAAAAAATCGTTGGCTTTCCTAGAATTTGTAAAAGTTCATTAAAAAAATTTCAAGCTATGCAAATACTTTTTTGATTTTCCTTAAATGGTGCAAAAGTGACTCAACACTTTTTCAAGTTGTGCAATTTGAATTTTCAATTTTGCACATGGTGTAATTGCAATTTTAAAAAATAATAAATGAATTGAAATAATTTTTATTATTTTAATTTATAATTTGTTTTTTGAAATCTCACTAACATGTAATTTCATCAGATACTTCCTTAAGCCATGCAAATTTATTTTGGAACTCCCCAAGTCATGAAAATTTTTTTGGCACTTCTTCGAGTCATGCAAATAAAATATTCTCTTCCCACTATTGTGTAATTTTATTTTTATTCTCCTGTCACCATACACCAGAGTAAAGTTATGTACAAGTAGTAAAACATCATTACATTTGATGAAAGACACAAATTAAAGTGAATTTGAAAGAAAGAAAAATATTTTTATTTTATTTTGGCTATCAAAAAATATCCATACAATTTATATTATGAGAGGAAATATACAAATTAAAGACCATATCTTTTTTATTATTCTTACACTTATGCTAAAGGTTATACAGTTCTATGGCACCCAAGAAAGAGTAGAAAAAGATGTAAAAAAATATAGTAATAGATTTTGGTTTGTTTAATACTACCAAGGAAGGTCGTATGGCTAGAAAGGAGGTAAACAAATTTAATTGTTTTGATTTCCATTAAAACAATTTATGACCATGTATGAGGAAGAAGAGGTGAGATAATTTGTAGAAAATTGAGAAGAATTATTTCATTTATTTTCACCTTCAATCCAACATGTCTTAGAACTGTACAACTTAATGGAGGATACAGGGTTTTAAAAATAAAAAAATGAAAATTAGATTTGCTTTTTGTTGTTCTTTCTCAAAAAGAAGAGGTCGTACGACCCATAACAAGCTCAAAGGTTATTTTAAAAAATTAAAAGAATTGTAGATGTTGTTATTTGTTTTGGTCCATTGGTAAAGGAGGCCATACATTTTAATGCAAGCATTGAGGGTTTGAAAATTAAAAAAAGAAAAAGAAAAAATTCTATTTTTTATTTGTTTTTACCTAAATTCAAAAAAGCCATATAATTTTATGTGAGCTTGAAGGGTTGAATTTTTTTCAAAAGTAATTGATGATCAGTTTTTTGGTGTTTTGGCCCAAGGAAGTAAGAGGAGTGAGGTTAAAATTTTTTTAACAAAAATAGATAAAATTTTCCTTTTGATTGTTTTCATTCATCACAATATAATTATCTGGTGGAAAAAAATGTGATGCTGAAGAACTCATTGTTGTATAGAAGCAGGAAAGATATTGACTTCTTAAAAATAATTTTGGGACACATAAGAGTCATTTATAGGGAGAAAATCTTGAATAATAAAAATTAAAGGAAAAATTTTCTAGGAGACCATAATAAAATCAAAAAGGTTTATAGCTAAATTACAATAAATATGACTATATTGATAAATGAGGAACCATTTTATTTAGTTATACCAATGTCAACTATTATAGAACAAGGCTATGATGTGGGTGATGTTATTTCACTATTGTGGTTAAAACATAGTATTCCATAATGTTTTACAAAGTTCATTGAGATATTTATCATGCTTTGTGTTGACCATGGGTTATGCATATCTGGTGAACATAATATAATTGTAACATTGAGAGTAGAGAAGGATCTAGTCTCAAGTTTTATTTCAAGTCTTCTCACCATTGACCCAAGATTTGGTGGGGTTGTTGATTATGTTGAAATATAATTTAGATAATCACATGCCAAGGATATATCAAAATATGAAAAAATTTAATGGATAAATAAGAAAATTATTCATGTGCCAAGGATTGGTCACATTATCAAGAGGGGAGACAACCATGACAAAAGAGTAGATCTCCTTAAATTATATGCACACACACACTTTACTAGTACAAGTGTAAATCTAAACTCTTTACAAAGAAAAAAAATTCTCCTCAATGTTGGTGGTGAAACAGGGTCCATTTTTCTAGACCTCTTTGTTTTTAGTGAAATGTTTACCTAGAGAGAAGATACATTATTTTGCAATTTCAAGTTACAAGTTTTATAAGTGCAAACTCATAAATGTAATTCATGAAAATACACTATGTCAAATTTATAAGTCATGAAGTCCTAATTTCACTTGATATGAAAATAAAAATTACACCTTTGCACTTTTCAACTCATTCAATTTCTCTTTTGCACTTTTACATGTGGTGTAATTGCACCAATGCACTTTCACATCACTTAAGTGGTGTATTTTTGTTAACTCACTTTTCTACCATCTAAAATGCAAAAAAAGTGGTCACACATCATAACCACCTTCCCATGTTATAAATACGAGTGTTAGGCTCATTAAGGAGGGGGATTTTTGAATAAAAAAACCCTGAGACATATTTTTAGAAGGTGATATTATATTACAACTTAACAAAGATCAGTACAAAAAAGGAGATTTGTAAACTATGTGTTCATACTTTCTTCATGAATTATGACTATGTATGATTCATTTGTTTAAAATATTTGATTTCAAAAATTCATCATAATTCTTATCAATTATTCTTAATGTGTAAATTACACAATATAATTTATTTTTGAGTTTATATATGTTATTTCCATAAACGTGAAATATCGATGGGGTTTAAGCAATATTTTAATTGTCTTTTATGGGTAAATATGTAATGTTTTCCTTTGGTTTTCTATCAATATCAAATAATCATCTCAGTGTGTGTTTTGGAATCCTAAAGGTGTAATTATGTCTTTACCACCTATTCAATGAGAATAGATTTCTATGAGGATGGTGTTTCTCCTTCTCATGTTATTATAGTGAATCTTTGTGTTTAGTCACCTAGAGTTGTCCTTCATTTTTATTGAGGTTATCATGGTAGCTTATATGTTTAACTAGATATAATAATATTATTATCCCTTTATTCCTTTCCTTTCTTTATTTCCCATCATTCCCATCATTCCACTCATTTCCTTTCTTTATCCTTTAGGTGATTTCTAGTTAAAAGTATGAAACCCACAATATAATACATTTTTTGTTGTAAATGGTTGTAAATAGATTTATCCCAAATTTTTTATTTTTGGATTTTAATAAAGTTATATCCACTTGATAATAGGATAGGGACATTATCCCTATGTTATTGACTAACATAAGGACTCAGTTCCCACACTATTGACTCAAAGTCACCAATTTATCCTCTTGACAAATTTTTGAGCCAATAGTTTATGGTGACTCCATTCGGGATCAAGGTGATTTATGCACATGATTTTCAAACATTTTAAGGAAACTCCCCTAGAATGGAGGTTGGTGAATATATTGAGATAAATTTCCTAATGCATACATATTTATGATTGAATAAATGAGACTAGTTTAACCCAACCCCAATGTTCCCCCATGGGGAAAACATTTTAGCCCATTGGCTTTACCCCAATGTAATGAATTACCTTCAAGCTCAAGGAAGAGATTTCTTAAGTTTTTGGGTGAAAATGGAGAAGATTTAGATAACCATATCCTATCCTTAACAGTGTCTTGTAGCATCTTGAGATTCATGCATGAGGATGTCACTATGAGATTTTTTTGAAACTTTGACTAGACTTGCTACTGAGTGGATTTGGCACCTAGAATATGGATGTATTATGAATTGGGACTGCTTGAAGAAAATTTTCATAAACATATTCAAATCAGCTATGGACATGTATACATTATTTTTAAATTCATTCCAAATTTAGAAACAAGATGAGAGAGATTTTTTTATTCTACTTCAAAAAATTATTGATACCAATTCCTTAGGAAGATAAATTAAGTCTCGATAATCAAATTTGTGTCTTCATTGGTTTTATAAACCCAAAGATCAAATTAATCTTGATGAGAAACAAGGTAAATGACTTGTAAGCCACATAATAGGAAGCTATCAAAATTGAACATGACATGATTCTATCTAGGATGTTAAATAAATAAACTTAAAAATATGGTACAAATGTCATTGGTGGTGATTAATAAATGTAACTTGATATAATAAAGATTACTCGATATTTAGAAAAGAGATTTTGAAGGTGAATTTACAATCAAATATGATAGAACTCTAATAGAGAAAAAGAGAAAGTGATTCTTACCATATATAATTTTTTTAGTTTCATGATTGTGGAAGAAGCTAAATAGTTAGAAGAACTAATGATTGATCATAGAATAGACAAAGAATTTGGCTTCCCCCTTTATGAAGAAGAGAAAGATTTGCCTATTTCATAGGATTACTTAAACTTTGTAATCTAAGGAGAAAATAAGCTCATAAATAGAAAGTAACATTAATGTATAGTGCATCATTCTACTTTATGAAGGAGAAGATAATATAAAATTAGTTTTCAATCAAGTAGAAGAACCCTTATTTATTTAAATGAAAGACTCAAAAGTCAAAATTGAAGATTCCTTAGGTATTTCATTTTCAAGTTCTACCAAAGAAGAATAATCCACAGAATTTGAATCCATAATAATTAACCCCACATAGATTCAATATCATAAGCAAGCCAAATTTGAAATCAAGAAAGACATGAAGTTAGAAAAAAATGAATAGTTCCCAATATTTGTTACAAGTGAAATGGAAATTATCAAGGTAGAAGACATGAAGAAGATAATGATGATTCATTTGACAATGAGTTTATCTTTGTCACAGGAAATAATTTAGAATTGAATATCTGCATTCATATCATTCCATTAAATACTATTGCTATTGTTCTAGCTCATAAATAAATAAGCAATAGACTTCTCTCTAATTTAATTCTTATGTCTAGCAAAGATGCATTTAAATATATTCAAGAAAAAATTGGTGAAAATCAATGATACTCAAGAAAGATTATAGAAGGTCAAAGAGTTTACAATGTTTCCATTTCTAGGATATAAAGATAGTAAAGGTTTATTCATTCGTGATCATTTGTGTGTGAATGATAACTATGATTTCCTCTTTTCACCTACTTGATCACTACTACTAAATGTGTTTGGAGTTCATAAGTCAAATCCATTATTATAAAATGGTAAATACTTCTCCCAAATGTTGAATGGTTTTTTATAGTATTTTATTTTTCCTCTACTTTGTAAATAGTCATGCTTTCCTTGTTTTGGCTTATTTCCTTTTCTCATTTCATTTTGGTGTGTGTTAATTTTCAATAAATGCAAAAATTTATCTATTGCTCCTTCTTCTCCATGTTTTGGTCCTTCTACCTACACATATTTGTAACTATGATCTCTATCTAGGAAATATCATGGGCAATCACATGATTTGAAATAATTTTAGAATGGTCATTCCTTTAGGTTTGATGAAAAGATCACATTTTTAGAAATAAACATTGAAATTGTTTAGTTAAGTGGATCCACAAGACAAAAAATTTGATAGTAGATTCAAAGAATAACTTTTCCAGTCATAAAAATGGTGATAATTACATTTATTCCTCAAATGATAGAATGGATATGTTTTTCATGTATCTCTTCAAGTGAATAGAGGGTAAATGTGTAAATTCTCATGAATAGGAGATCTATCATGACAGTGTGTTTTCATTTCTCATATGATTGAGATAGGCAAACTAGTTGTCAATTGGTCAAATTGAGATATGAATAGAAGTATTCTAAGTAGGTGATCTACCTTGATAACTCATGTTTATTTATCATACAATTGAGATAGGTGAATTGGATATCAATTGGCTAGATCAAGATGTGTAAATGTGAGATATAAGTTTTTAGGAATCTTTCTTAATGATAGGGATAGTAAATTTTTTTCAGAATGAGACATTGACTCTGCAGCCCAATAGACAAGGCTTAAATTGCTTATTAAGATCTGTACTATATTTTAAGATTACTTATGGTGAGCCATTGAGTGGTTTTTAGAGTAGCATTTTACATGGAAATAAATTCAAAGAGAAAATATTATTCAATCCTAATTCAAGGATTTTGAGTCATAAATTTAAGCATATTGAGAATCTCTCGACTATACCTCTTTCAACAAAATCAGGTTTCTCATTATTGAGTATATGAAGTAAAATTTTCTCTTTATATTTTAGTTTGTGTGAAAACACATAATGAAAAATGCCCTTGCATACACTATACTTTATGAATTGTGATAGCACCTATCAGGATGAGGAGCTGATACCCTTGCATACATTGTCCATTGACATGTGATATCATTATGATGGTTTAAGGACCCATCATTTTATCAAAGATTAGTTACTTCTTAGTTGATCAAGTTGTATTCAAATTTAAGACTCCATTTCCCAATGGATAAAATGTTTGCATGTAAAAATAAAGTCTAATTTATTTCTATCCCTTGTATTTCAAAATCTCATTTAGAGCCAATTGTTGTCATGGTTTTTATAGATTTATAAATTTGATGAAAATTTGACTTTTTTAGGTAATTTTTGGTTTGGGATTAAAATTACCAAATTTTTAAAAATTTAAAATTTTGATTAATTATTTTTTAAATCATGGGAAAAACACTTTATATCGTGAACTATGCAAAAGTGCTTTTAAACTCCCCCATGTAAAAATTTGTTTGATTTCCTAAAATTTACAAAAGTTCATTAAATATTTTTCAAGATATGTAAATGTTTTTTGATTTTCCATAAATGGTAAAAAAGTACCTCGACAATTTTTCAAGTGGTGAAAATTTCATTTTTGATTTTGTACATGGTGCAATTGAAAATTTTAAAAAATAAAACTAAATTCAAATAAATTGTAGTATTTTTTATTTGTAATTTTAAAAAAAAAATGCTATTAACATGAAATTCCCTTAGATACTTCCACAAGCCACATAAATTTGTTTTAGCACACCCCAAGTCATGAAAATTTATTTTGTAACTTCTTTAAGTCATGTAAATGAAAGCTTCCCTTCCCACTATTGTGTATTTTGCTTTTATTCTCCCCTCACCATGCACCAAAACAAAACCATTATCTATTTTGTTTCCAAGTGGTAAAACATCATAAAATTGATGGAAAACACAAGTGAAGTGGATTTGAAATAAATAAGTAGATTTTTATTTTGTTTTAGCTATCAAGAAAATATCTGTACAATCCATATCAAGAGAGGAAATATAAAAACTATAGAATAGATTTTTTTAATTGTTATTACACGTTTGGTAAAGGTCGTATGGTCATATGGCAGCCAAGAAGAAGCAAAAAAGAAGTTAAAAAAAGAAAATAACATATTTTGGTTTGTTTACTACTACCAAGGAAGGTCATATAATGTCATACAACTAGTAAAGGAGGCCAAAAAAATTAAATGTTTTGTTTGCCATTAAAAATCTATAAAACCACATAGTAGGAAGATGAGGTGAGAGAATTTGCAAAAAAATGAGTAAAATTATTTCATTTGTTTTCACCTTCAAGATAACAAGTCATATGATTGTACAGTTTATGAAGGATAGAGGGTTTTAAAAATTAAAAAATGAAAATTAGATTTTTTTTTAAATAGTTTTTACTCAAAAGGAAGAGGCCATATGACCCATAACAAGCTCAAAGATTATTTTTTAAAAATCAAAAGAATTACAAATTTTGTTATTTTTTTATCTATTGGTAAAGGAGGTTATACATTTTAATACAAACATTGATCATTTGAATATTACAAAAAGTAAAAAAATCATATTTTTATTTATTTTTTCCCAAATTCAAAAATTCCATATAATTTTATGTGAGCTTAGAGGGTTTTAAATTTTGAAAAAGTAATTGATGATCAATTTTTGGTATTTTTTTCCAAAGAATTAAGAGGCATGAGGTTAATCAATTTTGAAAAATAAGCAAATTTTTTTCTCTTGCTTGTTTTCATTCATTATAGTATGGATATCTGGTGGAAAACAAACTTCATGCAAAAGAGCTCACTATTGTAGAAAACCTAGAAAGATACCAACTTCTTACAAATACTTTTAGGACACAAGATTCATCAAAAGGCAAAGCATATTGAATAGTCAAAAAAACAAGAAGTTTTAGAGCCCAGACTATAATCAAAACATTTTATAGATAAGTTGTAATAAATATGACTATATTGACAAATGAGGAACCAACTTATTTAGGTGTACCAATGTCAACTATTACAGACAAGGCTATTGTGTGGATGAGTTTATTTCACTATTGTGGTTCAAATGTACTCTTTCATGATATTCTACAAAGTTGATTGAGATATGTATCATGATTTAAGATGACCATGGGCCATGTATATTGTGGATTAAATTGATATTTTGAAGTTTCTAGGCAATTATATTTTTGTCATGGATGTGCTTGAAGAGTTGGGAAAATTATATATCAACCTCATTTTTTCCCTAGGTTCCCCTTTCAATTTTGGGCTAATTATCAACTCCTTATGTTGGTACGACATGGTGCCCTTGCACTTATCCTTCATAAAAGAGTTCTCAAAATCATAGGAGCATTACCAACTCACCATGTAGTGGCTCCATGCACTGTCAATTAAATAAAATATAGAAGAGCTTATAAAAGAATGCTCATTCCTTAGTGTGCCTCATGTCTCCTCAGCACTAATTTTATAAGCATCTCAAACCTTGGTGAGCCTCATCTTGTGCTATTATTTGATGGAATAATAACCAAGGCCCATTATGCAGGTATAACTAAATAGAAGTGAAGCTTTCACTTGGCATCATAGTGCTCCTTAAGAGTAGAGGGAGTTAATTTATAAGAAAAATTATGCCATTCGTTGGTTAAATTAATGAGACCCATATAAATATCTATCTTTAAAAGGCATTCCTTTGTACCATGTATCATCATGACACTTATTTATGGAAGGGTTCTTTCTATCAGTGCTTTAAAATGTGCCATTGGCTGAGGGAAATGGGCCCCATTTCTAGTAATAATTACAAGAATAGTTTAAAGAGATACACATGTCAGTAAAACACTTCCTCTAAGTGTCGAGGGAATCATAAGGAATTACGGTTAAACCATATCCAAGATTTGAGGACCATCTACACATATGAGCCAAAGCTTCTATTTTAGTTATAATGGCCTTATCATGAATGCGAGTGCTAGGCTCTAGGTGTCAATTCCTTTCATCTTGTAAAGGCCATTGTGCCTATTTATTGGGGGGTTTATTTTATAAAGAGGGGAGTTAGATAATAGTTGTTTGTTTTCATGACTTCTACTAGAGAATGGTCATTGTAATATTTTGTTTCGAACACAAATAGTAGTAGTTGTTATCTTTAATTTTAATACCTTAACAGGTGCCCCACATAAGAGGGATTGAATAGTCTATACTATGTCTTTAGACCTTTATATTTTGTTCTCTACCCAACAATGAAGAGGACAAGTTGTTCTATGTTAAATTGTGTGGAATCAATTATCGTCTATTATTTCTATTCTTTAATTCTATAGTATTGGATTTTGTTTATATTGTATAATTTAAACCATGCATATGATCTTTTAAATTGTCTATAATTTTGTAAAATGTCTAAGCTATATTATGCAATATTAGGAATGGATACATTAATAATTTTGGTGCATCACTTTAGATAGTTTTATTTTATATTTTCTTGCATTTCCTTCTACCCCTTTTCTTCCCAAATTATTTGAATAACTAGCTTCTAAAATCTTGGAGGTTACTTCATAGATAGTAATTTTAGTCCCACATCTATAAAGCTTCCCATAGGAGCTTGTTTGTCAAGAATGAATGTTTTAGGCATCAACAGTTTCCTTTTATGGCATTCCCAATGGGATGAGACTACCCACAATTTCTTGATTAAAAGTCAAGGTTTTTGAGCTAGATGTTCATCATAAGGTCAATATCAACATATAATCCAAACTTACTACTACCACCTCTAGTGGTTGTAACTTGCTAAAGAATTACAAGGTCTAGCACAACACAATAACCATAGTATATGGAAATCCAAGGAACATTAAGGAACTTTGTATCATGGAATAATGGTATCCCACTCATCCCTCTAATATCCCTAGATACATGGGATCCTATTCCTACTAATTCCTTAAAGCCACTCCATAAATTCATAGGGGAGGATTTCAAAATCATAGTATAATATGTTTAGGATGTTGCCAATGTCTATACCATGCATCACATCATAAAGTAGAACATATCCTTAAGGATATTAGTTACTTTTCTTAAAGAGTAATCTCTTGATTGGTATCGATCCTTGAATCCCAACTCCATCACCACCTGGGATGAACTGGGCAACTAATTCTTTGACTGATTCAATGAGAAAAAAGACCAATCATCTCTCCTATAGTAGTTAATCACTATTAAAAGATCCCCATAAGAGGTTATCATCAATTTTAATACCAGGTTCCATAAGACATGGAAAAATATCCTATAGTGGCTTGACCACCCATGGTTATGGCCATCATCTTTTACATTAAAGCCTTCAACTTATACATATTTGTTATGATTCGGTCCTTTGGAGGTGAGACATCATTAGATTCATATGAATTAGTTATCATAGTAGAGAATAATTTGATAGATATTGGTAAACTCTACCCATAACCATTGATGCCCATGTTATTAGAAATATCATGCCACTTCAAGAACTCCCAAGCACCTCTCAAGCATCTCTTCCCATGTATGCATATCTTGATACTCAAATGAGTTTAACCTCTTCATCCATGCTATTTGTAGAGATGAATGACATGAAGATCATCCTATAAAACTTCTCAAATGAGATAATAAACCTTAAGAGGTAGCAATATATGCCCACAAATCCCCATTTCTAAGATTACCAAGGTGGAAGAGTGTCATATCAGCATAACCAGTACAAGGGAAGGTAGAGGTTGAATCATCAAGCATAACCTATAAATCATATCATCCTAGTTTTGACTCCTTTTCAAATGGTCCCACCAAAATCATACAAAAAATTGTTCATAGGCCAAAAAACCTTGGTGGATGACTCATATTCATGGTGATTTTTGTGTAATGATGCACATACACCATGAAATTTCCCAAAAGGTAATCTACAATAAAATGTTGTTGAGAAATGAAGATAAATAAGTGCACCTAATTCATCTCCTTATGGATACCAATCCTTAGGTGTTGAAAAAGCTATCTTAATGGCTCAAATACAAGAATCATCCTTAGATCAAGAAGAGGAGATATGCTCAAAACATGTGTTTTTATCTTGGATAGAAGGTGAATATGTAGTTTATGCAAATAAGATACCCATGTTGAAAGCCTTGCAAGTCTAATTAGACTATACACTCGATCTAAGAAGAAATTGGATAAGGTCCAAGAGGCTTTCACAAGGCCCAAAGTGACTTTCATAAAAAATTTAGGACCCCAACCATCACCTTCAGCATATTAAAAGCTAGTCAAAATAACATAGAACATGATAAAGGACCCTAAAGTCTAACCTTAAGGTCATTAAATGTGGTGGAGTAGTTGAAGAAGTCCCTAGCCAATGTTTCTCTCTAGGATGTTTTTTCTATCCTTGAGTATAAATATTTTCTATGATAGGTGTTGGAAAACCAAGAGAATCATGTGTGAGGTAACCCAACTATGGAGATAACATAAACTTGGGGAAGAAAAGATAGTGGGAATACCCAACCCCATGTGCCATCCACATTCATCAACTCTAAAGCAGGGATAATTAAAATAAAACCCACCCCATTTTATTAAAATCTCATTATGGGGAACAAGTTGTCACACAATTCTATGATTTATTTTGGTGGTAATACCATAGTGATGCCCAACTAAATTATGGATGCACTAAAACTTCAATATGAACCTTTGGATGAAGGGGTAATATAGTTAGATGGGAAGAAATTTAAGACCATAGGTGTTATCAAGGCTCTTCCCATAACTTTTTATTCTTATCCTAGTATCATCATCCCCCAAGAAGTTGTGGTAATAGACATTATGCAAGTCTTTAGGCTATGTTTGTCAAGAGATTTCATAACTAATATAAGTAGGTACTTATCTTTGGATTGGTCTCACTTGATACTGAAGACCAAATAAGGATAAAAAATGAAGGTGTTATTCATGTCATTACATCTAGATCACATAGTTTATGAAGCTATGTTGAATTTTGAAGTGACACACACTTGTTCCTCAAAGAAAGAGATGAATTGTATAGAAATGATTGAGTAAGGAGTGGTAGAGAATAATACTAGAGGAGGAGGTCCTCATTAATGAATTCATTAAGAATGATCCATTCATAAAATTTTATGCCACCAAACTTGAGACTTATGTAATCTATGGTGAAGATCAATCCATCCTTGAAGTGATGAAGATCAATGATGATCAGAACAAGGAACCTAAAAATGAATCTAATTTATGGAATCTATATTTTGATGTTAAAAAATACATAAGTAGCTTTGGAGATGGTATCTTATTAGTGTCTCCATCTATAAAAGATACCCTTAGGTCCTTCCACTTCTAATTTATCTATATAGATAATGAAGATGAGTAAAAAGCCCTGATCCATGGACTTAGCCTTGCTGAGTGCATGAGTGTGAAGTAGTTAAAGGTGTTTAGATATTATAAACTAGTATTAAATCAGGTAAGTGGAGTCAAAACCATAAATAATGTACACATGAGGTCTTACTTCTATTGAATATGGAATTTAATTAAAGTGTCTGAAATATTTAATATTTAAATTATTTCAAGGTCCATGAATGTGGAGGTAGATAGAATGGTAGTAATTGGCTCCCATTTTGATATGATAATTGATTTGTTTACCAATAAATAGGTGATGTGAGTGATTATTAGACCCAATATTCTAGATAATGATCAGAACTAGTAGGTATTTGAGAGTGATGCCCAAATTTCCTTATTTCTTTCGAAGCCATGTGAGTTTGTCGAGTAGTTATAAACAAATATTTAAGAAGCCTATGGAGATTAAATAATACAACTAAAGTCCAATAAAATTCCAAAGGGATTGATCACTTTAGAGAATCTATTTGATTCTGATGATGCAAAGAATGATAAAAAGAATTTTATCACAAATAAAAGTGACTACTCTGAGCTTGATGTAGGAGATGGAATAAAATTAAAGGTGGGCAAACATTTTTCCCAAAAAGATAAGGATTTATTGGTATCCTTATACAATAATTATGAAGGGGTTATATCCTAGACCTATGATGACCTAAAATGGTAAGACCATGAATTTATCTAGCATATGATAGATCTGATCGAAGGAGCTAAGCTAGTCTACTAAAATCAATGGCTGGTAAATCCAAAAATCAAATCTCTCATGGCTTAGAAACTGAGGAAATTAATTTATTCAAGGATTATATACCCAATTAAGCATTAAACTTGGGTATCCAACCTAGTTTTTATAAGAAATAAAAATGGGGAAATTAGACTATGTATAGAATTTAAAGACTTGAATAAAGCATCTCTGAAAGATTATTATCCCCTTTCTTCAATGGAATAGATCCTCCAAATAGTAGTGGGAACATAAATGTTCTCTCTTCTTGATGGGTTCTTAGGTTATAACCCATTATGGGTTAATGAAGAGGATCAACATAAAACCACTTTCACTACAAATTAGGGAACCTTTGCATATGATAAAATGCCTTTCAGCCTTTCCAATGTAGGAGTTACTTTCTAGCAGGCCATGGATATAGATATTCAAGGCCTGATCAATAGAATAGTCCTCATCTATCTATATGATCTTACAATGTTCTCCAAGAAAAAAGAAGATCATTTTGATCATTTTGATAAGATTTTTCAAAGGTTCCAAGATTTTAGGGTATCCCTTAACCCCCAAAAATGTGTCTTTGGCATCCCACAAGGTAAGCTACTAGGATATGTGGTATCTAAAGAAGGTATATCTATTGATCCAGATAGAGTGAATACCATTAGAGACTTAACCATACCAATTAACAAGAAGAGGGTCTAGTCTTTCCTAGGGAAGATCGACTTCATTATCTGATTCATATCTCACTTTATAGGGATAGTAAAGCCAATTACATTAATGTTAAAGAAAGACTAGGTTTTAAAATGGAATACTAAAGGAAGAATATTGTTTAAAAACATCAAGGAGGCAATATCCATCGCTCCCATGCTAGTCAATCCCAACTTCTCTAAATATTTTTTCATGTATGTTTATGGGAGAAAACATAGCTTGGCAGTCATGTTAACTCAGAAAGAAGATGAAGGGAAAGGTGAGCGTCCTATTACATTCTATTCAAGAACCCTATGTGGATATAAGACTAAGTATAATTTTATTGAAAAGCATGCTTTTGACATCATTAAATGTCTCAATAAATTCAAAAACCTAGTGGTAAGAAGAAAGGTAATGATATATGTGGTACATTTTAGTATCAAAAAATACAACATGGAGGGATAAATACCAAGAAGAAAGCCAATTAGATCACTAATATCTTAGAATATGACATTAAATTTAGATTGACCAAGGTGATTTGAGGGAGATAAATTTGTGAGTATTTGGTGTAATGTGTAGATTCCTTGAAAGATGAGCAAGATACATAAAAAATAATTTTAGTAAGATGGTATAAAATTGTCGAGTCTTAGGTTGATGATAGAACCTAATTTATAGAACTAACTGATATTTATATGGTCTCCCTACACATAAATGGACATTTTATAGGTTTTAAGGAGCTAGTTATACATTATTCTAGGGAGTCCTTTTTAAAAGAAACTTTGATGGGGAACTAGTCAAATATATTGATAACCACCAAGCTAAAAAAATCATATAAGATATGCATTTTTTGCCCTATAGGTGGAAATTTATTAATGAAAATAATTGAAATTAAAATCATTTTGGATACTATTGGATGACCATATTTTCAAATTGTTATCAAGCAATGAAAAAATGCTAGTAATGTTAGTTTTTCACAAGCAAGTAAAAGAATCTATCCATGCCACTGAACCCAATTGTGACTGATGAGATTTTCACATAGTGGGGCTTGGATTTCATCGAGATGATCAATATCACATCTAACATAGGCCATAATTTCATACTTACATCCATAGACTACTTCTAAAGATGGAT
Source organism: Torreya grandis (assembly GCA_037957365.1). Classification (NCBI taxonomy): domain Eukaryota; kingdom Viridiplantae; phylum Streptophyta; class Pinopsida; order Cupressales; family Taxaceae; genus Torreya; species Torreya grandis. The sequence goes on from JARHVA010001950.1 coordinate 2,370,448, forward strand.
CAAAGTAGCTCCTTTGAAAGAAGCAAACAAAATTGTGGTCCTTAACTTCTTAGAATAACTAGTAGCAAGGTTAGACCCTCTAAAAAAATCATATCTAATAATTTGAAGGCCTTCCCCAATTCATAGGCTTTAGAATTTACACTCAATAATGGAATTTTCCTTAAAATGTCATCTAACTACAACCCTCAAGGGAATGGGTTGGTTGAATCAACCAATAAGAACCTCACAAGGTTAATTAAGAGAATGGGTGTTGACTGATAGACGGAGTGGTACACACATATAAAAATAGCTCCATAGGTCAATTGAATCACTCCTAAGAATATCATTAAAAACATCCCCATATGAATTAGTCTATGCAAAATAAGTGGTCATGTCCATTTCAATAGAGATTCCCACTTTACAGTTGTTAAAATCTATCAAAATAGCAAAAAATAGAGAAATGAAGGTTAGGTTAGTATATTTTATTAGTTTCAAGAAGAAAGAGAATAAGCCAAGGGTGATATGATCAACCAAAAATAGGTGGTTAAGAGGTGCTTTGATAAAAATGCATCTAACCCAGGCTTTAAACTAGGAGACTTGGTTCTAAAATATGATCAAAGGGCCATGAGGTTAGGTATGCATGCAAAGTTTTATTCCCTATGGAGAGGACATTTTCCCATCATAAATAATAGGTAGGGAAATGCATTTGAATTAGTGGATTGAAAAGGTAGCACCTTAGATATTTTAATTAATGGAATCCACTTGAATCATTTTTAACTGATTTATTGGTTTTGCTTTATATATAGTTAGTTAGTTTCCCTTTTTTCCATTATTTCCCTTCACTAATAAGTGCCATTGGCATAAGTTTCTAGAGTCCCATCACCAAGTTTCCACACCTTGGCTCCCCTCTTTTTGAATCCTCTCTGATAGATGGTTATCTACCCCACTCCCATTGTAATTAATGTTTAGGTGCACCCAATTACATGATTTCCCATAATGATCATAGTAAATCTTTTATAAAAGGTTCCTCAAGTGTGTGTGCCATCCTTCTCATTTATGAGTGCCAAACTCAAGAAGCTACATGATGATTACATTATGAGTGTCAATTAATAAATACCCATTTCCTAATCAAACAAAACATTTAAACATCCTAAGAGTTTCTAAGAGCACTGAGTTGAGTAGAGAGTTTATAGCAAAGAATTGAGTGTGTAATTGTGAGTACAATCTAGTATCTAGTGTTTTCCCAAAGAGAAGATAAGGTTATTTGAGAATAATCACAATATGGAACCTTTTGGGTCCTTGTCTAGAGGTAGACATCCTAGAAGACAAAGATATCATGGTCTAGGTAATCACAAAGAGCTTACCCCTCAATTTATAAGGAGTAAATCATATGATTTTACTCCTATATAGCCTAAGCCCACAATCCCAAATGTGAATAATATCTCGCAGGGACATTGTATGAACCTCATACTAGTCCTGAACTTCACAGATGGGATCTTTGATCTCAAATTGGTAAAACATATAAATAATCTAAGAGAGGGCACTCATGCCCACATTCTCACAAAAGTTTGAAACAATGACTATGAGTCATTTGGATTCAAAATATGGTTCTCTACCCTAGAACAATATATTTTACCTCTCATGCACCCATTCTTGTAGCTTATTTTTATATACATAGAAAGGTATAATATCAATACAAGCATTATAATAGGTCACCACCTAAATGTGGACATCAGTGCTAGAATGGTGAGGGAGATGCTCTAGCTCCATAATGACCCCAAAATAGACATCTATAATTTTTATAGCTTGTAGAACACATGGGACACTTGTGTCTAGAATCTTTATTTCCTAAAATCAGCTCTCCATATCAACTATATAAAAGTACCACCTCTACCCATCACTCTCTCAAGATTTATGGCACAAGATATGAAAGATGCCCTCTCTATGTTGGCATTCATCTTCAAGCTAGACTCAATTACCAATGCTTAAGATTTCTATTTAGGTGCAGTCTTCCACTTAAATATGGTGATCAAGGAGAAGGCCTAAAAAATGGACTTCATAGATGCCATTATTAATTCCATTCATGATCAACTAGTGAATTTTTTAGTTCAAAATATCTTATTTAATTCTCCACATGATCCTTTGCCAAATCACTAGGTTATTTTCACCATAATTTACCATTAACTTGATTGATATGGGAACATATCCTTATATAGTGATCCCTATCTCTGCATGGACACACATCCTTTATCCATATAGGATTAACATGAATTTGTGAAGTGCTTCCTATCTCTAATCTTGATCAACCTTAATCAGGAGGATAATACCTTTTAGATGATATACTAATAGAGAGAGTGGATCAATAGCTAAAAAAATTCTATGTGACTAGTTCTTTAGATCCCACTTTATCTTCATTAGGGTCCATGGATTCAAGGAGCCATTCTAGATCCCATGCATGCTCATAAATAGGACCTTGGCCTTGGAGTTGGCCCACCAGATCAACATGGTGGATTCAATATATGGTGTGAGAAAAAATAAGAGGTCTGTATATGATGTCCTCTTTTAAAGAGGGGGCATTATAGTTTTTAGTAAGTCATAAGATCATCTACTTATGCTCAAATTGGCAAAGTTTAACCTAGATCAAATCAATGATTAATGGATTTCTAACATAGCTGGCCACATAGCCACTCTTAAGACCATTACCTCCTTCATTCATGATCCCTAAACTTAATTTTAAGTTTGTAAGTCATCAACAAAATTTGACAATAAATAATATGTTGATCTATCAAACATCCCCTCAGACACCCTCCAACCATGGGAGTCTGTCTACAAACTAGTTCAATATTTTGATCTTGTGAAGCTCATACCAAAGATTTAAGAGCATAGATCATCAAGAGGGGATAGAGAGATGTAAAAATTGAATCATATTTGAATTATAGGTAGGAAATAAACTATAGGGAACTCAATTTTGAGTAGTTGGAGATTGACAAGATGTTTAAAAGAATCCGGGATGAATATAATGAGAAGGATGTTTGGGTAGAAGAAGAGGTTTTAGTATAATAAGAAGAGGATGAACCCTCAATAAAATAGGAGGAAATTTTATAAATTATAAGGCCTACATATTTTCCCCCTCCTCTTTATACAACATCCCAACACTAGGAGTAGGTTGCTTCAGGGTAACCTAAAGCAGGGGTATCTCAGACTAGCTCTAAGGTGAAAGTTTCCAACTCCCCTATTGAGACAAAGTATAGAGAAGAAGGGTATGTTTTATATAACTAGGATAAAATACCAAGGAGGTAGAAGCTAGCTTCACACAATTTCCCTTTTGTTTCAAATAACCACCCCTAGTAAGTACTCAATAAGTACATTTTACTCCCCCTTTCATTTCTACTTCTTCTTCATTATTTTCTTCTTCTTTGCCTTCCACCATTTACACCATAATTATGCCACTTTCCACTCCTCTACCTTCATACACCACAAATACATCCATCATGGTGTAATCACACATCATCCCTTTTCATGGCCTTCTTCCCTTCTCACCTTTCACATTGACCATTCACCCTCTCATTCTTGAGGAAACAACATCCATTACTTCATAGTAGAAAGTGACCATTTAATTTGGATTACCATAGCGATCCCCCTTCATCAGGTAAAGAATTAAATCACATGAATAGTTTCACTAGTAGTTGGATACTATGAGGAAATCTTGAGAAGCCCAGGTAGAAAAAAGAAGAGGAAAAATGACCAAGGCCCTGGCAGTACCACATATGTGGTCATTCTTTGACCCCACACATCAATATTTGATGATTGCACATATGAAACTGATAGTAATCAATCCTCAAGAGTAGATGTAGTTAGGATATTACTCAATCTACATCATCAGCCTAAACTTCAATTAGGTGAGGCCACATGGTAGGGTCAAACTAATAGAGGAGACCTAAAAGTCTATAATAATAGACTACCTCAAGGTAATCCATCCACTGGAGAAGAAAGAACAAGAACTCATGATATTTAAATCCACCATTGACCACCTAAATGAAGAGGCAAAATCCAAAAGAATATAGTTCTTAAAGATGAGATCCAACTTACAGAACCACATTACCTCTAAAAGCTTTCAATTTAAAGATAGCCAAAGAACATAGTTAAAAATCCAAGTAATAGAGCTGAAGGTTGAGGTGGAGGTCCTTAAAATGGAAAAAGAGTCCAAAAACAATAATTTTTAATAAAAGGAAATAAAGGTCACACAAGTTTAGAATAGTCTCTCAGACTCTACAAGCATGTAGAAACATATACAATAACAAATGTATCAAGAGACCAAGAGATACATCAACTAAAGAATGACCTCACCACCTACTCCCAAACCATAGACATTCTCCCAATGATCTAGTAATTATATGTTATATATTGGGAGAGGATAAATAATGTGAACTCACACTTGAATCCAACACTTGGATTCATTACGAACTCACAATAGTTAAGCACACAAGTAAGCACATCTATGGGTCAAATCCTCATCTTCATATCCCCCAAGGTCCAAGATTTGATTCTCTTAGTCCATAAGCTATATAATATAATGGAAAAGATACTCTAGGTAGTGAGGGTGGCCAATATAAGGTAGGTGGTAGTTAAGGTTAATGAACTCTTGATATGTAACAAGGCCACATCAAAATGCAAGGCATATTTGACTACCTTAGAGTAAGTGTTTTAAGAAATGAATGGACACATTGAATAGATAGTTTGGCTAGGACTCCCCTCCCCATTCCTCATTAAAAGCATGGTCCTTATAGAGGAAAAAATAAAAAAGTTGTTGGTTGTAAAGTAGAATGACCAGACCATCTTTATGGCCATGGGTCAAGTGCCAAACATTTATAAAGTGGAAACTATTCTCTATCCTCTTTCCCAGCTTAGATTTTAGATGCATCTAGTTGTACAGGGTATGAGTAGCTTCTTTCTCAAGGAGATAATCAATCTGGATAGAGCCTTGAAGTTATACAAAATAAATCTCATTATTTAGAAGAAGAGTAGATGCCTTTAAAAGCTACTCTTTAGAAGTTAAAAGTTTTATGGGCCTCACTTTTTGTAATTTTACTTCTTCTATTCTACATTAATATAGATTTTTTTTTTTCATTTGTAGGTGGATTCCCCTACAAGTCACTAGGACTGTGTAGTGAATCCACATTTTAAATTTTTTGGGTAGTTGTCTTTTTGTCATGAATATGCTTGAAGAGTTGGGTATATTATATATTAGCCTCCTCTTTTCCCTAGGTTCTCTTTTTAATTTTTGGCTAAGTATCAACTCCTTCCATTGGCACCACATGGCATCCCCATGTTCATCCTTAGCAAAAGAGTTCTCATAATCCTAGAAGTCACACCAAATCACTATATAGTGGATATATGCACAACTAGTTAAATAAAAGATAAAAGAGATTCTAAAATAATGTTCATTCCTCAGTGTGCCACTAGTCACCTTAGAACTCATTTTATAAATAGCTTAAACCTCTACAAACCTCAACTTGTGCTATTGTCTGATGGAATAATAGTATGGCCTATTATGCAAGTATAATTAAATGGAATTGAAGCTTCCACATGGTGAGACAACACTCCTCAAGAGAGGAGGGAGTTCCTTTATAAGAAAAAATTACACCATTAGTTGTTTAAATTAATGGGACCCATGGGCAATTGTATCTTTGAAAGGCATTCCTTTATGCCATGCATCATCATGGTGTTTATCTAAGGTAGGGTTCTTTCTATTAGTACTTTGAGATGTACCATTGGTTGAGGGAAATGGGATCCATTTCAGGTAAGAATTCCAAGAGTAGTTTGGAGAGAGACATGTATTACTACAACACTTCCTCGAAGCATCAAGGGAATCATAAGGCATTAAGATTGCACCATATCCAAGATTTAAGGACCATCTGCATATATGAGTCGAAGCTTCCCTTTCAATTATAATGGTCTCATCATGAATGTGAGTTTTAGGCTCTAGGTGTTAATTCATTATATTTTATAAAGGTCATTGTGCCTATTTATTGGGGGTTTATTTCTTTTATAAAGAGGAGAGTTAGATAATAATTGGCTATTTTCATGACTGTTACTAGAGAATGACCATTATAATAGTTAGTTTTAAATATAAATAATATCATTTATTATCTTTCATTCTAAAACTTTAGCAAGTGACCCTTATAAGAAGGACTGAATAGTCTATATTGTGCCTTTGGGCCTTTGTATTTTGTTATCTACCCAACAGTGAAGAGGATGTGGTGTTTTGTACTAAATTATGTGGAATCAATTGTTGTCTATTATTTATGTTCTTTTCTTCTATAGTGTTGGATTTTGTTTATATTGTAGACTTTAAACCATGCATAGGCTCTTTTAAATTATCTATAATGTTTTAAAAGGTTCAAGCTATATTATGCAATATTACGAATAGATACATTAAGAATTAAGGTGCATCGACTTAGATAGTTTTATTTTATCTTTCTTTGTATTTCACCCTTCCCCTTTTCCTCCCCAATTATTCCAAGAGCCAACTTCTAAAATCTTGGAGGTCATTTCATAGATAGCAATTTTAGTCACACATCTATAAAGCTTCCCATAAGAGGTTGTTTATTGAGAATGAAATTTATAGGCATCAACACATATCTAGTGTACATAATAAAATTGTAATAGTAATAGTAGGGAAGGATCTAGTCTCAAATTTTATTTTAGGTCTTCTTACTATTGACCCTAGATTTAGTGGGACTATTTATGATGTTGTAAGATACTTTAGATAAGCATATGATAATGATATATCAACTTATGAATTTTTTTAAGTTATAAATAATACAAGTAGTCATGTGTTAAGGATTGGTCATAGGATCAAGAGGGGAGATAAACACAACAAAAAAGTAGATATCCTTCAATTATATGCACACACATATTTTATTGATGTAATGTACATGGATTATGAATTAGAAGTAGAAACCTACACTATCTCAATAGAAAAAAATTTAATCCTCAATGTTTATGGTGAAATAGGGTCCCTTTTCCTAAACCTCCTTATTGTTGATGGAATGTTTACCCAGCAAGAAGATGCATTGTTTTGTAATTTCCAGTTGCAAGTTTTTTATGTGCAAACTTACAAATGTAATTTGTGTAACTACATTATGTCAACTTTATAACTTGTGAAGTCCTAATTACACTTGGTTAAAAAATGACAATTGAACATCTACACTTTTCAACTCATTCAATTTATCTTTTACACTTTTTCACATGGTGAAATTGCACCAATGCACTTTCACATCACTTAAGTGGTGTATCTATATATACTAAAATTTTCACCATATAAAATGAAAAAAATGTGGTTATGAATATTAAACACCTTCTCTCATTATAAATATGAGTGTTATAATCATTAATTAGGGGGGATTTTGGATAACAGAACTCTGAGATAGTTTTAGAAGGCAAGATTGTATTATAACTCAACAAAGATCAATACAAAGAAGGAGATTTGTAAACTATGTGTTCAAATTGTCTTCATGAATTATGATTATGTATATGATTCATTTGTATTAAAATATTTGATTTTAAAACTTTTTCATAAATGTTATTAATAAATTACATAATAGAATTTAATTTTGAATCTATGTCTATTATTTCTACAAATGTGAAATCTCAGTGGGGTTTAAGTAATATTTTAATTGTCTTTTATAGGTAAATATGAGATGGTTGCCTTTAGTTTGCTATCAATATCAAAGAATAATCTTAGTGTATATTTAAAAATCCTAAAGGTGTAATTATGTCTTTGCCACCCATTAAATGAGAATATATTTCCATGAGGATAGTGTTTCTCCTTCTCAAGCTATTTTAATGAATCTTTGTGTTTAGTCACATAGAGTCACCCTTCATTTTTCCCAGGGTTATCATGGTAGATTTTATGTTTAATTAGATATAATAATCTCATTCTCTTGTATTTCTTTCATTTCTTTATTTCCCATCATTCCCTTCATTCACCTCATTTCCATTCTATATAATTTATGGTCTTTTTGGTTAAAAGTATGAAACCCCCAATAAAATACAGTTTTGTTGTAAATAAATTTTCCCCCACTTTTCCCTTTTTGGACTTAAATAGTAATACGAGAGGGAATTCATCCATATGTTGTTGACTAACTTAAGGACTCAATTCCCACACTGTTGACATAAAGTCACCAATTTATCTCCCTAACAAATTATTGAGTCAACATTAGATATAAAACCTATTAGGTAGAAAGTAAACAAAATAATAACCTTGTTGAAAGACACCATAAATAAAGATATTTATAATATGTTAGATTGTGGTGTCATTTTTCCTATATGATATTTGGATCAGGTAACAAATTCAGATCCTATTGGGAAAAAATGATGATATTCATTTGTATTTTTTTTTAGATATTTAAATATAGAAAGTGTTAAATATAAATTTATTTTTCCTAGCATATATCATATTTTTTAGAAAGCTGTATGATTTGAAATGATGTTTATTTTTAATGGATTTTATGGTTATAATTAGATATTTGTGAATCTAAAAGATAGATACAAAACTATGTTTACTACACATAGAGGAATGTTTTCTTTCAACATAATGCCTTTTGGTTTAATGAATGTATTTGCCACTTTTTAGATAGATGTGCACTTAGATTTTGATGACTTGATTGGAATCATTACTCAAATCTACCTTGATGATCTCACTATGCATTCTAAGAATAGAAATAAACATATTGATCATCTATGTAAAATTTTCACTGGATGTATAAAGTATGGTATTTCTCTCAGTCCCAATAAATCAATTTTTATAGTTATTAAATGAAATCTATTATGTCCAATTATTTTTAAAAATGGAATTTTAATTGACATTGAACTCATAAAATCTATCAAATATTTCCCACCTCCCAAATATCAATATATTCTATGATATTTTTTGGTAAAATTAATTTTGTGCATAGTTTATTCCATATTTTTTAAATAAATTTAATTCCTTACATATGTTTTTAAATATAAATTAGACTTACCTATAGGATGTAGGTTTAGATTCAACATTTAATGATCTAAAAATTTATTTTTCAAGTGCTCTCGTGATTTCTAAACTAGATCCAAATAAACCATTCATTTTTATGTCAATGCTATTGAAAAAGCCATATATTAAGTCATTACTCAACATTATCATGATCATGAGAAAATACCTATTGGATACATGAGTCAATTTTTGAAATATGTTTAAAATAGGTATCCTTTGATCAAAAAATTATTACTTTCATTAATATCATCTTTAACTAAATTTAGATATTTGTTGATGGGGAACACATTTATTATTCATTCAAATGTACCTATTTTGTCTTATCTTGTAAAACATATAACTATTCAAGAAAGTTTATCAAAGTGGATTTTTAAAATTCAATAATTCTATGTTAAATTTGAAACTGCCAAAACTATCAAGGGAAATGACTTAGATAAATATTTGGCTGAAAATGTAACCTCTAGCATAAATTTTTTAGTTATTTTTATTGATGATTCTCTTCATGTTAAACCTCATTTCATATCCATGAAGGTGGTTTATTTTTCACAATATTTTAATATAAGACTTGAAATGCATGATTGGGATTGTTTGTTTTCATAAGGCTATTGGTACCATAAAATAATTTATTATTTTTAGAACCAAGCCTATTATAATACTTTATATAAGTGACAAATATGATTACTTAAATATTAGGCCTTAAAATTTGTTTTTTAATAAAAAATTATTATGTATAAATAAAGATGGTGTGTTATTACATTGTTTAACCCATGATTATATCGAAAAGGTTATTATAGGTTACCATGAAGGTAGTTATGGTGGACACTATGCAAAAAAAAATACTGCATATAAAATCTTGAGTGTAGGATATTATTGTCTTACATTTATTTAATATTTTTATAAGTTAGTTAAGACATGTATTCCATGTCAAATTTTCTATGGTATAGATAGACTACCATCTATGCCTTTGAAACCTATTATTCTTAAATTTTTTTTCTCTAAATGGGATATTAATTTAATTTTATAAATCCACTATCCATCTTCAACTGACCATGGGTATGTCTTAACCAATAATTACTATTTTATTAAATGGACTAAAACTATAGCTTTAATAAATGTTATAACTAAATTAATTTCATTTTTTGAAAATTAAAATTTCTCAAGATTGGGTGTTCCTTATGAGATAATATCTAATAATGGTCCTCCACTAATTTATAATGATTAATTAGAGTTTTTATGGCATTAGTTGATTATTTCAAGTCATTATTCAAATTATTATCGTCAAGGAAATGGACAAGCTTAATTTACTAACAAAAAATTGTTCTCAATTATGAAAAAGTTATTTTGTGGAAATAAGTGAAACTGTCATGTTAAAATACCTGAGGTATTATGTATTGATCATATAATGGTGAAATTTGTAATAGGTTATTACCCATTTTTGTTGGCTTATGGTTTTAAATTTGATTTACCTATTTATCTTGAAATTATTTTTAATAGGACTACCCTAAAATATTTAACATATGATACTAGTGTTTAAGAATATAGACTTAATAAACTCTTAGCCATTGATGAAACTAAGGAAACTGATTTACAAAAATTAGAAAGAGATAAAGAAAAAATTAATAATTTTATTGACCATAAATTTTTAGAAAACACTATCAAGGTAGGTAATTTAGTGTTGTATTGGGGTAAATCCCATGAATAACTTGGGAAACATCACAATTTTAATTCACTTTGGATTGGTCAATACAAGATAATTGTTGTTCTTGGTAAAAATGCATTTCACCTATAGGATCTCAATGAAAATTGGTTGAATTATTCAATTAATGGCCATCATTTTAATATTTTATTCAATTATCTACCTTCTCTTTTTTTGCTTCTTTTATTTATTTTATTGTTTTCCTCTCTTTTATTTTATTTCTACCTTTTTTTGTATGAGTTTGACACTCCTGTTAAGATTTTCAATATTTTTATCATAATGAAGGGAAAGACATAATTTTATCCCTTATTTCTATAATTATCTCTTGATCGAGGATTTTAAAAATATATTAAAATTTTGATAAAATATTTTATAAAAGAACAAGTACACAATATTCTATCATTATGAATATTACTAACTTTCAGAATTTATATTCTAGGCTAATGCATTCTTTTTTTCATCTAGCATGAATTTTCATATTTTAATATTGCCTATTTTCCATGCCACACTAGCCGAACATCCCATCCGTTAATTTTAAAATTATGAATGGGTTTGTTCATACCTACTCAGGAAATAATTAGAATGGATGACACTCCTAAATTTATAAAATTTAAAATTATAATTAAAACCCATTTTCATAATTGAAACTATCTATCAAGGTCATTAGTGTTATATGAAATTTCAATATATATATATATATATATATTGAAATTTCATATAACACTAATGACCTTGATATATATATATATATATATATGAAGGCACAAGACATAAATCTTGAAATTATTGGCAGGGGCCAACTTGTTTACATTCATTAAGTAATTATTTTTTATTTGTGTTATTATTATGGATAAAACATTATATATATATATATATATATAATCAAATATGAAGGCACAAGCCATAAATCTTAAAATTATTGGCAGGGACCAACTTGTTTACATTCATTAAGTAATTATTTTTTATTTGTGTTATTATTATGGATAAAACATCCCTTTTAAAATAATAAATGGGCCTCTTCAGCACATTAAATCTCAAAAATTCTTGGCATTATATCAAGCCTAGTCTGATCCTCATCCTTTTCAAAATATTAAACACCCATTAGATTCCTATTCCTTGGTATTTGCTACAAATTCTAATAATGTCCCATTTTTAAATGTTGAATATATTTCATGGTTTTTTATTTTTGAATTATTGATCCATTTAAAATTTTTTAGTGTTTCCATACTTATCTTTTTTAAGCACTAACTATTCCTTTAGGAAATATTTAAAACAAAGATCTCCCAAAGTCTAGATGGAAACTCCTAAAGCCTCTTTTATGACAAACAAGCATACCATTAATTAATATGTGATTTAAAATTGACTATGTCATTTTTTAGGTCCTATAGGTGTCATAGATATCAAATATTTAGAGGCCTAATCTAATGGGAGAGTACCACATGTACTCATACACCTAAAGGTTTTAAAATTGTCAAAACCCTAAGAGACCCTTTATAATTGGAGAATGCCACATGTACCCATTCACCCAGAGTGTTAGATTTTTTAAATCCCTAGGAGGCTTGATATAATGGGAGAATTCCATGTGTATAATTATATCTAGAGGTGTCAGAGTTATCAAATCCCTAGGATTTTAGATCTAATGGGAGAACACCACATGTACTTGTGTATCCAAATGTGTCATATCTATTAGAGCCATAGGAGGCCTAATAAAATGGGAGAGCACCATGTTTACTCATATAATTAGAGATTTAAAAGATATTATATCCCCATAAGTCTTGATCTAATGGGAGAGTGCCATGTGTACCTATACATCCTAAGGTGTCAGATATGTTAGAGCCCTAGGAGACCCAATACAATGGGAGAGTGACATGTGTAATTTTATACACCCAATAGAAAAATAAGCCCCATACCATATTGATGAGTAATATAATGGTATGGATTAGGGGACCTAATCTAATAATATATTATCATGTGTACTTTTATACACTCAACTGACCATCTACATAGGAAAAGTTATTGAGTTGGGTAATTACCCACTATGCCTAGTCATCATGGTACTAATTGATCCCATTGATGTAAGAAATACATGTGGCTGACATAAATACATCTTATATTCTAATAGGGCCAAATTTATTCTTACACACCACAACTCTTAGCCTTTATTATATCACTTGGGTGGTTTCTAATTTGACACTTGGAAAGGTTCCATTGTCGCCAGTCAGTCCAATTAAGGCATGTCTTCAAAGATCATATCTAATCCTTAAATGGATACATTAGGATCTATCCCATCAACTCATAGTTTATTTTTCATGGCATGAACCTCCAAAGCTATTAAATTATAAAATGTAATAAAGACATATAATATACCATTTAAATTGGGCTCATCATTATCTATCTTTTGTGAATTCAAATTATTCAAATACCTCTACCTTTAATTCCCTCTAGAGTCCAAAGTACATCATTGCTAAAGATATGCACATAGAAGAGAATAAACATATAAATGGTTTCCTAAATTTAAAATCCTAGAACATATCAAGAATTTTTGGATATTACCTTCCTATATGGTGTTATAAGATTCAAACATTATAATGAAATATTCAAGACAATTGAAGATATACATAATCCTAATAGTGATTATAAGATAAAAGATGATTATGTGGATTTCAATGAGAATATCATATCCATTAGATACTTAGGAATACACAAGGTTAATTCCAAGCTATAATTCCTCCCATATAATGATCTCTTTATCAATTTGTTGTGTACACTTAATTATAATAAGGACATTGTGTATTCCCTAATTGCTATATTCATTATTGCAAACATCTCTAAGACTACCTTCAAGAAATAGTATGATGTAGATGTAATTATTTAATATCTAAAAATTTAAAATTATGTATGATGTAGATGTAATTTTTTATTATTTGGGTACTCATAATATCTATGAGGTCCCTAAGGACTAAGCCAAGGACTCTGACCACTGGGTGGGCAAGTAGGACCCTGACTCCTACACCATCAAAACCTTCAAGAAAGAAGTGTGGACCATCATTTTGATACTCAACCTCCTATATGGGGTGAGTGGCATCATGTATGTCAATAAGATTTGGGTCCCTTTACTTAAAATCATACTAAAAATTAAGGAGGTCCATACACTTGAGAACATCACCATATTCAAAATGACATAGTAGGTCAACAAGGTGAGAGTTGGGGGAAACTTCTACATGATGTCATACATGGTTGATGCCACCTACCCCACCATAGATTTTAAAATAAAATCCTTCCCTCCATGGGTTCTAATAGGTTATGTGGTAAATATAGTCTTTGATGAACTTTGCATTCACCACTACATGCACCATATCTAGGATATTTCTAACCATTTCTACCCCTGGTATACTTTTCCATTAATGAAAAGTAGATACCCATATTTTATAAGGAGATGCAAACCTTAATTCTTCCCATAGAACCTATTGATACTACCAAGACCATATTGTGATTAGTTTAAAAGAATCTAAGGGGAAACTCTTTAATTTACCTAAATGGTCCTAGACCACCTCACTAAGAAGGAAATCACTTGGTAACTAGCCAATGGCATCATAATTATCTCTCTTTATAGAAGGAAGAAGGCTTGCCCACTATTCTCCATGATTATTGGGTGCCATGAATATAATAATTTAGATTAATTTCAAGTTTTATCCTTCCAAAAATACTTTTTCAACCTCCCCAAGGCTAATGATAAATAATGGGATCCATAGGACATGATGCATGCCCATGTGGATAAGTATCAAGTGTAGCTAAAGATTTCATGAGAGCCACTCAGATGATGTGATCCACCTCAACCCTGATAAATATTTATATGTGATCATAAATATTGAAATAATTCATCACCATAAGGAACAAACATAACTTAGGCTAGTATTAAAAGAGAATTAACTCCCCTAAAATTAGTTCCCTAATATCCTATTATCAAAGTTTTGAAAATGGTAATTAATCTATCCAAGTTAATATTTTAATGGGTAGTCATTGATACTATGATATTAAGCTTAGTATATAATACACTTATGGCAAAATCTTAGGTAATCTATTCCCAAACTATTTATGTTCTTTATTTTTCAAGTACTTTAGAGTCACAGGAGTACCCACCTTGGGACCAATCTATAACATCCCCAAAGGGTTCCACCCATAATTATAGTATGTCCAAGTATCCCATTAACAGTACTCCTATATTTCAAACCCAATTTTGGCCCACTCATAACATCCTTGACAAGTAACTCATCTTCCTTTACTCCACTAGATTTGATTGCATTTATTATTCCCAAATTCCTAGCCCAAGTGTAGCCTCCCCTTATTATGAATATTATACCACCCTTATAAGTCTTGAGATTCCCATCATCATAATATATTATACAAATTTGGTGTTTCAAGCTTACTATCTCTCCTATTTTACTTAGCCACCCCAATTTGTTTTTCTTTAGCTATATCAACTTGGTTAACCCCATCAATTGCTCCCAGGTTAGCCCCATAAGTTGGTACATTCCCTCCTAGTCCCATAATTTCCCTATTAATATTTATGAGTGTTATTCCCCCATTTTAATCTACTCATTAAGATTATATAAATTTTTAAATTATAATAGTGATTGTAACACCTCTATGATCTCCATCTGGTAAACCCCTATAAGTTTAGTAGCACCATAAGTGAGCCCCAAGTAGAAACATACTAAATAACCAAGGTTAATTGCATATCATCCATCCCAAAAAACTTAGTTACACTAGTAAACCCATCATGGGCCTCTCTCTACCTCACATTGGATCTTCATGACTTGGATTTAATTATCCAATTTCCTTATTTAGATTGAATACACAACTCTTTAGTGTAATTGGCCCCTAGGTCTTTATGAGCCTAGAACAATTAAAGTATCACTTGTTCCCTTGGGATTACCATTTGGTAAATCCCCCATTTCAGCCATGTTCCCCCTCCATCATACATTAAATTCCATCCCTCACCTTCATTGTTTCCTCCTCAACCAATGCCTTCACCTTCCACTTCAATTGACTCTACCCTTGTTGTCTAATTTTCCCCTACCTTTGAAATAGTCTTAGGACATGTTTTGATGGGACCCATTAAATATTTAGGTGTATAAATGATATAAATGGTATACACTATAGAACCTAATATCAAAATATATTGATATTGAGACTTGGTAATAATGAAGAGGTTACTTACTCAGACCTTTACTTAGGATGGGGACCTTGTTATTTGGAAAATAGAACATGATTTATTATTTATCATAAAAAATAAGACTACCATAGTGGAATAAAATATTGTATAGGACCTAATATATATAATCAAGGATACAATTGAGTTCATATATAAATTAATGGAGGACCTCATTGACTAAGATAAGGCCCTAGAGTCCTAGGTGAGGGCTCAATCCCTATTGGTTTGTTTGTAAATTTTGAATTTATCCTCATGAAATTATTTAAAACCATTATAGAGATGAGTAGAGATATTTATAAGAGTAATGTGATCTAAAAAATAGAAAAATAATATTTATATGGGATTGTGAAGGTGGATAAAAAATGTAAGAGGATGATCAAAATCATCAAAAATGGATGTTCCTAGAGCTCAAGCTCATGCCTCTCATGGACCTAAACCTGTATCAAATATTTTTGTGGAGCATGAGGACTACACTAAAAGATTATCTTAGGTATATATAAGACATCATTTATCTCTTAGAGAAAATAAGGGATCAAATCATTACCTAGTTCATGTAATTCAACATCATAATCCTCTTTCACTTGGATTTCACCTTGCTCAATCCTAACAAATTCATGGTCTACTTGGAGAACTTCAAAATGGAAATAAAGAAGTAGGTGTTAAATTCCAATAGATATATATCATAGGCAATTTTAGATTTTTCCACATAACCAAACATGAGAATTAGTAAAATCAATGAGGTAAAGGTCTCATTGGAAGCCCCTCTTAAGGATCATGATAAGTTGTTGACTCTAGCAGAGGTACTTTTCTAATAACCACTTGTTAATATACCAAAGATTTATTAAGAGGATAAACTAGTGGAATATGCATTAGAAACTCATTAGAATGCCTTAAAGTAAATAGGAATTGGTTCCCTACCAAACCCAAGATGATTATCCTTATGGTCCCAAAGGTAGATGTATTTTCATGAATCTAGATCCTCTTTCCCTCTTCTTTATCTTTTATGGGGGCACCATGGTAATGATTGTGTTTATAAATATTTTGAACCATTATGGATAAGAGTTTAATTTCATTATATTTTTATGTGGATCGCATATTAGCTCTATGTATATTAATTTTTATCTCATTGTAAAGGTCAATATTTTTAAAGTAAAACACCAAAAGATTAGTACATGTTCTATTTTTATCTCACTATGTTTTATCTTATGAATGTATTCCAATTTCCTATGGAAATATGAATGAAATTATTATTATAAGTTTGAATATATGTCTTTCTAAAATATATGTAATAGTTATGATGTGAAATAATCTATCCCAATTAGTTTCTTTACTCTTTCTATTTCATTTGGATTATTGTGAGAGCATGTGTGATTATCAATAGTCTTGTATGTGCTTATTTATAGAAATAGTTATTATAATATATCATATGATATTTTATATAGACTTACTTCTATGTGTGGTTAAATTCTGATCTCATGTAAAACTTGTAATACAGTGGTGAAACTATAATTGGGCACATGTTTGGGTCTTTAGTATTAATATCTTCCTATTTTCCCAAGAACCTCTCTTTCCTACCTTACCCTTCCTTCCCTTTTTATTGTTTCTTTGATATATTTGACCAATCCCATTTATTTATAAATTGTGATTGAAGTTGTTTAAGTGGTGAACCTATTGAATTGGACAAAGTAGCATATATAATATTGTGTAAGTAGTAATAATAAGTGATCCTTAAGGAGTAGCAGTGCATCTCTTGGATATTTATTTTAAGTATGATATCTCATGGAGCCCAATACTTACAACTCATGCCCTGGTTTATCCTAGAAATAATCCTAAAATTAAAGGATGAAATTCCCTTGAGTTTCCTATAGGTTCACTTAATGAACCTAATTTAATAGGTGAATTTTTAGGTACCAACTATAATACTAATAGAAACAACTAGAGATATAAGGAGGGCACCCACCCACTCTACATGAAATAATTAGACTACTATCCAACTTAAAAATAACCTAGAGTCCCATGGGTGAATCACTATACCTATACTTAGATTTTCTTAGTTATTAATCTCACCCCTATAGTTTAACATAAGGATTAGGTCTAGTAGAGGAATACCAAGACCCTTGATTACCCCATCTAGTTGATCTACCTATACCACTCTAAATATGCTCATTTGTATGGTTGTACCCATGGCACGGTTAGTCAAGTATACTATAAAAATTCATAGAGTTTTTCATGACTTTCATATAGACCCATAGAGGTACCTCCCATTATTAACTCACACTATAGGACACACTACCAAGAAACATGTAACTTCTTATAATAATACCTTTAGGCTCCTCAACATTGTTTCATGTGGCTTATAGGCTCTTTCTATTCAATTTCATCAATGTTTCCTATTATTGGTATTTTAACCTACTTTAAATATCTAATTAAAAAATGGGAGGAGTTTATTAATACCTTCCTAGATTAGTCATTGATCATACTAGTAGTTTTATATAATTAAGAAAGAATCCAATGAGACCATTAGGACATTCAATGTTAGGTTCTATAATATGTATAGTAGGGTCACTATGTTATATAGACTAGATTCCCAACTAGTTCTAGAAATGTACAAAAATGCCTTGGATCCTTCGAATGCAATGTTCCTACACATAGATTCCCTCATTATTTACTTCTATCATATTTTAAATCTATCAAAGTAGATATGAATATTAATCTTCAAGGCCAAATGACACCCATTATATCAAATATACTTCCAAATTTTCCTACCTTAAACCCTATGTTTAGTGCTTACTATAACACTTTGATGGAATAGCCTATGTCAGTGACCAATAACCTCATATTGATACATAATATACCCAATCAACACTTAGGTTTAATTAGTCTTTTTAATGATGAATTAGTACTTCAAGATCATATCTAATCATTAATCCCTACAATATATAATATCCAAAGCATAACCCAAAAGTATAATAAAATAATTAATATGATAATAAGTGCATGGTATATAAGCTTAATAGTGATTTGTTGGGCCACCATAGATAGGTTTTAAACACTAGTGGTGAAAATTACAACTAGAACTTCACCTATCAGAGATATAATCTCCCCTATAACTATTCTAATAACCAGCCAAATATTTCACATAATAAGTTGTTGGAGATCAATATCTATGAGTCATCCCTACCAAATTTTTGTTGTGCACATATCATAACCCAACATGAGAAGCTTGACTACATTGAGTTTTATAGTGATTTTGATATCTTCAAAAGAGATATGGATGAATATCAAGTAGTCCTAAACCTTTTTAATGGAACTAAACAAATTGATGTTCCTAGTTCTTCAAGATATCCAAGCATTGATATAGTAATAGAAAACCTTAATTTCCATAGCCAAATATATAATGAACCAAAAGAGTTTACCAATGTGGTACATGCTTTCCATTAGTAACATTAAAATAACTATGCCCTCAAGAGTTAGAAATAACATAAATATCTTAATGTCCACTCCCTATAATAATGGTGCAACCCCTTCTGATCCTAGAGAAAAAAATGATCCTCCATCTCTAAAATATATTAACCCCAAGACCCCTAAAGAGGTGTAGTTATTCCTAGCAATATGGGCTATAACATAGTATATAACATGGAGAATATTAAGGCAAATATAATGTATCATGAGATTTCCTAGATCATTTAATAAAGGGATCTCCTCTTAAATTCATTGATATACAAACCAACCTATCCCAAGCCTAAGACTACACACACAAATGTTCTCATACATATGAACAAATTTGAGTTTCCTCCCTTCCTCCTCATAATCTGATTGTTTGGATGGAACTTAAAAAACTATGTAATTAAATCAATAGAATTGATAAATTTCATGCTTACTAAAATATATTAAATGATATGGCTAATATATATTAGCTCAAATAAAATAGTTTTCAATCTAGATAAATCTAAGTTCAAGGTGGTAGGTGAGATCTTGAATATGCACATGAAGTTAAAATCTAAACCTAAATTATAATAGTTCATGGACAATCAAGTTGTAGGCTTAGTAGGGATTGATCCAAGACCTTAAATGGGTATATGGACATAAACTTCTTGCATATGTAAATTCCCTAGAGGGCCATGGCCAATAAAATTCATGTTTATAGAAAGCCTAGAATAAAACATATAATTACATAGTATAATTATTTAAATTATAAGATAAATATAGTATCTTCTGACATCTATATTTACACCCTCTCTACAAAACAATAAAAATGTAAAGGTGATGATAATCTTGAAGCTTTAGGATTATGGTCCATGTACTTTGATGGGGCCTATTCAAAACAAGGTTATAGAGATGGTATTTTGATATTTAACCCAAAATTAATATGAAATTTAGATACCTATAAGTTACATATCCCTTACCCATATAACATTTTAGAAAATGAAGCCTTAATTTTAGGCCTATAGCTAGCCCTAAAACACAAAGTTAAAGAACTAAAATCACTTGGGGATTCTAAATAGTAGTAAATTAGATCAAGATTGAATTTTAGTACAATTTTTTTTACTTGAGGAAATACAAACATATAGTATGGGGCTTTTTAGAAGTAATAGATGCATTTAATCTTATCCTTTTTCCTAGAGAAAAAACTAGGTTTTATGTTCCATAGTAGCTTCACCTATGCGTCTAACTCCTTTAGACAACTCATGGCTAGAAAATTTTTCCAGGAATTTATACATTGTCCTTTATTACTAGAAAACATCAATAAATTTCATGTTTTAATGATGATCATCACATATTGGACTTTAAAAACATCTCTATAGTCTTTAGTTCATAAATAATAGATGAGAAGCATAGAGACAATCACATTACAAATGACTATGATGAATACAATGTCATCAACTTAAGATAAAACTACATCTTTGAAGATATGATGCCATTAGAGAGTGTTTGATATAGATAAATCAACATGGAGATCAAAAATAACAACTTATGTTGACCAACAATCATTCACTATCAACTTGGGATCAGTTGATCAACTCAAAGATGTCCACATTGGTCTCAATTGTACTCCAACTAAAATAAAGTATCTCAAGACACTTCTCATGTGATATAAAGACATAATAACATAGAAATATAAATACATTAATGTTTTTTATCCCAATGTAATAACACACACCATCTTACTAAGGTAAGGTAAAAATCCATTCATGTAGAGAGAGTGACCCATGAAACTGATCTTAGAGCCCCTCATTCATAAAAAATGGTTCACAAGTTTCTCCAAATGGGGACTAGTTTCCAAGTATACCATTCTATATCAGTGGCCAAAATAGTAACCATTCACAACAATAGTGGAGAAATTAAATTATGTGTCCATTTTAAGAACCTAAATTAGGCCTCAAATAATGAAAACTTTCCTTTTCCCTCTTTAGATTAACTCATTTAGATTATGGATGGGTCTTAGATGATGTCCTTTTTAATGGATTCTCAAGGTATAGCCACATATTAGTAAACCTAGAAGATAGAGTCAAGATTGTATTCACTACTATACGGGTTACCTTTACTTACAAGAGGATTCCATTTAGCTCATAAATGCTAGGGCCTATTTTCATAGATCCATGGACTTCACCTTTGAAGGATTAATTACTATGTGTATACTAATATATATATGGATGATCTAACTGTACACTCAAAACATATATATGATCACATTCACCCCTTGTAAAGGATATTTTAAAGGTGTATAAGCTATGGTATCTCCCTTGAACCAAATAAAAGTGTCTTTTAAATCATGAAATGTAATATCCTTAGTCATATCATCACCAAAGAAGGTATATCTATTGATATCAAATATGCTAATTTAATTTATAAACTACCTCTTCCTAATAGAAAAAATAATTGAAGTCATTCTTTGGAAAGATTAACTTTTAAAGTAATTTTATATATGTTTTTTGTTTATTTTTTTAAGCCCTTGAATGCTATGTTGAAATAGGAAGAAAAAATAAAGTGGACTCCTCTAGCCAAACATGTCTTCCAAAACATAAAAAATTCTATCATGCAGGCATACATCTTGACCATATTAGACTATAAAAAGGACTTATACCTCTATTCCTTTACCTCTAAACATACCATAGACATTTTACTCACTCATAGAATTTATGAATAATAACATCACATAGATTTTGTGAACATGAACTTAAATATGTAGAATTGAGGTTATTGATCCTATACAAACATTCTTATTCTTTAGTCAAAGTTGTTAATAATTTTTGACACTATATTATCAATAACAAGGTACATTCCATTATCTTAGACCTATCCATAAATATCATGTTTGGATAACATGAATTGTTAGAGTTTATAAATTAGCATATGGCTAAGATATAATAATATGATATAGAGATAAAACATACTAGAATGGTGAAAATTCAAGTCCTCACTCAATTTATTATTGAAATTAACCCAAGAATTACTATGGTGTAGTGGGATTAATCATAAATGGCTAGCCAAGACTAGTGTGGCCCAATCATCCACTATATTCTCTATGAGATACCTCCTCTAAGATTGAACAAAGCACATAAAGTAGCTTTGAAGCTGAAGGCCTCTCGTTATATGTTGAAGAGGGAAGTACTCTACTAGAATAACTATGAGAGCTTATACCTTAGGTGTCTATCAAAATAGAAAGCAAAATATGTCATGACCAACTTTCATGAAAAGTTTGGTAGTGGTCACCCATTAGGTATTATTATCCCATCATCTTCAAATATGCCCATTCACATGTATAAACCTACCATGAGTGCCATAACTTCACCAATAAGGAATTCCATGTAGTGATTCCCATCTAACCTATTATATAAGAATATATTTTTTACAAAATGGGGGATTGATTTCATAGGGGTCATCAACAAAACTCATTACCTATCCATTATTTTATAGTCATGGTAATTGAATACTACACAATATGGACATAGGTAGTAGCCACTAAAAATAACACAACCAAAGAATTGATAAATTTCCTTGAAGAAAACATAATCACATAGTTTGGCATGCCAATCTCATTGGTTTATGATAATGATCTAGCATTATAATTAGTTAAATCCACTGAATGGGCCAATGATAATAGCATCAACTTCAAGTTCTCATCAAACTAATATTTTTAGGGAAATATATTGGTGGACTTGACTAATAATAACCTAATGGATGAAATTAATAAGTCTACTGAGAAGTGACCTAGAGATTAACACACATTGCTCAAGTGTGCACTTTTGGCATATCACACTAGATATAAATAGGCCCTCAAAAGTTCACATTTACTACTGTTATACAACCTGAATATAATATTTCTAGTAACCCTTAGAATACCCATGTATAAATTCATGAAATAATACATGAAGGATGATGAGAAAATGAATTAAAGACTATTTTTTAAAGGGAAGATGCATGAGAATAATACCTATAAAGTTTCAAAAAACATCAAGATATTGTAAGAGATAGTTTGGAATATATGTGAAATAAAAATCCTTTAGAATATCGATCATGGTCTTGTTATGGGATAAATTACATGATAATAAGGGTCAACACTCAAAGATGGATTCACTCTAGATTGGCTCAATTAGATTATTGAGTTGTTGGGGTAAAACACTTTTAGGTCAAAATAACTCCAAGGGAAATATATATCTTTTACTATGAATAGATAGTTTTTGAATCACTATTTTTTGGCTACACCATCAATAGTTATCTCAAAGTAATCCTCATATAGGAATTAACTATTGTTTTAAATATAGTTTAGGGGTAGAGTAGTTTTAAACTAGTTTGTTTTATCTTGTGTGTTTTTTCTATTCTCATTCTTGTTTTGATGATTTTTTGTTTATTTTTTACCATGTTCTTATTATTTTTTTCCCTTAAATGTCATTCCCATAGCATATACCTAACAAAACCCAAAATTATGACTCTAGTCTAAGGAAAATAAAAGTAGCCACTAGGTAGATAAGTTTGGCTTTAAGAAATGGTCCATATATTCATGGTTTGATACCTTCAAAGGATAGGAAAACATTAAAGATACCATCTAGGAATGAGAAATAGAAAGATGAATTCTATTATTAAACAAATATGATAAACTACGTAAATATTTTTGAAATTATCAACAAGAATGAAGCCATTGATTCAAAAGAGAGAAAATGAATTGAAAAAAACATTATTTTGACAAGAGCACATCACTACACTTGAATAACATAAAATTATCACCTTGAATTCACTGAATAAGTGAAGAGTCCA
Source organism: Torreya grandis (assembly GCA_037957365.1). Lineage (NCBI taxonomy): Eukaryota > Viridiplantae > Streptophyta > Pinopsida > Cupressales > Taxaceae > Torreya > Torreya grandis. The sequence goes on from JARHVA010001950.1 coordinate 2,394,625, forward strand.
TTTGGTGATAATATTTCATTGAATCAACCATTCACGATAGCTATATTTTTTACCAACCTTCATGGATAAGAAAGAAATAAAACATCAAATCTAAAGGAAGTTTAAAATCTCAAGAGAATATTGAAGTCTCTTCCTAATAAAGTGAGATATAAGAAACCTCCATCCTAGGGTTTTCACCTTGGATAATAATAAATCAAGGCATGGAGTGAATCCAAATTTATCTCTATTAGGGCTCTTGATGCCCAAATAACAATAGAGCAATGGTTGAGCCTTCCCTTCTTTAGCCAATATGAGTAAAATAATAGGTACCTTTTAAGAGTTCTACACACATAATTCAGCTCTAATCTTGACTATGAATTCAAAGGGAAACCAAAGGCAATGAATCATTCTTCACACAAGATGACCTCTCAAAAGAATTAGAGCCTAGTATGTTATGTGTTCTAATAAATGTTAGAGATTTTATCCTCTTGTTCTTTTTAAATAAGTTTTTTATTGCTTATCCGCTTATTTAATAATGTAGGTCAATAGTCTAGGTTTTAAACACTGGACATCATTTTCCCCACACAATCACCATTAGTTATGGCCACCCTATCCATTTTCTCAAAAAAGGCACTTATATAGTAAATAAAATATCAAAGATTCTTGGCCTTTTTTAGAGCCTAGTTCGATCCTTGTCCCTTATAAAATCTTAGGTTCTTGTTAGATTCCCATTCCTTAATATTTTATATAAATTATTATAATGAAATGTTTGTTTATGTTGAATATCTTCCATGTTTGTTTATTTTTTGAAATATTAGTATCATTACACTTTTGAAGTTATTTCCATACTTAGCTATATCAGGGACTCCCTCTAAAAAATCTTTAAAATAAGCTTCTCCCTAAGTCTTAGTCCCAAAACCTCAATCTTGAAGTCCAACTAGTATATCTCAAAGTGTCTTTTATAAAAAGGAAGCATCCAATTACTTATGAGGTTATTTTAAAATTATTTGGTACTTTTATACATTTTCAATTATTAGAGGTGTCATAAGTATTAGATCCCTAGGGAGCTTGATCCAATGGGAGATCACCATGTGTACTCATACACTTGGAGGTTTTAGAGATGTTAAATCCTTTAGAGTCCCAATCCAATGGGATAGTGATAGGATTACCCATACACTAAGAGGTGTCACATATATTAGATACCCATGATGTTTGATCCAATAGGAGAAAACCATGCATACTCATACAGTTAGATGTGCTAGATTTATTAGATCCCTAAGAGGCCTAAACCAATAGGAGTGTAACCCACATACCAATACACTTAGATGTGTCAGATTTTTCACATCCCTAGGAGGTATGATCTAATGGGATATCACCATGTGTGATCATACACTTGGATGTGTTAGATCTATTAGAGCCCTAAGAAGTGTAATCTAATCAGGGAACACCATGTGTACTTATGTACACCTAATGGCCAAATAGGCCCTAGAATATCTTGATGAGTTAAAGAATTATATGGACTAGGGGCCCTAATCTAGTAATATATTTCCATTTGTAATTTTATACACTCAAGTGTCCATATATATAAGTAGAGCTATCAATTTTTCTAATTACCTACTATACCTAGTGATCACAGTGCCCGTTGATCCCACTAATGTATAAATGACACATGGCTAACATAAACATGTCATAGATTTCATGTGTGCCAAAAATAAATGTGTTCTCATCATAAATATCTAAATTTATTAGATTACTTATTTGGTTCATGATTTAACACCTAGATAGATTCGATCACCACTAGCCAATATAATTAAAGTATGTTTATAAGGATTATATCTAAGGCCATAACCATTTAATTGTGATCAAGACCATCAATACATAATTTAAGGTCCCATCAAAATTAAAACATAAAATATGAAATATTCATATGATGTGAGCCTTTAAATGTATTACAATATAAAATATCATAGAGTCTTATAAGATCCCATCCAAATTGGGCTCACCATTATATATCTTCTACAAATTTAAATTATTCAGATCCTAGATTACATCCATGATAAATCCTTAAAATTATAAGATAAGTAATTTAGAAATGTTTTCCACAATGTCAAATCCCAAACCAAAAAAGTAACTCTAGGATACTACCTTTATATAGGGTGTTACAAGATTCAAGCATTATAACATAATCTTCAAGATAATTTAAGATATACAGAAGACTAGTAGTGATGATGAGATATAATAAAATTAGGTGAGTTCACTAGCTACTCATATCCATTAGAGCCTTAGGACTACACAAGGATATTTCCAAGCTAAAATTCTTCCCATGTAACATTCTCTTCAGAAACTTGTTGTGTACCTCTAGGTGCACTAAAGACATTATGTACTCTTAAACCATGGGGTTAAAAATTTCATACATGTTTAGGGATTATTTAAATCAATATTATAATACATAAAAATATAACTTTACATATGATTCATAGGTTATTTTTGGGTGTTTTAGTACCCACAATATATATGAGGTACTTAATAATTGGGCTAAAGACTCTAACTACTAGGTGAACAAGGAGGATCCTAGATCCTACACCATTAAAACCATCATGAAACATCATGCATGTCAAAAATATTTAGGTTCCTTTTCTCATCATAATCCTAAATATGGATGAGGTCTTTCCACTTGAGGACATCATCAGCTTCAACATCATGTATCATGTCAATAGGTTATCGGCTAGAAGGAAATTCTGCATGATATTTTACATGGTCAATGCCACCTACATCACCCTATATTTATAAATTATAGCCTTCCCCCCATGGGTTATAACAGGTTTTGTGGTTCATGTAGTCTTTTCTAAGCTCTAAATTCACCTCTATAGGCACCATATGTGGGACATATATGACTATTTCTACCCTAGGTATACTTAACCATCAATGAAAACTATATGCCTAGGATTTTTGAGGAGATGTGAGCCTTAATTATTCCCATTGATGCCTATTGGTACTATCATGACCATAATATTATTAAGTTATAATGGATTGAGTTCCTATTCAATATCCATACATGGACCTAGACTATGTCATTGAGTAGTACATCACTTGTCAACTGGCCAATGGCATCACAAGTCTCTACCTTCTTTAAAGTATAAGGATTACCTATTATTTCCCATGATTATTTATTGCCATGATTGAAATAATTTTTATACACTTAAATCCATGTCCCTCCACAAAAAATAGTTCAACTTCCCCAAGGATAATGATAGTGAATGTGATCCTCAGGGCATGAAGCATGCCCATGTGTATATGTATTAGGCACATCTCAATACTACATACCACCATGAGATCTACCCTGATGATGTGACCCACATCAATATTACCAATGATATAAAGGTGATAGCAAATATAGAAATATAATTTCATTATAATATGTAAGCACAACTTGGGATATTATTATAAAAGATACCAACTCTCTCATAATTAGTTCCCCAATAACAGTTGTCAAAGTCCCATCAAAATCAAGGAGGCTCTCCAACTTAATATTTTAAGGGATCCATGTTCCTCCTATGTTATCAAACTTGGTGCTTACTTTACCTATGACAACCTCCCATGTAAGCTATTCCTAGGCTACTCATGCACATCATTTTTTAATATCTCAAAGTCATAGGAGTTCCCACCTTGGGACTAGTCTATATCATTCCTAAATGTTTCCACAACTTCTTTTGGTATGTCCAACCATCCCCTTTCAAATCCTCCTAGCTTCTTACCCTTTTTGTGATTCCTTTCAAGAATCCATGTTGATTAACCCAACTTCCCCTACTCTATTGGATTTGATCACATTTGGTTTTCTTAGTTTCCCATCCTAAGTGTAACCTCCCCATATTTTGACTCATATACCACCCCATACAAGTTTATAGGTTCTACTCGGCCTACTAGCTTCTACAATATTTAGTGATCCAAGATTCTTAGATCCCTTTGTTTACCTTGCAACCTCACTTTGTCCCACTTTAGATACATCATCTTAGCCAGTCCCATTAATTACACTTAGATTATTTCCATAGGTTGGCACATTATCTCTTAACTAAATAATTACCCTAGTAGCATTTTTACCTATGAGTTCCCTAGTTTCCTCTTCTCTATCAACTTTTGGCACTTCATAAAGTTTAGTAGTGACTATAATACCTCCATAGGATCCATTTAGAATAATGCCTTCATGTTCAACATAGGTGAGACCTAAAAATAATCCTACTAAGTGGACAAGGTTAATTGTACCTCAACCACCTTTGTATCCTCCAATTGAACTAAAAAAAACATCATGTACCTATATCTCCCTCACACTAGGCTCTATAGGACTTAGATTTAATCAGTTAATTTCCTCTTTCATGTTGAATACATAGCTCCCACATGTAATTTTTCTTAGGTATTTATGGCCCAAGACTAATTAAGGTCTCTTTTATTCCCTTGAGCTTCCCATTTGATAACTCCTTGTTTATACCAATGTTTTCCCATCCATCATACATTCCATTCCATCCCACCTTCATTCTTGCCTCCTCCATCCATGCCTCTACCTTTTACTTTAGTTGCCTCCACCCTTATTATTTCATCTTCCACTACATTGGGAAAAATGTTAGGATAAGGTTAGATGGGCCCCATTGAAGCTTTAGGTGTATAAAGGCCAAAAATGATCTACTAATGGGATCCTGATAATCAAATATAGTTTGATCAAGAACTGATAAATATGAATATGTTGCTTACTTATAACTTCACTCAAGATGGGAACCCTATTATTTGGATAATATAACATGATGTCTTCTCTCTCACAAAGAAGATTATTGCCATGAGGGAGTAAAATATTATAGAGTACCTAGTCTCTGTAATAAAGGTCATTAATGAGTTTGATTAAAAATTGATGGAGGACCTCAGGGACCAAGTCAAGATCTTGGAGTCCCATGTGAGGAGATCATTCCTTATTATTTTTGTTTCCAAGATTAGATTTACCCTTGTGAAATTATTTACATTCCTTATAGATGTGACTAGAGATATTTCCAAGAGTAATGTTCTCTTATAAATAACACAATGATATTTAGAGAGGATTGTCAAGTTGGATAAAAAAAATAATATGGTGGAAATCGTAAAAAAGGGGATGTTCTTAGAGCTTCAAATCATTACTCTAATGGATTTGAACTTATATAGAACATTTAAATGGAGAATGAAGACCGAACTAGAATTTAATCTCAAGAATTTACAAGCCACCATTGATACCTTAGATAATACAAGGATTGTATCCTTATCTACTTCAAGGAAGTTAGCATCACAATCTTATTTCCCTAGGATGGTACCTTTTTCAACCTTGATAAATTGGGGGTCTAATTTGATCACTTTAAAGTGATACTGAATAATAAGGTGGTGAATGCTAATAGATATAGATCCTATGACATCTTAAAGTTATCCATGTAATAAAACATGAAAATTAACCAAGTTAATGAGGTAAATGTCTCATTATAAGCCTCTCTCAAGACTCATGATAGTCTATTGGCATAGGCGAAGGTGATCTTACAAAATCCACATGTCAATATTTTGAAGCTTGTTTAGGAGGATAACCTAGTGGAGTAAGAATTGGTATCTCATCAAGATGTCTTAAAGTATCTAGGAAGTGGTTCCCTACTGAGCTCAAGTTGATGCTCCTTGTAGTCCCAAAGGAGGATGTGTTGTCATGAATATGGGTCATATTTCCCTATTCTTATTATTTTATGTGGGAATCATGGTAGTGATTGGGTTTGTAACTATTTTGAGACATTATATCTAAGAGTGGGATTCCATTCTATTTTTAGGTAGATCCCATATCGTATCTATGAATTTTTGTTTTTAGCTTGTTTTAAAGGTCAATAATTTTTTAGGAAAAAACTAGAATTTTAATACAAGTTTTGCTTTTATCTCACCATATTTTATATTATGAATATCCTCTAATTTCTTGTGGAAATATTAATGACATTATTATTAGAAGCTCAAATATATTTATTTTTACAATATATGTAATATTTAAGATGGGAAATAATCTATCCTAATTTTTTCTTTCTTCTTTTTATTCCATTTGGATCACTATGAGCCTATGTGTGATTAGAAATATTAGTGTATGTGTTTATTTGTATAAAGATTTACAATAATATAGAATATGTTATTTTCCTAGACTTACTTCCCTAGTTGAATTTAGATATCATGTGAAACTTGTCATTTTGTGGTAAAATCGTAGTTGGCCACATGTTCGGGTCTTTAGTATTACCATTTTCCTACTTGCCTAAAAACCTCTTTTTATTTCTATACCATTCCTTACCCTTTTTTATTTCTTTGATATATTTGACCAAACAATTTTATTTATAAATTAAGAATTAATTTTTTTAAGTTTTAGACCCAATTAATTAGACCAAGTATTATATACAATCTTGTGTATGTAGTAATAGGAATTGAGCCTTTAGTTGGGGGACCCGATGACCTTGTCATCATCGCCACATGAGATTTTTTATTCCTTATCCATTTATTTCAATGACTTCTCCATCAAAACCCATCTTTATTATAAACTTATATCTAATACCATGAGTATGCTTCTCAAATTGACCAAAATAAGCATCTATATATATATGGGAAGAAAAATAATTAGAAACTTTCTTTTATTCATCAAAGGAAGAGTTAAAAGGTTTACAAAGAGATGGTGAAGCTTTAAGAGGTTGATCTCCTTTAACCTTACCATTGGTGGATGGTTCTTACTCTTGTTTTCCTATGCTTTCACCTTAAATACTTATTTCCTTTCATGATAGAACTCTTTCACCATGCTCTTAATCTCAAGAAAGGATTGGTGGAAGATCATTTCTAATTCAAATTCTTTCTAGATAGATCCTATGGCTTCACATTCAAAATTTACACCAATTTTTAGGTTATAATTTTTAAGATAACCTTTACCACACTTGATTTTAAACCTAGTTAACATGTAAAATTACAAATTACAAATCTAAAAACCATGTTAAAATATCTCTAATACAAAATTTGATTTGAAAATGGGTATAACAAAATCAATTCAATTTTATCCATAAATTAGATACTTTATAGTTTTATCAATTTCTCATAAAATTCATAAAATTATATTTATAATTAAAATCAGCATTAAAAATTTATAATAAAATAGTAAAAAAAGTAATAAAATGGAGATAAATTCAAGCCAACTGATAACATATTTCATCCCTTATGAAATATGGATTTAGGTCCATTTAATTGATGAACCATTTCATTAATTATCCTTTAACAAGTGTCAATAATGTCCCATTAAGGGGCTCAAAATTCATTCTCTCCCAATAAGGTGTTGTAAATATTATCTTCACAAAGACCACTCTCCTAAAAAGGGGTTACAGATTGTCCCTCCAAGGGGTTATCAAAGTTCTGCCATTAAAGGGGTTATATCCTTACAAAAGGCTACAAAGGGCTAAAATTTTGAACTCTCTTCATTATATGGGATACAAATTAAAATATCATTCATAGGCTTAAAATACAAAATCTTATATGCTCACAAATATAAAGCTTCAATATCAGTCAAATTCTCAAGCTTCAAGTTTCCCAAGCTTCACATCAGGCTTGTGTGTGTTCAAATTCATATGGTGAGGGGACTTTCATAGTGTCTTTTGGTCCTAATTTCAAGTATTTAAATATTATCATTTTATTTATTTCATTCCTACTAAAAATCCCATATTATGGGGATAAAAATAAAAAAAGTATCCTTTTGATAAGGCATAACCAAACTTTATGGGATATTATCCCATTTAAGGCTTATCCATATCCCATTTATATCTCATATTAAGTATATTATTAAACGTAGCCTTTTATTAAGGATTATTCATTTTTTTTGTCTTATATGGGTAAATAAAAAAAAATAGGTGGGAATTTAATTCCATGTTTATGGGGATGAGGATGGCATGGGTTTTTTAAATCCTTTAAACTCTCTTTTTTAATCACATTTTATGTGGTAATGTGACTTAAAAATATGACTTGTAAATTGTGTTGGCTCTTGTACTCCATGTTATGTGACTTGGATATAAGCATGTGCATTGGAAATGTGACTTGTTCCATAGTGGGTTGGCTTGGTCATGAGCTTGTCCATGTGGTGATGATGATAATGTGATCGGGTCCCCCACCTAATAAAAAGTGGACCCCATATTCAATTTTCAAAGACCATATGTAACAAATCAAACCCAATTTACTTTTACATGATCAAAATTACATGTCTCTTGGACTACCATGTGTCATGTTACCATTGGTCTATGTGCACACACTAGACCCCTTTTTCCATTTTTTATAATTTGTGATGTAAATCCAATCAACCATATATTTTTCTCTTGATGTCAAAATGAATCGATTAAAAAATCATCTTAAATCTCTCAATGAGATATATATTATGAGGATAGTTTCATAAATCTTTTAGACCATATGAATGTGTCTGAAGTAGAGATCCTCTCAGTTCACAACTCCCCAATAAAAAACTTTTGGTCCACCAAAATAATTTATTCTAAAAAAATCACTAAAGGTACAACTCTCTCAATTTTTGGATTCTTTTCTCTTTTATCAAATATAATTTTTTTATACAACTCTTAAATTAATTAGTAGAAAAACTTCAATAAAAGGAACCTGATAATTTTTACCTTGATTCATGATCATTAGCTATTATCTCTCCTAATTATTGGGTTATGCTTTCTATAATAGATCTCAGTCTCACCTAGTATCTATCTCTCACATTTTCCTACTATTATCACTTTTAATGAGGTTTTTATTTGTATATTCTCCGAATATAGGATCTATCTCTCATAATATGATATCATGTATGGTATTATTTTATTTCTCTCTCTAAGGTTGACTTCCCAAAATTAGATTATTCAAACGTAGGTGATAAAAACTATTCATGACTCCCTTATATCTCTACTAACTGACCTTTTACACTGTTGGTGTCTTAGTATTCATCGTGATAGTTTATCTTAACCCCTTCACTGTACTACATGTAGGTTAAGGTGAAGCTATCCCATTAAGATATGCTTGTTGTATTATCTTTTCTTCTCAACATTCTCAATAAAGGCATAAAACTATGTTTCATATTAAGTGATGTTATAGTATGCCATAAATTATATAATATACCATTCTTGGGTTTTTAAATGAAACATACATGTATTACAAACATTTCCCAGTCTAGGGTCTTATAAAATGTGCACACATACATTTTCACATGCATACCTTGAAAGAAACATATTTTAATGAAATAAAATTAGATGTCAACATTCATCCATTAAATAGTAGTGATTTATTCAAGTGATACTCATTGGAATCACCTTTCATGTCGATTATATTTTGTCTTCCTCTTGGAAGAACACGTTAGCTCATGTGTATGTTAATGATGCTTATTAACATGTCTATTATTTTAATACCAAAAAAATTGACTTCCAAAACATTTTCTTGAATTTCTCTCTCAATGGAGTGCCTCTCTACCCATATTTACAAATGATATAAGAATTGGTAATCAAAATAAACAATGATACAACCTCCCATAATGGGCTACTCATGATGTCCTTTTCATCTTAGATGGCTGATCCAATCTCACTCTTAATGAGTGATATGCATGTATACATGTTTATAATAATAAGATTAGTTTCCTTAATTCTTCTTTAATAATGGAAACATAAAAATTTATTTGTAGGTGATTTAATCATGGAAAACAAAACCTAGATAAGAAAATATGATCTTACTGATCCATTCTAATGGATTCTCCTCTTTGGGTAGATTCTTCTTAATATGATCTTCCTTAGATAAGTGGGATTATTCATGGATGCCTCTTGGAATATTGGTGTTTGACCAAATTTTTCATCTACTACTATTGATTTATGGGTTTTTTCATAACTTCCTTCTTGCTTATGGATGTTTCTTCCTTTTTATAGGGTTCCTTGTATATCTTTGGATGAAGTTGTGGATGAAGTTTACAACATTTATTAATCTAATTTCCACTCATGTTGTAATGAGTGAAATTATTCTTGTCCATTTTCTTTGACAACAAACCCTTCCTAATATTCTCCAAATTTTTAATTTGAGAGTGGTCTTTGTAACTTATTTCTTTATTCCTAAAGGACATGATATTTCTTTATATGTACTTTGTCTTCCAACACATGGTCAAATAATGGTTATTCAATTTGAAAAAAGTAAATGGATACATATAACATGATTTATGTATTTCAAATCCAATATCCTCATAACTTAATAATATATTGGATTACTGATGCTTTCCATACCTTTTAGGGATGTCATTTATGCAAGTATGATAAGAGAAAATTATTTTACCTTCTCCTTTAGGATGTTCATCTCTCTTTGGAGATGCTTTGCACTCTTTCTGGATGTTTTTTCCATGTTTAAATTTTTTCCCCCTTTTTGATTCCAAATTTTACTTACTTTCACCATTATGGAGAGGTTATTTCTATAATGTCTTGGGCTCTTCTCTTGAAGCTTCTCTTTTTTTAGCTATTTTGGAGCATTCTCCAACTTCTCCTTTGATAATAACATATCCCAAACCTACATAATAAGGTCTTTCCTCAACCTATATGGGAATAATCATTCCTTTTCCATTTATTCCAAGGCCCTTTTCATAAAAACCCATCTTGATTATAAACTTAGAGCCAATACCATGAGTATGATTCTCAAATTGACCAAAAGAAGTATCTATATATTGATGAGAAGAAAAAGAATCAGAAACTTTAATTTTTTCATCAAAATAAGAGTTAGAAGGTTTAGAAGGAGATGAAGGAGATTCAATAGGTTTGATGGAGGGTTATTCTTCTTTTTTACCTTTATTTTCACGTTCAAGCCTCATCTTCCTTTCATGATACAATTCCTACTCCTTGTTATTCATCTCAAGAAATGCTTTATAGAAGACCATATTTGATTCAAATTCTTTAGAGAGAGATTCCATGGCTTGAATTGCATGTGTTTCACTAATTTTTGGGTTATAATTTTCAAGAGATCCTTCACCATGCTTGATTTTAAACCTAGTTAACATGCAAAATGGAAACTTTTAAATATAAAAATATCCCCAATCAACTGCTCTAATACCAAACTTGATTCAAAAATGGGCATAACAAAATTGACTAAAAATTTTCCAAAAATTAGATTATTTATAATTTTCTTAATTTCTTGTGAAAGACATAAAAGTAGATTAATAATTAAATTTCAACATTAAAAACTTATAATAAAATAGAAAATAAGTAATTAAATTTCAACATTAAAAACTTAATTCCTTGATGGAATGTCTTTGGGTCCATTTAATAGGCGAACCATTTCATTAATTATCTTTTAAAAAAGGGAAGCAATCTCCCATGAAGGGGCTCAAAATTTGTTCTCTCCCAATAAGGGGCTAAAATATTCTCCTTATAAGGGCCACTCTCCAAAAAAAGGGGTTATAAAATTTCCCTCCGAGGGGTTATCAAAGTTATCCCAATAAAGGGGTTAGCTCCTTTACAAAATGATACAAATAGCTAAAAAAGTCAACTCTCTCTATTATAAGAGATGTAAATTTAAATATCCTTCATAGGGATTAAAATACAAATGCTTATATTCTCATAAATACAAATCTTCAATATCACCAAAAATTCCATATTATGGGGATAAAAACAAAAAAATCCCATATTAAATTTTTTCCACCAAAAATCCCATATTATGGGGATTAAAAAAAAAAATCCTTTGTAAGGATTAACCAAACTTTATGGGATATTATCCAATTTAAGACTTATCCATATCCCATGCATATCCCATAATAATGATATTATCCCTCATAGCCTTTTATTAAGGCTTATTAATTTTTTTGTCTTATGTGGGTAAATAAAACCTTATTTGGGAATTTAATCCCACATTTTTTGGGGATGAGGATTACATAAGTTTTATAAAGCCTTTAAACTCTCTTTTTTTAATCACATTTTATGCGGTAATATGACTTGTCCATTGTGTTCTATATTTCACTCTAGATTGTGTGGCTTAGAAATATGCATGGGAATTGTAAATATGACTCATTCCTATGGTGAGTTTTCTCAGTCATGAGATCATCCATGTGGTAATGATGACAAGGCAATCAGGTCCCCCTCCTAATAAAACTTGGACTCCATATTTGACTATTGAATACCAGAGGTGAAAAACCAAACCTAATTTATTTTTTCACGATCAAGATTCCATGTATATTAGAATACCACATTTCATGCTACCATTAGTCCATGTCAGCACACTGTACCCCTTTTACCACTTGTCAAAATTTGTCATATAAATTCAATCAACCATATCTTTTGCTTCCAATTTCAAAATGACTCTATTAAAAAAGTGACAAAAATATCATGTTGAGCTTTATGATATGAGGATATTTTTAAAAATCTTAGATATCATATGAAGGTGTCCAAAATTGAGATCCTCTTAGATTATTTTCAAAGAATAGCTTGTGTACATTGTTATCTATGAAATTAATACTCAAATGTGACATCAATTTTTATTTTTGATGAGGAGGCAGAAGTAAATTTAGATAATATTATAAGCATGATACTAGTTAATTTATTAGTTTATTTAGTAGGTTTGTTTGATAATTTTATTTGCTAGTGATATCATCCACTAACTTGGTTTACACATCACCTTAACCTCATTCAATGTGATTTAGAAACCATAATGTAATTATTTTCATTTTTAGATATCATTCTTGTAAATCTATATAGGGAAGTAAAACTCTTAATATTTTTTTGGTTTTCTATGGCAAAATAAGTTTAGTTTGAACCCTCTCTATTTGTGTTAAAAAATGTCAATAGGTATGTGAGTAGTTATTTATTTTGGATTTGGAAAACTAATCTATTTATTGATGAAAATATTATTAGCTTTAATTTCAAATGATTCTCTCTTATTTATGCATGAAAATATATAGAAGATAATTGGAATGTGGTTTATTTTACTAAAGGTAGCATTTCATTTTTAGTTGAGTGATTGTTGTTTCAGTTTGCACTCAACTGCATTTTATTCTTATGCATGTCTAAGGTTAATGAAAATCATAATTTTTATCTTAATTTTAATGGATTGTATTAATTTGGTCTCACTTAGTTGTGTGTTTTTCATGCAGGTTGTGAATGTTTGAATAGATGGTTTTTGGGTTGTTAGACTGTGGAGTTATGAAAACCATGTTTTATTTTTGAAAATTTGATAAATAGTTTGATCATGAGATTTATTTGGTTGATATTATCATATCTATGAATTTATTTTTTGATTGAATAAATGGTTTTTCTCATTTATATTATTAAAAACCCTCCATCATATGATTGGAAATTTCATGCATATCATGTTGTATTTGATAGCCATAATTCATTTTTGTGCCAGTTGAATCTTCCATTAAATGTGGTGGTTATAAACACTATTTGTATGATATGAAAGATATATATGTGGGGGAAAAAATTAAATTATTTTTATTTTAGTTCTATTTATATTCATTTTTAGTAAGATGATACCTTTCCATTATGATATTAATTCTTTTTCAGTGTGTTGTGAATTGTATTAAATATGTGATTCTTGTATGCATGCACATTCTTTGGTTGAAGCTAGTTTTATATATAAATAATTTTTATTTTTTCTCATGTAAAGCTACATATTCAAATTATTTTCTGCCATCAATATTAATTTTGTAAGAGATGAAAGTTGAAAACTTTGCATACAACATGATAAAGTAGTGAAAAAGGCTTTAGGATTTTAGATTTGATATTCTAAGTTATGGATTCTTAATCATTTCAATTCATAAGGTTTTGATTGAAATTTGGGTAAACTTGGTCATGGAGGTCATTCTTATTGTTTGCATTTGAATATAAAATATAGTTAGAAAGTAAATGGAATATTTTCTACTTTTCTCATAAATTTTTCAAGTCATTTGATATAATAATGATATAAATTATAACTATATTGGTGCATTATGAGATTAAAAATATGGTTGGTTTTGAAAAATTTGTCACATTTTTTCTTTGTTGACTAAATAATCCATTGATGATGATCACTCACAATTTTCTTAAAGTTGGGAATTTCGTGATAGTTGAATGGATGAATAATATTTAAGGTTTTGATATCAAGTTTAGTTTGATTTAGTTTAAATATTGAACACTGTGTATATTTTTCATTTGAAGTGTCTTGGAATTTTATGTGGAAATGGATAGGATAATGCAGTTGATTTCTCTTATAAATATATAGTAATGTTCCCTTCGAGGATGGTATTATATGATTGCATGAGGGCATTACAAAAGAAATCTTATTTGATTTTATTCAATTTTTTTAAGTTGTCAGAGAAAATAACATATTTAAAGGAATCTAATAGGAATGTGTGGGGTCAAGGTAGTTATTAGAATTTTAATAGAGACATTCACAAGGTAGTCACCATAAAATATCATTTAGGTTCCTTAGGGATACCATGATTTATTTAGATTACTTCATTATGGAACTTGTGTCTCAATTAACTTTGATGAAAAGGACCTAAATTTATAGATAATTATCTATAATATATATGCTTCATCCCTTAACTTGTATGGAAATATTCTCCATAGAGGTCAAAGATGAGCTAGTAGGTGATCTCATCCATATGGATGAGGTACATCTACCAAATCTTATTCACACAAAACTTGAGATGCTTTGATTAAACTCAAACCTAACTTATAAAATCCAAACCCACCTTTGGTGATTATAGCTAGACCCACTACACTTCTACCTAATGAACCTTCATCCCTAAGCAATAAATGCATCAAAAAATTATGTCCCAACCCCTGGTGACCCATGTGTTGAAGAAGGTGATACTTGAGATTAATGATGATGGTGGATATACGAACATGTTTAAGTTACATTTCATGACATTGGAGTACAATGAATACCAAATAAATAAGGGATCTCATCTTATTGATTTACTTTTTGAGAGTGATTCCAGTTTTTTTAGTATGATGATGTTTTTTTGTGTTGGCTCAATTGTTATATTATTTGTTAGGAAACTTGATATGTTGTTCATACTTTCAAATATAAAATTTTAGTGGATTTAGTACTCCATATAGTTTCATTTTTGGTATCATAGATATATTTTCATATTTTTCCAATGACATTTATGATCATGTTTAGTTTTGGCAATGATTTCAATTTGTTTATGCAATAATACTTGACTGGATAGTTGACTTAATATAAATTTTGTCATATGATGTTTACTTGGTAATTATATGTTATTATGGATTTATGATGTTATTTAATATGTATACCATTAAACATAAGCATTTATTGATTATTTATTAATATGCATATGTAAATAGTTGTTTAGTGATGTTAACAAGTCAAAGGGACCCCACCTATTAGAAAATATTATGTTGGTTTATATTATTATTTTTAATCTTATGAACTTCATTCAAAAATTCTAAACATAAATTAAAGTTATAAAGTTTATAACTTATAAATTAACTAATTATAAAGTAATTGAATTTAAAAAATTTAATTGAATTTATAACTATAACTAACTAAAGTTGGTTGTAAATTCAAAACAACTATATTCAAATGAAGATTACTTTATAAAGATATTAAAGGCACATAACAAGAGGAGAAAAACATAAGTATTAAGAGTTATTTATGTTTTGAAATATTTCATATCATTCTTATTCCATGTAATCATATATGATACTGAATAATCACTTGCAGATAGACCAAATGATATCTTCTCTAATGGGAAAATAATCTACTTGAATAACACATGTATATCTAAGTTTCTTGATTTATTATAACTTATATTATTTTATCTATTTACTCTAATTTAATTTATTCACTTAGCTAATTATATTTATTCTCAAATTTAGATTAGTTATTTAGATTAATTTTTCTTACTTTATTATTATTGATTTTATTTTCTTTTTGCTTATTAGTTTCTTAGTTTTAGTTATTTCTTTAATAGTATTTAATTTGTTAATCATCTTTAAGTCTTTTTCTTTACTATCTCAATGTTTTAAGTTAATAACTACTTTTCTCATTTTATTACTTCATAGTATTTTAATTAATATTCATTTTGTTTAGTCTTATCACTATAATTTAGGTATTTATATAGTATTGTATTAATTTTATTGTTTACTAGTATTAGATATTATTTTATTCTATTCTTGATTAATTTTTTATATTTATTTTTACTAAGCTATTATTTGATTTTAGTCAGTTAATTTTTACTATTTGTTTTTATTTCCTTATTTGGTTTTCATTTTCATTTCTATTATATTTCTTTAGGTTTGATATGTTTTCTCTCTTTTAGTTTTTCTGAAAATGTGTTGGAATTGAGACTCGAAGAAATATACATTATTAAATTATAAGAGATCAAAGATATTTAATTCAAGATATTGCCTCTCTCATAGGATTTAATCTGTTGGATATGTTAGATTATATCTTTAGATTTGATTCCAGGTTTATACATTGAAAGAATGAACTTGATTTCTAAATATAATGATGCTTTATTTTTTTATGTATTATGTTAACTTATTCTGAAAACTATTAAAACACACATCTACACATATTAAGATCAATATTTTATCCATAGGTACCTTATGATTAAATTGGTCTAATTTCATCTTGACCTTCACATTAGGTGAAAGGGTTGATTCATTGATGTGACATTTTTCATCATTAACATAACCTTCCTACTTAGATATAAAAAAATTATCAAAAAACCAAATACATAATTTATACTAATAAGTAATTTTACCTTCTAAAATTTCAATTAGGACTAAATTGACCATATGTTAAAGAGGCTCAACTATAATACCCAAAACATAGAAAAATATCATTACACATAGTTTATAGTTAATGCTTAGGACTAGGCTTCATTATAGAAAGATCATATCAAAATAAGTTTTTTATATATATAAATAGATTAAACCATTTATAATTACCATAACATATACCAAAATTTAAATATTTTTAAAGGTATGAAGCCAATAAAATACATGATAAAAAATGAATGTTAATTCATCTATCAATCAACACCTATCTTCCCAACATATTTTGTCAATGAGCTAAGATGGTAAGTATGGGATCATGTGTCAAGTGTATATGGTTACATATAGAGAGTGAAATAGTATATGTTTTACAAGATTATGCTCAAAAATCCATACAACCCTATAGAATATGTGATACTCTTTTTATAAATCGTATTCATAATATTATCAATAAAGTATATTAAACATAACAAAGCATACCCTTAATCCCAATAAAAATAAATAAAGATTAATCATATAATAATTAATAACATTATTTCACCTAATCCAATTATTATAACAAAGACATCTACTAACTACCCTCAAGATAACACTTTAACCTTTTTATTCCTGAATATGAACAAAATAATGACTTGTTAATTCTATCACTTCAATTCCATACTCAACCTAGCTGAAGAAATAAAAGATACTAATACATAAATGGATAATATAGTAGGATAAAATGAAAAATTAGTCCATCTTAAGAGGAGTTGAGACATAATATATACATATCCAGCTTATTTCCCAATCCCAACTAGAAGTAAACCAATAAATTTGGTTTTTGTAGTCAATAGAGATTCTATACAAACTAGAGTAATTCCATTAAATATATGGATTTTAAACATTATCACACATGGAATATTTTTTGAATTTAAAATAAAATTAATTAGACCCTATTCATAATCATTTTGGATATATGAGATCATAATGGTCAGGTCATGTTCTTGTAAAGATCCATTGGTAATAAAATAAGTAATATATATATATATATATATATATATATATATATATATATATATATATATATATATATATATATATATATATATATATATTACTTATTTTATTGGTATATTCATTTTGACTAAGCATCATAAGAATAACATCTTGAAAATTAATAAATTTTATAGCTCTCATAACTTTTGATAAATAGTTCACCCTATTATTAACAATAAAAAACAAATAGAGTTGAGTTAGTATAAATTGGCAAAGTATTTTCTTCTAAAATCTACAATGCCTATATAAGAGTATCAATTCATGATGTTTAGATCCAAAAATATTATTCATAAATATCTACATTAGATAATCTATAACATGATAGCAATTATCTCACTAAACTTTGTGATTCCTTATGCATACCAATCAAATATCCAACCTAAATAACCTAGGCAAGAGAGATGCAAATTTTATCAACTATTCATGAACATCATCAATCCAAAAATCATTACAATTTTATTAATGAAATGTTAATATTTTTTATCTACTTCATTAGAGGTATAATAAAACCAAAATAAGGTATTTGCACCACTTATTATCTCATAACTACAATAGAAAATTTACAAAGAATCTTACTTGAACTTATCAAATCTTGCATATTACCATTTGCCTTTTTATTACCAAATTGATGAAGTAAATATAATTAATACATTCCCATAGAATGAGTGCCTATTAAAACCATAATTGAGAAAACCAAATAAGTTAGGTAAGTATACAATAGCCTCATGAAAATATCAACGAATATAAAATACTCACCAATATCCTATTACAAAAAATTTAATTCATTTTTAATCAAAACTTCTTAAGTGAGCTAGGCCAATTGTCAATTTGAATATTTGACACTGATAACATCCTAATTTTAAAACCATTATTAAAAGAATAATAATGCATAGGTTTATTGATTTATCTAGTGATTCTCTATATAATGGAGTTAAAACCCTCCTTATCAATAAAACATAGTGTTCCATTTTATAAATATCAAACACATTTCTCAACCAAAATAAAACACCTTAACAAATAATATAATAATATAAGCAACACTCTTGTGATTTTGTTTCCAAAAATAAATAAAACATCCTTTCATACTACCTTCTATAAATGGTTATAGGGCTGACCTTAATTATTTGTTATAATCTTATGAGGGTTCATTAAGTTTCAAGGGTTATTATGTTCACAACTGAATGTTAGAGTTCTATTTAAAAAACAAATTAAGGTAATGTAATCATGCTCAAATAATGCCAAATTATTATTAGTTATGCATATCACCCACCTAGAAATGAGATGAAATGAATATAGAAACCCTTAAAATGTATCATTTAGGGTAATACTTATACATTTATACACATAAATATATATACAAAGAAATTAAATGATATGTCTACAAAAAATTGAAGGAATGACAATAATTAACAAGGCCCATATGGTCTCGAGTAAAAAATAATACTCATAGCATAATGGCTTAGAGTTTAGAAGAAGATACATGTATGAAATTCCAATGGTTATACCTTTATTACTCTTGATACCACCTTAGATTCTCTATTTTGATCATCCTTTCTCATGTTATATCCATTTATATTATAAGATCTTGTATTCTGCTAAATGATCAAGGAATGGTTCTTTTGATGAGCATAATGGTTATATTCCTATTTGGGTTCTTAGTGCCTATCTAGCACCCCAATATCCCTACTCATTAATCAAGCTCATTGATACACTAGACCAAATCCAAGGCTTGTTTAGTGTTTATAAATACTTGACCCATGAAATAAATATTTACATCAATAAACAACCTTTTTAAGG
The DNA here is from genome assembly GCA_037957365.1 of Torreya grandis. Taxonomy (NCBI): domain Eukaryota; kingdom Viridiplantae; phylum Streptophyta; class Pinopsida; order Cupressales; family Taxaceae; genus Torreya; species Torreya grandis. The sequence goes on from JARHVA010001950.1 coordinate 2,414,220, forward strand.
TGATAATTACCTTTCTTAAAATGTTAAGTCAATTCATGGTAGGGTTAATACCCTATACACTTACTATAATCTTTACGTTTTATGGGCTACATATTTCTAAAAGGTTTTAATAACTAATTTAAATGTGTACCCAAGTTCTAAACATGACACTAGCACACCTGATACTCTTACTCCCTTCTAAAAATATTTGACTATGCACAAAAAAGTGAGTTATGATCAATATTTAAGGTGTTTCTTGATCAATATAAGGATGATCACATCTTCCTTCTATCACCATGTGGTGAGCAAATAAGAACAACAAATATAATGTAATTCAATCCCATTGTTTGAGCATTACATCAAGGCTATTTATTATTAATAGGTTAAGGTCCATTCATATGATAACATGTCAAAAAAATTCAATGACATCATGCATGTGTACAACCACCTGATTTATCCCATTCTAGGCATGGTTTAGTCTCAACATCCCATGGAATGTGACACTTTGTTATACTTGGACTAAGATATAGTCACATGTTTTTTTTTAAAATCCTAGTATAGATATAAATAATAATGAATGAATTAAAATATTCAATATAATAATATATAAATGCACATATAGTAAAATAAAATAGAAATATGAGAATAGGAATGAATACACCTGGTGATATGTGAACAATTATGCTAATCTTAGGTAACTCTTAAGTAGTTAAAACTAATAACTAAATCTTCTCAGGCCTTATTGGGTACTTAAATACTTTCAAATTAGTTTCAAACAACTTAATTATTCTTTTTAATTAGGGAAACACATATCTATCACTCCTTAGTTCATCTTGGTACCTTTTAGTTTTTCTTTATATTGAATAACATTTGAAAAATCTATATGTAGAATATATAGATATGTGCCCCTTTTTGGGTTAGGTATTGGTACTTAATATTTTAATCAATCATATCAAAATAAAAATTCGCATTCATCATGTTTTATCATGTAATATAGCCAAATTTGTTAAAAACTTTTTAAAATAGTTGTAAACACATGTATGTATCTATATAAAAATATAGTTATGTAACATGATAGGAAGATGAAACCTCATGTGAGGATAATATAGTGAGCATCAAGAAATATGTCCTGACATAGCTTTTTGATGGGAAACAAATCTATGCCCCAATGTGGTATAATATGTGTGTACCAATATATTTAAATAATCCCATGTGACTAGGTGTATAAAGGGAAAATGTGGTATCTTGATATATAAATAGTTTAATATCAAGAAGTATAGTAGGATATATATATATATAAATGATATGTATAATAATCTTGAAGATATAGGAAAGGGTATGATGTCACCAATGAAAAGATAAAATAAAGACAAATGATATGCCCTAATGTAAAAATTCACCCTTAGGAGGGTTAGGTATAGCAATAAAGAACACATAAAATAGTAGTATTAAGTCCCAATATATGCATGGCAAGGACCATGGAAACATAGGCAATAATCATATTATCTTTTAAGTAGTATAACACATGATATGGATCATGGTGCCTGGCATATTATATCACATATTATAGTTTATTCAATTAGACATATGCACATATAAAATAGATTTAACTATCAAGAAATAGATATATGACCCATAAGTAATCAATGACATGAAATTACAAATAGAGGATTGTCTAGGGATAAAATTGGATAAGACATCGATAGGAAATATTCACACACTCACAAACACAAGCACACACATGTATAAAATCAAATAATCATATAACATAAAATAACATGCAATGTATCTATGTAATATAAAAGATGTATGAAATGGTAATACATGTCTATTTAAAGTAAGTATCTCTATTTGATAAATGGAAAGAAATATGTATATCACTTAAGACCCATTATATAAATTTTCCACTAGTATAATGTATATCACCAATGTGATAATTCTCATAAGATGAGTATGATGGAAACTCATAATAGACATAAATCCATGATCATATGTAACTTGTATATCCTACATCTCATCCACTCAAATAATTCCATGAGAAGCACAAGTTTAACATGTCTATTTAAAACATATAAAAAGGTATATAATCATGATTTATATCCATTGAAAAAGATAACATAAAAAGATCTAATTTTATGTTTTCTATTATATTTACATGTGTATAAATTTATATAAGGCAATCACAAAATGAAGAAGTTAAGAGGTGCAAACTAAAATAAGTAATGATAGCTCAATCAATAAAAAAAATAATCCAACATGTGAAATAAGGGGGAAAACTATTGTGGCCAACACACCCCCTTTTCACAAAAATGGGGGATCCCTATTTTAAAAATTATCAAAACCAAAACTCTTGGGTCCATTCCTTTATTCTAGCTAACTTCCCCTAAACTAGGTCCTTGAAATATTATGTTACCCTAAGTTCCTCAATCAATGTCAAGCCTTGTTTATTTTATGACTAAGGTAATATTTTTGTTTTAGGGATTTGAGGTGTTATCCTTGTAGCTCAATTTTTGAAAGAACTTCCCAAAGTCTTATTTCTTTCCTAAAGAAATAAACCCATCATCCTTTACAACAAATCAAAATATTAATTTTAGTTGGGTAAGTTATTAATGGATTATGCATATTTTCATTTTTTATTTAGTTTCTTTTTCATGGTTTATGCAAGAGAAAACTAAAAATGGAGGAGTGCCACATCACGAGTTGTCAAATCAACTAGTTGCCCAGATCTATTAGAGATGTCAAAACCTAGGAGACCCTAGCCCACTTAGAGGGGTACACATCATGAGGTATTAGAGTGATTAGTCCCTTAATTCTAACAAAGATGTTAGAACCTAACCCATTCAGATCATGCCACATCAAGAGTATTTAGATTGACCAATCCATAGACTTGTCAAAGATGTCAAAATTTTATAGAGCCCAACCCATTTGGAGAGTGCCATGTCATGAGTTGTCAGAGCAGCCAATTCCATAGACTTGTCATAGATGTTAGATCCTAAGAGAGCCTAACCCACTCAAAGAGTGACATGGTGTGAGTTATCAGAATGGATAGTCCCCCAGACCTATTGAAGATGTTAGAGCCTAAGAGAGACCAACCCACTTATAGAGTGCCACATCACAATTTTTTAGAGTGGCCAATCCCCTAAACCTATTAGATATGTTAGAGCTTAGGAGATCCCAACCCACTCATATATTTCCATGTTATGAGTTGTCATATAAGGTATTCCCACAAACATTTCAAAGATGTTAGATTCTAAGAGAACCCAGTACACTCAAAGGGTGCCACATCATGATAATCAGATTGGCTAGTCCCCTTGACCTATTAGATATGTCATAACCTAGGATATATTATCCCACTTAGAGGATGCCACATAGATTAGCCATGCATATGAACATGTGGCCACCTAAGGCGTTGGAATGGTCAAACTAGAGTATAGATGGAGCATAAAGACCAATCAGAGGATGTCATGTGTCCCTAAGTGACAACTCACCCTTCCTAAGGATATGACATTAGGTATGAAGTTATTCTTAGTTGTTGACCATTATCAAGAGGTCTAATGAGTGGATGACACATTGCATAAGGTAGGAGTTAACCAAGAGGACTTAAGGAGATGTGACCACATACCTACCACATTTTGGGCATTAAAAAATAGAAAGTTGTCCTTAATTTGACAATTTTAAAATGTTGCATCACCATTACTAAATTTGGTTAGTGGCAGAGGACTGTGAGCTCCAAATTTAACTTTATATTTCTAAATAAAGAGAGGAGATCTATTTACCAACTCAAATTTGAATTCACAACAAGTGAGATGCCAAATTCCATTAATATAAGGGGATAAATTTATGATTTTATAAATATCCTAAGGGAAACTCATTTATGGTTATCAATGTATACCCTCAAAATCAATTCAATAGCTTAATTTCTAATTCCAATTGTAAACATATACATTTGCCCCCTACACTTAGTAACTTCCTATTAACCTCCATCTTACTATAATTGTTGCATATTCCTCAAAACCCAAGACCAAACTTGATTACCATGATACTACATTCCTAAAAGGTTTGACCTAGTTCAAGCACTATAATGACCTATTCAAAATAATTGAATAGGTACCTAGTGTCTTGGTCTCTGACAATGATTAATAGGTAGAGTTTGGAGATACTCTTTGAGCTTAGAAGAAATGTAGTAATTACAGAGCCACAACCAAATTAGATGTGTTCCTCTATGCTGACTTATTTAGAAACCTAATTCTCCTCACTATTTGAGTGTAAAACATAGTCCATGACTAGGTTAGCTCACCCAAATCTTGGCACCAAATCACTAACATCTTTAGAAATGTCTACAAGGTGTATTACTCCCTCCTAGATTTCACCTTATCTTATGATGTTTTATCAGTGAAAACTTGGATAAAAACCTTTGCAATATACATCCTATAAGATTGGGATGAGAACCCAGAGGTCAAGTAGATTAGCAAGGTGTAAATCAATTTATACATAATCTAAACATTTTGAGAGGAGGCACAAGTGGGCATGATTCTATTAAACTAATTATTTAGGGCTAGGACTACTTTCATGTTAATGAATTATGGGTGCCCCTCCTCCATATGATCCTCACTAAATATAAATTTTTTAGACATGGGAGGTATGATAAAATTTAAGTGGTAAATTTCATAACAAATCCTAAGCAAGAGGAAATTTATACATGATGTGATACTTTATAGACATGGTCTACAAGATGCTCACTTCCAAGCCATCTATTTTTGCTACGTATGTTCCTAGGGGATCTATGGTCTATGTAGTCTTATATAAACTATATGTCCACCAGTAATAAAACCACATTTAGGATGTATATGATCACTTATACCTAGTGGTATACAATGTGATCAATGAGTCCCTAATTCCCCATTTAACATAAAAAATCATGGACTCCATTGTGATCATTGGAGACTATTGGTAATACAATGAGGACACCATTATTTGAGTCATAGGTGTTCTAAAGTATCCCCTCTACTTGTAATTATTCATCCTAGATTGCTTATTAGAGTAGGAGATTATATACCAACTCATAGAAGTTATTTTTCTCTTTTACATAATCTACCAGTGGAAGGCATGCCCACCTATCCCAATTTCCATTAGGAACCATGTTTACAAGGCCTTCCTTCCCCTCTAAAAAATGGAAAATAGGTAGACTCCTTTGCCCTAGGGAGAGCCAAGTTATATAATTGGGACCCTAAGTGCATAATCAAGGCCCAGCTAGGGAGGTAACCAACCCACCTTAATATAAACTATGGTAACTAATTAGAGGATAATGACAAGCTATACCTCAATGTTCTGAATGACCAAGAGGTGTTATCTTGGATCATGGATTGGAAGAAGAATAAAGGAAAGAAGGTCCAATTGGGCCCATCTAATCCCCCTCCAAATCTTTATTGACTTATGGAGGATCTAACTTTGACTCTTTCCATTATTTCTAGGAGGATTTTGTAGAGTATTCCACCAACTTCTCCTCTTCATAATCTAGCTCAAGCCTTACTAGTATAGCCTCCTCAAACTCCTCAATTATATCATACTCCTTGTGATTTGGTTCCTCCTCATCCTCTAGTAACACCTACACCTCACACCTTATCTCTACCTATGCTTCCTCTAGTAGATTTGGTAGCCTAGACCTAGCTAAACCAAACATGCATTACTCAATGGTAGGTAACCCTAGCATAAGTAACTCAACCATCAACACCTAGACCTTAGGTTGAACAAACCCTAAGGTTTAATGCCATCATTATTCCAAAGGAAAGCCTTAAATGAGGCTATTATAAAACACTAGTGTAGGTTCCACCCCTTACACCTCGTGTTTCTTCCATCTCTAGTCCACCTCTCACTCTCACTGCCTTCTAGCTCCTAGTCATAGTGTCCCAAATTTCTACTTTGTTCCATAAGCTCCCCAAGTGGTTCCTCCTCTTTTCCCATTTCAACCCATCTATTATTCACCTAGGTATATTTGGCCTCAATATTACCAATCATACTTACCTCTTTATTCCCCTCTACCCCATCCACCCCACAACCTAGAATCTCCCTAGTGCTTTCATTGGGTATGACTTCAGTCTAGGTACCTAAAGGCACATATTTTTTATTAAGCATGACTATAACCATTAATATTAAATATACAATGGAAATAATTATTATAGCATCCCCTTAGGTCACCCTATCACCTCTATTAATGATTTAGTATCCTCCATAGTTGGCCCCTATGGCTCTTACTATTCCTTCTACTATAGCATCCAGAGTTGACTGAGGTAAAAGACCTAAGAAAAATCAAAAGGAAACTCACCCTTGGGATTCAGCTTAAAGGCCTTTCATTCTAGTCTAACCTAATCCATTGGTATCCATGGTTAATCCAACCCTAGTCATGGTGCTTCCTCATATTTCTCCTTATCCCCCTATTTCTATTAACCCAGGTGCCCAGGGATTTGGATTCAACTAGCTAATATCTTCACTTCTATTGTACACCTCTCTTATAAAAGTAATTTCCCCTTATGTTGGAAAAACCTAAGAGTAGTGGTGGGCATATATATTCCCATTAGCCTCCCCCTTTATCCTTCCTACCTTTGCTCCCATGGTCCCTCCTCCTCCATTTATTTCCTCATTCACCTATTTTACATCCTCAATTTCCCCCTTGCCTCATCTTCTACACTTCACCACCATCTCTACCACCCTTCCAACACCTCCAATAACTTTGGGGATGGTCCCAAGGTCATAATAACTATAGATGATAGTCAAATGGGACATAACCATGTTTTATAATTTTTATAGATCCATGGTAATAATGAAGAGGACTCTAACAAAAAAAATCATCTAAGAAGGGAACCCTATGGTATGGAAAATCTAGAAGGATTTTTTATCCCTCGCTAAGGTTAGGACTTCCATTGGGAAGGAAAAGATGGCTGAGGTTCCACTCTCCATTATTTGGGAAACTCACAATATTTTATATAAAATAAAGGACATGAAAATTTAGGTTTAGATATTAGAAGCCCAAGTGAAGAGCACTTTCCCCACTGGGTTGATTGGGTAGGTAAAGGATACCCTCTTACTACACTTCTTAGTTTTGAGGAAGGTGGTGAAGACTATGATAGAGACTAATGTGATCATCTAACAGACTTGGGTTTATATGGAGAGGATCATAGAGATGGATGAAAAGTGTAGGAAACTACTGATGGTGATTAATAAACTTATATTTTGAGAATAGAAATTGATGCCCACCTTAGACTTGGTGTTGTTTCAAACATACATTGGGAAAATGAGAGTGGACATAGATGAATGAATGGTTTTAGTTAAAAATATAATAGGACCCTTGGAAGAGGGTACAAAAAATATATTATCCTACTTTAAAGAGGTTAATATATCTATGTTGTTCCACCCAGATGACACCCTATTGGAAAGGGGAGAATTCAGAGTCCACCTAGGTCACTTTGACTAGGTCATGAGGGATAAGGTCACTAATGTATACACATGGAAGGATCTTGGGTATTTACTAATATATAAACATAGTCCATGACAAGAATTAACCAAGTGTTTGAGGTCTAGGTTTTAATGAAAGCTTTCTTACAAGTGTATTGGAGGCTGGTGACTCAAGTCAAGGTGATATTCAAGGAGCCCCTAATGGAACTTACTAAGCTAGACTAAGAATTTGACCTCATGGAGACCATGTTAGAATATATGGATGAAATATAAAAATATTTAGGAGCTATATCTTCACAACCACCTTTGTGTATCAGCTAGGTGGTCCACCATATATCCTTTTGTGGGTTTAAGGGGATTTAAGTTTTTTTAATTTTGAATTATAGTTGTAACTACCATGAGAGACCATCATGACCCAAGATGGGAATATAATGTTATTTTGAGTTGAATATAATCCTTTTCTATATAATAAAAATTATTATTGTAATTTAAAGGTTGATTAAAATTTTCTCAAAAATGTTGTCTGATTATATTTAAGATTTCACCTACTTTCTCCTTCATCTCTTCAGACTATAGAGTTGTCCATGATCAATTATTGTAATTTTTTATTTTTTTTAAGAATTAAATTATAGTTTTATAAAAATGTATTTTTCTTAATTATATTTCATCTTCATTATGAATTTCTTTGAATTTTAGATTAATTGGACTAATACCTATTGACAAATTTTACCACCATTGGTCAAGGTTGATTATGTGCAGGTTTTTAGGAAGACTCAATTAAATATTCAAATACTTAATAAGTTATCCAAAAAATAATAGAACCTTAATCAATCCAAAATCATGCTCAGGAACACATCACATGTTCCAATTTTGGTATAAGTTTCTTTTATTCCTCTAACAAGCTAGTTGCAAGCTAGTAAGGGAAATTGTCAAATGTTTGGTTTACGAAGGAGAAGAACAGTTGGTTATAACGTTATTAGGATAATATAGGTTACATTATTACCTCAATATTAAATTAATTTATTATAGGTTAAATGGGATTAACTTTATGAACAATCGTTGAGAAGGAAAGGTGTTCTAAAACCCTTCTAAAACACTAATAATTCAATTTTAGGTAATGTTTGAATTTTTGAGTTATTTGATACAAATTAAAATTTGTGTTAGATATTATGGGAAATAAATAAAATTTATACAAATGAATTACTCAAAATTTTAATTAAAATAATGGAGAAAGGTAAAGGTACAGGTTTTAGTGTTTTTGACATGCTAAAGAGACAATAGAAAAAGGGATTTTTGAGAGGTTTAAGTGATTTTTTGAGCATATAAAATGGTTGTTATAATTATAGGGTCTCATAAAAGTTATAATTAAAAAAAAAAAATAGGTATTTAGGCCTCATTAAACTTAATAAATCTCTAAAACTTAGACTTACATGCATTCATAAATGAGATTGTGTAAGCTAGGAAGCACTAAAAAGTGCATATTTTGAGTTTTACTAAGTAAAATATATTAAAATTTTACATGGAGGATTTTTAATGTACTTAAATGTTTTAAAGTATTTTAATTTATTTATTTTACCTTAATATAGATAAAATTTAAAAATACATGTTTGCACCATGAAGGAAATCAAAGTTTTTGACTAATATGCTCTTAAATGGAGTTAGAAATGAGTGTTTTAGATCTTTGCAAGGGAATAAAATGATTTTATAGTGTTTATAATTAATTTAAATTTCTAATTACATGTTTATATAATAAAAAATAATTATAATAGGCTCATATCATTGAAAAACTCTTTATGTGACCCTAGGAGCAACAAGTAGGCATTTTTTGAGAGTTTGGTAAAATGTTATTGAGATTTTAAAACTTTTAAAGATATGAAAAATTTATTAATATAAAATTATAGTATTAGTATTTATTGGTGATTCATATAACTCATTTTAGACCCCCAAATCCAAATCAAGGTTTCTTGAGGCTTAGAGAGCACAAAAGAGCATTTTTAGAAGTTGTATGTGGAGTATAGAGCTAAAAAATTATTTTAAGGTACCAAAAACCATGGTGATTATGTTACAATAATATTTATACTAATTAAATATTAAAATATTTCAAATTCATAAATTTTAATGTTTTCATTGTGCATTCAACAAGCTTGTCAAAATGGAGAAGATGAGCATATCTAAGAAGGACTAGTATGGAGAGTTGTAATTGTTCATCATAAAATTTACTCTTAGAATAAATATTTCATGAATATTTAATAAAATTAAACATTAAATCTCTCTCTCTCTCTCTCTCTCTCTCTCTCTCTCTCTCTCTCTCTCTCTCTCTCTCTCTCTCTCTCTCTCTCTCTCTCTCTCTCTCTCTCTCTCTCGTTTATGCCCCCTTTGAGCCAGTTTTTAAAAAAGTCAAGTTAAACAAGATGAAGCCTTCAATTAGCCCTAGAAAGGTGGAGATCCAACATGAAAAAAATGGAAACATTTAGTTGAATACTTGATCAAATAAAATGGCCTAGTTTCATGGAGGAGTCTCCAAAAAACAATATGTAATAACTCTCTCTTCTACACCACCTTGGATTAATTTGAGGAGGTTAAGAGAGAAACATACATGCAAGATACAAAGAAGATAGCTAAATTCAAACTCCAAGATACAAGTAAGATAATTAAAGTCACTCACTATAAAGATGGAAAGTCTTAAGGAGATTGAACAAGATGTTAAAAATGAGTTAAGTGAATATGATCAATACCTCTTCATGTATGGAATACTATCAAAGCATGCAAGGAGACCAAATCTCTTTAAAATAGGTCATGATTGAAGAACTTTAATTTCTTAGAAACATTACAACAAGATTATCTCTGTCTCTTAATCCATTTTCTAAGAAGAGGAAGTTTAAACTCTAGATGTACTAGGTAGGAGTTTTGATTTTGATAGTTGGGTTGAAGGAAGAGTTAAGGATGACTAAACATGATAACTCATCCCTATTTTGGGGTTGATTTGTCTCCTCTCTCTCCTCCCTTGTGTGTGTGTGTGTGTGTGTGTGTGTGTGTGTGTGTGTGTGTGTGTGTGTGTGTGTGTGTTTTCATTTATGAGAGAAGATGATCAGATTATGCTTTTGGATATATATATATATATATATATAAACTCTACCAAAAAATTTATTACATCACCTTTGAAGTAATAAGATGCTGATTTTTCCACCAATTTTAAGCTATTCATGAAGTGTGTGTCTCATGTTCATTGATGTAACTTAGTGAATGAATATTTTATCCTATGTTAATGTCCTAAATTTTCAAATTATGTAGAAAATTAGAATTATTTTAAGTCATATAAATTGTCTAAGTCTGATTTCTACCTAATTTAGAAGTCAATTCAACCAATGTTCATTCCTTCCATGCTAGTGTGACTGTTTGTCAAGACCTTTGTATGAAATACTAATGTAAGAGTCATTGTATGAAGATGAAGTGAATGTGTACAAGTTATTTCGCTTCCCAATTGTGTCAAGTATATACATAATTTAATTTTACATTAGTGCATCACCCCAAATTTTTAGTTTTTATTTTCAATTTTAGCTTGAGTATTGCTCCTTTTACCCTTTTCCTAGTTAAGAAATCACTAAATTAGAAAGTTTATAGATAATTATTTGAGTGTAGCAAAGGAAATAATCCCTTAATCTATAGATTATATCAAATATAATACCACCCATACCTTGAGGAGTTTTCATTGTGCCAATAGGAGTAAGAACAAGAACACATTCTTGCAAGGGTGGACTTTTGAGTGATAATAGTTTCTGGCATGCTTGGTGGACATAGATTGGAATTGAAAAAATATCTTTATATTAGTATATAAGTACCAATTTAATTCCTAATATAAAAACAAGGTTTTCAAGTAGAGGTACACTATTTGATTTTGTTGAAATAACTTTGCATTCAAACAAAATAAAAAGGTTTCTAAGAACAAGATCATATCCTACAAGGTTATTTTAGTCATGAAATTAGCCCATTTTGCAAACCATTTTAACTTCAAATCCCATTATCAACATGGTTATCCCTAAGAACCAATTATTTTTTCCTTTCAATGATGGAATCCTTCTCAATTTGGCCTAATATGATGATATCTCGTCCTCAACCCTCAAAATCCTACCATATTTTATAGGTGAAGATCAAACTACACCCATAAAATATATCAAAGATGTGGGCCACTTGTGTTCATTCCACCATGTTATGCAAGATAATATTACCATTTTTTTACTTATTGCATCCTTCAATGGAAATGTGTTGAAATTGTATAAGAACCTTCCCTTGAATTCCATTTTCACTTGGGATGATTTATGTCCAATATTATGTAGATAATGTGAATATAAATGAGACAATTTATCCCTTGTTGATAATCTCACTACCATCAAGAGAGCACCACATGAATTTATTACTGATTTTAATCTTAGATTTTATAAAACAAATAATATAATACTATCCATGATAAGGCCATTTTTTGATTATGCTTTCCTATACTTTTTGAGAGCTTTGAATTTAGATATTTTAGTTATGATTTAGTCCATGGATTATAGAAAACTCTTATATGCCTATGAGGTTGTCATTAGAGCTGAAAATAATCTAATTCAAGATAGTAAATTTTCACCACCTAGACCTCTAATGGTAATTTTTTATAAAAATACAACTTCTACCTCCTTAAGTTCCATTAATAACCCCAATTATAGCCCTTCAAATCTAAGTTCAAGCTCCTCAGTCAATCTAATGATCTTGATGAACTAAAAGCTATACTATAATCTTTTGGTAATTAAATAGTTTAGATGAAGAGGTAATAATATCAAGCCAATAGACCATATCAAACATCTAATTAGTCCACATATCACCATATAGAGAGCAAAGACCTCCCTACCAAGGCTTTAGAGATAATAAGAATCCATACCATCAAGGAGTCACTACACTAGTTAAACCATATTATATAATTGATTCAAATGATGAATTTACATCCAAGGCCCTTGTACCAATACAAAATAATTTGATGCAAGATTCAATTTGGAAGCCTTCTAACACAAAAGATGTGAAAAATCAAGCTTTAGTAGCATAAAATATGGTAATTCCTCAAATGACATAAGAGGAAGCCTTTATTTGAGGAGGCTAACTCAATGAATCTATGATGAAACAAGGGGAAGTGAATCATGGATAAATAAAATTGGATGAAAACATGGTGAATTGGAAAGTTGATGATCATGTGGTAGTAAATAAGATTTATGAACCTAGAAAATTAAACAACTTGGTTGCAACCATCACAAGAGCCAAGAAAAGGGATATAGATAAGACCCAAGAAATAATTCATGGTTTAATTTTCTTATTATGGTTTATAAAATTACTTATGATTAGATTGTTTCCCATTTAGCTTAAAATAATAAGAATATGGAAGCAAGAAAGGTTCACTAAGTGTCTCAAGTATAAGAGTGTCCTATTACTCCAAAGGTGAAAACAAAGATTCTAGGCTCCTATTTTATCATATAAAATCATAAAAAGAAATATAACATTATCATGACCATGTGGGATTCATTATAAATCTTTAGATAAAAGGATACCCTTATCCATGAGCTTTCATACCTTAGCTTGTCTACAAAACAAATAGAGAATGAAAGTGTGGTTCTATAAAATTTAGATTAGTAAGATAAACAAGTATAGTAGGTATATAAAAGGGTAAAGGACAAAAAAGATGATTCAAAACCAAGTAAGACACCTCTATTCTATCTTTTATTAATTTTTGAAAACACACTAGTTCATAATTACATGGTTAATAGTGGAGCAAGTAGCACAATAATGCCAAAATAGATTATAGATAAGTTGGGTTTGGTGTATGATCCAAACACTAAAGGTTTTTTTTTTAATTTTATGTATCTCTAACTAATAAATTGGGTATAATAAATAATCTCAAAATAATACTTCATGCATGCCCAAATGTGACCATTCATCAAGATGTGGTGTTGGTGGATCTTCCTCCATTCTTTGTTATGTGCTTATCATATGACTTCACTTCAAATATAGTTGGGAATATTTCATCTAATTGTGTATAAATTATGTTTAGAACAAGTTATGGATCAAAATTTATAATTTATTTAGAGCTTATTTCTCATTTTCATCTATAACCACACATGCATATTATTGTTAATACTAATTGTGTCATCTCAAATGAAGTAGATAAAACTTGTGAAGCTGAAGAAAACTCATCTCCTGATGGTATTCCTTATTTTTTTTATATGAATGGGATATTAATATTCATGATCATGATCCCTAAAAGATGATAGAGGATGAAGGTCTTAGATTTTATTATTTACATGAGGATGGTGCATAAATTCCATCTCTATACAAATAAGGTGAGCTAAATGATGTTTTATGTCAACCCTATTTTGATGGATCAATGAATAAACATGGTATAGAAGATGATATGATGCTCACTTCACCCTTAAAACAAAGGTACCATGCTATTTTAAAATTTTAGTTTGGACGATCTAGAAACATAACAGAATATGAGGCCTTAGTTCATAGTTTGTAATGGGCTATAAAATGGGAGCTAACCTCTTACAGGAATTCATATGTAGTGATATTGTGGTACATAAAATAATATGGATGAATGTGTGTAAAAATAGATTTTTAAAATCATACAAACATAGGGTATGGGATCTTATAGAGGATTTTGTGCATTTGACATATAAATAATGCCTAGAGAGATAAATAAACATATAGATAGGTTGGCTACAATAGGAACCCGATTTGACATTTTAGATGATGTAAATAATGATAAAAATCATCCATAAATAAATATTGTGGTAATACCATCTATTATTGATAATAATTTGAATTGCGAAGTCTTTGAGGATGATGATCAAATTTTTCATTTCTTACAAGAAGAGATTGAATTCTCTTCTAGAAATTAGTCAAAACATTTATAGCATTATAGTGATCAAATAGTTTATCTTAAGTCTAACAGTTTACCTAAGGGTCTTGTCACAATTGAGAATATTTTTAGTATGGATGATGAGGTAATAAGGGAGAAATCTCTTTTATTTACCAAATAAGAATAATATGTAAGTATTGACATAGTCAATGGGAAAGCACTCGAGCTTGGTAAAGTATGCTCTCAATCACAAAAATAATCTTTTATTGATTTATGTAAAGAGTTTTCTAATGTGTTTGCATGGGATTATAATTATTTAAAAGGATTTGATCCTATATTGGCTTAGCATACCATTAAACTAGAGGATGATACAAAACTGGTGAGGCAAAGACAAAGACAAATTAACCCACAGTTGAAACCTTTGACGAGAATAACACTTCACAAGTTGATTGAATCAAGTATCATCTTTCCCATCAAGAATTCCTCTTGGGTGTCTAACCTTGTCCCATGAGGAAAAATAAAGGATAAATAAAATTGTATATGGAATTATGTGACTTGAATAAGGCATCCCTTAATGATCATTATCCTTTACCATCAATGAAACAAATATTGTAGTTAGTGGTTGGTTTGGAAAGGATTTTATTTCTAGATGGTTATAGTGGGTATAAAAAAAAACTTATGAATAAATAATATCAGTTTAAAATAGCATTCACCACCAAGTGGGGTACTCTTGCATACTAAAAAAATGCCCTTTGAGTTATCTAATGTAAGAGAAACATTCTAAAGAGCCATAGATATGGCCTTTCAAGGTTTGATCAATGGGTTTATTTTTGTATATCTATATGATGTTACATTTTTTTTAAATAAGGCAAGTGATTACATTCTTCATCTTAGATAGGTATCTAAGAGATATAGGCAATATGGGGTGTCCCTTAACCCAAAAAAGTGTGTGTTTTTGGTGTATGAAGGTAAACTCCTTGGTCACATTTTTTCTAAGAATGGTTTTAGTATTGATATAGAAATAATATACTCTATTATTTCATTGTCCTTTCCTAATCATTAAAAAGCATTACAAAGTTTCCTTGGAAATATTAGCTTTATAAGAAGGTATATATCTAATTTTTCAAGTTTTTTAAGGTCTCTTATAACTATTCTCAATAAAAATCATAATTTTAATTGGACCAATGAAGACATGAATTTTTTTGAAGAAATAATGCAAGCCATAGCTAGTGCTACCAATATTATCAATCGTATTTTTTCAAAGTATTTTGTGTTGTATGCATATCCTAATGTTTATACAATTTTAGGAATATCGATAGAAAAATTTCATCAAGGTTTGGAGTACCCCATAGCATTTTTTAGTCAAGGCTTACAAGAGTATGAAATAAGGTACACTTTTTTTGATAAAAATGTGCTTTCCATAATCAAATGTCTCAAAAAGTTTAGGCATATACTATCTAACAACAAGATCTACGTGATGGTTGACTATCCTAGCATCAAAGAGTTCTTATTGAACATTGACATATTAAGTAAAAAGAGAAAAGGATAGATAACAAAGGTCATGGAATATGACTTGGAAATAAAGGTAACCAAGCTTATTAGAGGCAAAGGTTTGTGTGATGACTTGGCTCAAGACTTGTAGGAAATTAAAGAGGTAGTTTTGGTCTTGAATGATGATGATATTGCAACCTAATTAGATACTTCAACAAGCTAGTTTCAAGGTATGGTAAGGTACCTTCAAAGTGGTATGTATCCTTAAAATTGAATTGATTTAAAGAGAATACATTTTAGGTTGAAATTTATTATTTTTCTATTTGTTGATGGTGTGTTATTCGAAAAGGATGTTAATGGCATGTTGATGAGATGCATAGATCCAAGTCAAGTTGAAATATTACTTGAATAATTTCATGATAGAAAAGGTGGAGGCTACTTTTTCGAATGGAAAATATCCATCGAAATAACTAGGGTTGGATATTATTGTCTAAACATTTTTCATATGTTATCATGCTTGGGTAAGGAAGTACAAGAATCCTGCATTATTTGCAGGAAAAGAAAATATTTTTACCTTACCTTTTTAACCTATTTCAATAGATCATCTCTCTTTATAATGGGTTTATAATTCATTGGTCTCATCAATCCACATTATAGCTTGGGCCACAATTGAATTATTATACCCATAAATTATTTTACTAAATGGATAGAAGTAGTGGCTTTGAAGGAAACAAATGACTCTAGTGTCTTGGACTTCTACAAAGATTTGTTTACAAGGTTTGGAGTTCCTTACACTATAACTTTACAAAATAGTATGGAATTTGTAGGGGATAAAATCAGTCAATGTGTTGTCTATAATGGTTTATATCTCAACACTTCTTCAATTATTATCTACAAGGCAATGGTGTTGTTGAGTCTACTAATAAAAACTTGTTTAAGATCAGTAGGAAAACCATTGACGACAATCAAAGGATGTGGTATTTGAAGTTAAAGTCAAATTTATGAGATGATATTATCCCCATCAATAGTTATATTTAAAATTCACCATAAAAGATAGAGTATGGTATACAAGCTAGATTTCCAATCTCACTTGAGCTCCCTAATATAGAGCTAATGCATTAGCTAGAATTGTTGGAGAGTGAACCTATAGAAGTGAGATATGTTGAACTCATGGAGTTAGAGGAAATTATAAATTAGTACATGTTAACTATGGAGATATATAAAACATAAGTAAAAAAAACATTTGATAAAAATCATCTTCAAGGAGCTTCAAATAAGGTGACTTGGTTCTCAAATGGGATGAGGATAGGTCCAAACTAGGAAAACACCAAAAATTTAACTCACTTTTGAGTGGTCCTTACATGATCTCATGTTTCAAGCATCGAAATTTAATTCACTATATTATTATGAATAGGTTTTGTAGTTAATTTAAAATTAATTTTCATTTCAGATTTAGTGATTTTTTCATAACTCCATAGCCCAGTGGATAAGGCTACTAGTCTTGAGTGTTTAGCAGGAAAACATTCCAGCAGGGTCGCTAAGAATGTTGACAAAATTTATAACCATTTGTCAAGGTTATTTATGTGTATTTTTTTAGGAATAATCAATTAAAAAGGTTAATCCTCAAAAAATTTATTAATAAATCATGCTTAATAATAGATCATAGGTTCAAATTTTGGCAAAAAATTCTTTTATTCCTCTAGCAAGCTAGTAAGGTAAATTTTCAAATGTTCAATTCATGAAGGAAAAGATGATTTGGTTAAAATTTTATTAGGGGAAAATAGGGGACCCTATTATGTCAATATTAAATTCATTTGTTTTATTTAAAAATTACTTAACCTTATGACCAATTTTTAATAAGGAAAAGTTCTCTAAAACTCTTTTAAAACCCCAATAGCTTGGGTATAGGCAATATGTTTTCATTTTTGAGTTATTTATTGAAAATGAATTTATTTTTTAGATTTTATGGTGAATAAATAATATTAATACATATTTACCAATAAATATTTTAATTAAAATAATGGAGAAAGGTAAAGGTATATGTTTTAGGGTTTCAAGCATGCTAGAGAGACAATCAAAAAATATTTTTTTTAAGGATTTTAAGTGATTGTTTGAGCATATAAAATGGATATAATGATTATAGTGTATATTAAATGTTATAATTAAAAATTAATTATGTATTTATGACTCACTAAAATTAATAAAATGCCAAAACTTTGGCCTATAGGCATTCATAAATGAAATTGTGTAAGTTACAAAGCACTAAAAAGTGCATATTTTGAGTTTTAATAAGTGAAATATATTTAAATTTTACATGGAGGTATTTTTATATGTATTTGTATGTTTAAATTGGTTTAATTTAATTAATATAAATTAATATATATAATTTCAAAATACGTGTCTACACCATGAAGGAAATAAGGGTTTTTGACTAATTTACTCATAAGTAGAGTTAGAAATGAGTGTTTTAGATATTTACAAGGACATAAAATGATTTTATAGAGTTTATAATTCATGTAAATGTATAAATAAATTATTATACAATTAAAACCAATGAAAAATATTATAATATCATTGAGAAATATCTCTAGGTGACCTTGTGGGCAATAAATAGGCACTTTTTATGAATTCTTGTTTGAGAGTTTTGAAGAGTTTTTGAGATTCTAAATTTTTAAATATATGACCAATTTATACATATATAAATATCACATTTTGAGTTCTTGGTGGTTTATAACTCATTTTAGACCCCCATATCCAAATCAAGATTTCTTGAGGCCTTAAGAGCACAAAAGAGCATTTTTGGAAGTTGTATATGTCTAGTATGGAGTGTTGTAATTGTTCATCATCAAATGCACTCTCAAAAATAATATTTCATGAAGATTTATAAAAAATAAAATCTCTCTCTCTCTCTCTCTCTCTCTCTCTCTCTCTCTCTCTCTCTCTCTCTCTCTCTCTCTCTCTCTCTAGAGCTAATTTTAGAAAATCCAAGTTAAACAAGAAGAAGTCTTCAATCATCCCTAGAAAGGTGGAGAACTAACATGAAAGAATGGATAAGTTTAGATGAAGACTTGATCAAATAAAAGGGAATATTTTCATTAAGGATACTCTTTCAACAAAAAACATGCAATATCTCTCTCTTCTATATCACCTTGGATCAATTTTAGGAGGTTGAAAGAGAAACATGCATGCAAGATACAAGGAAGAATATTGAAGTTAAACTCTAAGATATAAGCAAGATAGTTGAAGTCACTCACTAAAAATATGTAAAGTCTCAATGAGATTAAAAAATATATTCAAAATGATTTATGTCAATATGTTTAAGACCTTTTCATGTATTTAATACTATTGAAGCATGCAAGTAGACCAAATCCCTTAAAAATAGGTCATGAATAAGGAACTTTGACTTCTTAAAAACATTCCAAAAATCTTATCTTTCTCTCATACACCATTATAAAATAATAGGAAGTTTAAATTATATATGTATTATGTAGGAGTTTGAATTTTGATGGTTGAGTTGAATGAAGAATTAAGGATGATTAGACATGGTGACTCATCCTTATTTTGGGGATGTTTTATCTCCTCTCTCCTCCATTATTTATTTATATGTATGTTTATTTTTTAGGGAAGATGATAATATTATACTTTAGGATATTAAAAAAATTCCAAATTTTATATTAAATTACCTTTGAAGCAATAATAAGCTGATTTTTCCTCCATTTTTAGGCTATTCATGAAGTGTGTGTCTCATCTTATGTAACTTAGTGAATTATTGTTTTGTCTTACGTTTATGTCTTAAATTTTCATATTTATGCAACAAATGAAAATTATTTAAAGTCATATATATTTTTAGATTATGATGTTTACCTAATTTAGAAGTTAATTCAACTAATGTTCATGCCTTCCATACTAGTATGAGTATTTGTTATGACCTTTGTATGAATACTGATGTAAGAACCATTGTCTAAAGATGAAGTGAATATGTTCAAGTTATTTATCTTCCCAAGTGTGTCAAGTATATGAATATTTTATTTTAGCATTAGTGCATCACCCTAAAGTTTTAGTTTTCATGTTCAATTTTTGCTTGAGTATTGCTCCTTTTACCCTTTTCCTAGTCAATAAATCACTAAATTAGAAAGTTTAGAGAGAATTAGGTGAGTATAACAAAGGGATAGAAACATTAATATGGATATTATCTCCAATATAAGGCCACCCACACCTTGGAGAGTTTCCATTGTGTTAACAAGATTGAGAAGAAGCAAACATTCTTGTAAGGGTGCACTTCTGAGTGATAACAATACCTTACTATTAAATGTGTTCTATGGTTATGATTTGCTTGTATATTATAATCAATTTGAATATTATCTCATTTATATTTTCAAGTACTATTAATTTATGTTCTATTCTACAAGTTACCATTGGATGTTTATGTGTAGTTTACTATAAACTCCTAGTACTTATATTTAGTGAGGGTTCATATTTGAGTCATGATCCCTTGTTTCCTCAGACTCTTCCCACTATGTGTTTTTGGAGTTATAAATTTTAGTGAATCTCTATCTATAGTTGTATAAATATCATAAGGGCACTTATTTTAATGGTTGATGCATTGAGTTCATTCTAGATGTGAAACCTCTCTTTTCTACCTTACTCTCCCCTCTCCTTTTTGTGTTTGTTTTGAAATACTAAACTACCCTTTCCCATTGTGTTCATAAAACAAAGTATCACAATACATGAACATAGAAATAACCTTTGATAATTAAATATGTATGCAAGAATATCATATTGAACTTTTGGTGGTAGCACCAAATATCTTAGAGAATATTCATGCAAAATCCATTGTAAAGTCAAATACCCAAAGTCATGCCCTAGGTTAATCCCAAATCAGTCCTAAAATGTAGGATGAAATTCCATAATTTTTCCCATCTTCTTATTTGGAGATTACCCATTCTCATGGTTATTTCAAGAACCAAAATTTGGACTAAACAACATCTATCCCTAGAAGGAGGGATGAATCCATATATTTCAGACTTGTTATTGGTTTATTAGTGTGTTGAAAATTTTCTTGTTGATAATAATATACTAACCATTATTTTATTGTGAATTATATTGGAGGCTAGTTCACCTATTACTAGGGCTAGGTCTTATCATGATCGATTGGTAATTTACCCCCTAGTTTTTCATAAAAAGCCTAGGCTCAACCAACCTATACCTATCATGATTCCAACTATTTTATCCCCACAACCTCTTCCAAATTTTTATCCCAAGATGGCTTAGTTAGCTAACCCTCTCATTAATATCTCAAGTATTGTCCATGATTTACCTAAAAACCCTGATATAAATATCCCCCATTTCACTCCTAGTGTGGGATGGAATAATAAAGAGCATGTAACTTCCTATAAAACTACACGAAGGCTATTAAAAATAAAACATGAGGATGTGGCATGCAATCTTTTCCCCTTCAGATTAATGGACTCAATATACAATTAGTTCCTTAACCTTCTTGAAAAATTTATCCCTAGTTAGGACCATGTTAGTAATTCCTTCCTTGCCCAATTAAATCATGTGATAAACCCTAATGTCTTCTACCAAAAATTTAGTTTTATTAAATGGGAGTCCAATGATCTTATCAAAAACATAAATACTAGGTTTCAAAATATGTATGGTTGAGTCACCATGATTTATCGACTTAACCCTCAACCAGGACTTGAAATGTATAAGAATGTAGTGCACCATTAGATTTCCATGTTCCTAAGGAGAGATGAGACCATAAAATGCCTATCCCTAGCTTATGTAGGATACATCAAGGTAGATAGACAAATGAACCACCAAGGCCACATGATGTCCTCTACTCCTAATGTGTTACCATATATGCCCATATTGATCTTTCCCAACCTTAATCATAATTTTTTGACACTCTTTATAATGCATCAACTCCCTCTGAGACATCCCACTTCAAACCAACAATTGGTTTTTATTAACCTAGGTGGATTTAAACTGACTCCTTGAGTACCACACTAGGTAACAATGGCAGTAACTAAAAATACCCAATTTATGCCCTAGGAATCCATAAAAAATGAGTTGGATTCCATTTCAAAAATAAATAAAAAAAACTCAATAATGATTTCCTTAGGATGAAAAGGTATGTGATTAACTATAAGATATATATTTCTAGTAAAACCTTCACATTTCAAAGATTGAGTAGGAACTACAACTATCCTCATAACTATATGGAACCCTCACACACTGGGTTTCTTGAAATCAATATATTTGAGATAGCCTTACCTAACTGGTGTTGAGTACATAACATGGTATCCCATATGGAATTGGATTTCATGGATTTCATTTCCACTTTTGATATCTTCTATAAGGAAATGGAAGAATATGAGGTGGTACCCAATCACCCTAAATCCTCTAACATGGGTAAAGCCCCTAACACCACTATGGTATTGGAGACCATTTATTTCCCTAACCAAGAATAAAATGAGTTAGAGGAGGTTATTAATGAGTTTAAATCATTTCAAAAAATTTATAGGAGAAATTATGCCCTTATGAATAGGCAACTATAATATCCCCTTACTACCTCAACTCCCCCTAGTAATGGTGCAACCCCACCTAACCAAAATGCTAGGAATGATCCCTTACCTTTAAGACCTAAGTAAGCTAAGGAATCTATGGGTACCTCACTGATCCAAAGTAAAGTGGGCTATAACATAGTGGAGGATATGAAAAATATCAAATCCAACATCACACTTCATGATTATTCTCAAATCACTGAGCAACATGATCTCCTATTGAAGTCCTTGACTTATAAGATAACCCTACCAAACTAAATGAAACCAGTAGAAAAACATACTAATGTGCTCATTCACAAAAATAATATGGATTTTCCCCCTTTCCTCTTAACCATTTTGTTATTTGGAAAGAACTTACATAACTACTTAGTATATTTGGGATCCTCAACCAATGTAATGCGGGTAGGCATATGTGAGAAGCATGGGTTGGTCCTTATAAAGTTAGACAAAGTAGTGGTCTAGTTTAATAAGTTAGAAGTGGAAGTGATAGGTGAAATATTGAATGTACACATCCAATTAGAGTCCAAACCTAGGATTTAACACTTCATAGACATCTAAGTAGTGGAGATTCCTAGAGCTTATGGCATGCTCTTTAGCAAAGATTGGTCCAAAGCCTTAAATGGGTAAATGGCCACAAATTTATCCCATATGTGGTTTCTATGGAGGGGTGTAGCCAAAATAATATGGGTAGATAGGTAAACTTTCATGAAACACATGATAAATTAATTAAACATCATTAATGAGAAGGTAAACCTAGTTTCCTCATACCTAAGAATATACATGCTAAGCACAAAGTCACCCAAAGACCAAGCTAGTCACAGCCCAAACCTACTGAGCCTATGGTATCTATATAGATGGAGATCATTTAAAACAAGGTAGTGGGTCCAATTTTCTTCTTGTATACCCCTTAGGGATGATACATTTAGTTTTGTATTGGTTGAAAATTCCTTATATGAATAATATGGTGGAGTACAAAGTGTTAATCTTAGGATTGTAATTAGCACTAAAATGTAAGGCAAACAAATTAAGAGTATTTAGAAACTCTGAGTTGGTGGTTAACTAGATTAAAAATAAATTTCAATTAAATTTATCATACTTCATAAGGTATAAGCATAGGCATTGGGACCTAATCAATATGTTTAATGCATTTAATATCATCCCTATCCTGATAGAGGAAAACCAAGTAGCTAATTCACTAGCATCTATGATAGCTAACTTAACCACTTGGAATAAATTGAGTTACATGAGTTATAAATGGAGCTTGTCCCATGTCCCTCTATCTATAAAAAATGTGACAAAATTTTATGTCTTTGAGGATGACTAACAAATCATCTAATTTTTCCGTAATGAGGTAATATTTGAGACCCAAGTTATAAATGAGAAAGATAGAGATAACCCTAGGAATAAGTTGGATAAGGATGGGATATTGAGTATTCATTGGAATTCCATCCCAAAGGGAATGCTTTCATTGGAAATATAATTTGATTCCTTAAACCCCACCTTCTAGGCAAATAAACCCAAGTTTAAGGACCAAAATTGTTGACTCATCAACCTCAGTCTTATATAAAATACCTAGATGGTTAGTGTCGGTCCTAACTAGATGGAATATGAATTGGATTATACAAAGGTTACTATTGATATATAAGGATGTAATTGGATCCTCAGATAAACATAATTACACATCCCCTCCCCTTAGTGAGTTAATCAAAATGGTGAGTGGATCTCAAATTATGTCCTTTTTGGATGGCTTCTTTAGATACAGCCAGGTCTTGATCAATTCTAAATATAGTAATGAGACTACCTTGACCACCAAGTGGGAACATTTTATTATAAATGAATGTCCTTTATGTTTATCAACACTAGTGTAAATTTCTAAAGATAAATGGACTTTGATTTTGAAGGACTAATTGGTAAGTGTATAATAATTGATATGGATGACCTAGTTATGTTTTTAAAATACAAGTTATATCATGTGTACCATTTGGAAAAAGCATTTTAAAGATGTAGAAGTTATGGTACTTCCCTAAATCCAAATAAGAGCATGTTTGGTGTCACTAAAGTTAAGCTTATTGATAACATTTTCACAAAATAAGGTATCAATATTAACTAAAAAAGGGTAATTGTAATGTCTAAAGTGCATTTACCTAACATTAATAAGGAATTGAAATATTTATTTAGGAAAATTAACTTTATGCGTAAGTTTATTTATAGATTTTCTAAAATAGTACAACCCTTGAATGCAATGTTAAAACAAGATGTGAAAGTAGAATGGCATGTTGAATCAAAGATTTTCAAGATATCAAAGAAACAATTATGCTATCTTGAGTTCTCATCAACCTAGACTATATGCATTATTTTTATATCTACCACTTTGCTTCCAAATAAACCATTGTTGCTTGCCTCACCTAGAGGTTAGAGGGAGAAGAATATCTCATTAATTTTATGAGAACTAATCTTAAAGATGTTGAGATAACATATTATACCATAAATAAGCATGCCTATGCCTTAATCAAGGTAATGAATAAATTTAGATACTACATCCTTTGGAATAGAGTGTACGTAATTACCTTGGACCTAGAAATAAATCATATATTGAGGTAGAATGAGCTGGGAAAACATAGAGGTTGATGGATGAGAAAATTTCAAGAGTATGACTTAGAAATCAAACCAACAAAACTACTTAGAGGATAGGGCCTTATTTAGCTACTAACATAGATAGTGCTAAGGATAAATATGCACCAAATATACCATAGGAGAGTGTTACATTTTGAATGGTATGCCCTGGTCATGTATTTCCTACTCTATGAAAATGCACCTCCAGGATTGAACACATAAAAGAGGGCCCTCTATTTTAAGGTTTTACATTATATGTTGAATAAGGGAGTTCTCTTCAAAAGGAAATGTTATCCAAATTTTGGATACCATAGGATAGGGTCACAAGATTCTTCCCTTTTTAATGCTTATTAGAATAGTTTAAGGTAATTTTGATAATTCTAAGGTAATATCCTTTTTGAATATATGCTCATCTAAGTCATTTTAATCCATGATTCAATATGTTTTAAAATGTGTTAAGTGGTTGGATTATCTTTTCAAGTCATAAAACATGTGTTATGGTCATGTCACACTATATATATAGTCCAATTAACTATCTAAATAGACGTTATGTTATAAAAGGGTCAAGAAGTCACTTTTAACCTCTTCTACAAGTCATTAACAAGGTAAAATGGTTAAAAAGCCACTACAAGAGCCCCAAAAAATGAAAATAATGTATAAGGGTATTATAAAATGACTTATGAAAAGTTATATAATGTCAAAATTGGCAAGGAATCATGACAAGTTAGTTTTAGAAGTTGAAAGACAGTTAGAAGTAAGTTTCAACACATAAATGAGGCTTACTATCCAATTGTATGAACTAAAAAGATTCATTTTTAATGTGAATTCATGTAAATAGTGTCTCTTCACCCCCCTCTAGCTAAATCCATGATTGGGTGGAAAGTATAGTTCCTCAAAGTGCAAAACATGCTTCTTCTCCTCCATCACTCCTTTAGAAAGCTCATGAAAGCAATTTTCTCATGCTCGTTCCATGAAGTATGGTGAGATTTGGGTCCTAATATTTTTCCAAAGGAGGGGTTCCTATTTATATTCAAGTTAATTTCATTTGTTCTCATATTGATTCCCCCATATTTATGAATAATCGTTAAGACCCTAGGGTGCTCTAAAACTACTTAAAAACTCCACAAGCTAATTTTTTTATTTGGAATGGAAGTTCAAGGATGGTTTAATTAATTATATAATTTAATAGGATATAAGTTACCTTTTAAAACATTTCACATGTTTTTCCAATCCCTAATTGACACGTGGTCTTAATTTGACAAAAAACCTCTTCCTTGGCATAGTTTGCAAGCTAAAAGTCATTATTTATTGATTATATTAGAGTTTTAAATAGTTTAATGGTGTGGATAAATATGTCCCATAATATTTTAAATATATTTAATTAAATTATAGGTATATTAATGGTTTCATTTCTCACTCCAACACTTTCTTTCCTAAGCTATGTAATGGTCTTGTTCTTTTGGACTATGTATATCTCTCCAAACATAGATATGCATTGAACTATCTAAATATTTAATTATTAGTGTGTTTTAGGATAAGTACCTCATTAAATAATTAATTAAAAATTTAATTTATAATTTCATCCATTCTCAAATTCAAGAGTCCCTAACTTGAGACTTTGCCCATGAGTGAGATCAACTTGCATACAGTCACATTACTAAATCATATATTAAATGGTCAAAATAAATGAAACCAATGATGAAAATGGTTTTATAGAGAATTTTATATCATATTATACTTTTATATGTTCTCATATAGATTGTAATCCCATCACCAACCTACTAAGATAGGTTTATTGTTATAAAATGTCTGAGACTGTGTATAGGCCTACTTTCATAGAGATGGATCAAGAAGGTGACAAACATTACATTGTAGGTGTTGTTATAAGTCTAAAAATTCATGATATAGGTTTTTCTATAGTATATTAATATTATTAATTTCAATAATAATAATTTATTCATTGTATAAGGCCTTATACATTGAAAATGTAGACCTACAGGTCTACAGACCTATAGGTCTCATTTTCACACTAAATACAATGATGTAAGCATAAAAAGATTAGGTTTATGGGTCAATATAAGTGTTTTAATCATATTTTTATACCTTAATAATATTTATAGGTCATAAATAATACATATTTTTTCATTGAAGATTCATTCTTCAACGCTTAAATCCTAGTAGACTTAAGCCTATACACATAGGCTTGTGTGTGAAATTATCAAGAAAGAAGGTGGTCTGTTATAGAGTCAGATGAGAGATATAGTAAATATTACAAGTTAAATAATTTACCCATAAAACTATAGAATTTAAATATTTCAAAACCAATAATGAGGTTTTAATATCAGCACCCCTCAGTCAAGGAATAACACTGCATACACACAGGCTTGTATGGGAAGTGGATGATGACCTATAAATTATTAAAGGTTTGGGAGTGAAATGAAATAATTAAGGACATAATAAAATTATTATAACTTAAATAAAACATTCATGAGTTTTTATAATATTTTAATAGTGAGAGAGAGGAAACTTTTGGCCCACTACACCTATAGGCCTAAGAGAGATTTTCAAGCTTGCTCATAGAGATTGGATGATTGGTTTATGTTTTGACTTGAATATGATAATTTTAGGATACTAAAACACACAATAATGTGTATATATATTTTTAAAATACTCTAATAAGCTTTAAACATAGAAGATTTAGTGAGAAAAAGGGAAAATATAGTCCTAGGGTCAATTACACTAACATGCCTATAAACCCTAGGCATGATCTAAGAGATATTATAGAAGTTTTAATGATTAAAAATATTAATATTACTATTAAAATTGGTCATAATTGATGATACAAACCTAAATTTGTATCCTAAACCAAACTTCAAGATAATTGATCAAACTTGAATTCTCTCTCCACCTAACTAAACTCAGCATGCATGGCCTGAGATGATCCTTATTGTACTTGTTTTTACATTGATATTTTACATGGGAAATAATTGTGTTTATATATGTAATATGGTTCTCCTTAATTCCTTCATGTGACATTATGAGAGAGAAAGAAACTCCAGTGTTAATGAACCACTACTAAGAATGTACATTAATAGAGGATATGGGTATTATATGTGCCTAAGGTGGATTAAAATGACATATAAAATACTTATATAACATTTTATATCCATCCAAACACTTGAATAATCCATTGGTTATTACATGTGAAAGTACATTATATAGACTTACCCAAATGTATGGTTGTAGGTATATATATGAATATGTAGGGCATGGAAAAGATTCCAAATAAGGTATAAAGTATTATTAAGGAATTTTATAGATTTAATTATCTTATACATAATTTTTTATGTATCTTAAGGTGACTTTTAATCCATTTAAGTCACCAGGTTGGGCCAAGAAAGGAGAAAATACACTATTTGCTACCTAAGAAGCCTAGTTATAGGCCTATTAAGTATTATTAGAAAGATTTTTATCAAAATATAAATTTTTTAAAAGGTGATAAAAACATAAAAAAACCTTTTTCAAGCATTATACCCTAAAAATTTATTGAAAACCATTCTATCTAGTTCTCAAGCATGTACAAGCACCTAGATTAGGGTTTTTAGCCATTTCATGGTTCGTACATATCTATAGGGTTTCAAGAGATA
The DNA here is from genome assembly GCA_037957365.1 of Torreya grandis. Lineage (NCBI taxonomy): Eukaryota > Viridiplantae > Streptophyta > Pinopsida > Cupressales > Taxaceae > Torreya > Torreya grandis. The sequence continues at coordinate 2,442,851 of JARHVA010001950.1, forward strand.
AAATTTGACATGGAGGATCGTTATATGATTTTTAAATTTAATAACACACTTTATATAAGTTTCACATTTTTGGGGTTTAGTTTGAGCCAAAACTCAGTTTCTAGGCCTAAAAGGCTAATGGAGACCTAATTAGAAAGAGAGAATATGTGAAATAATACACTTCCACTTAGATTTGGGTCATTAAATTTGGAATGGATCTGTAAATATGTATTTGGTACTAAAAAATATTCATATATTCTCAATATATTCCATTCATTATACCACACAAGGAGGTTTTCATGTTTTCAACGCTACAAGGAATTGGGATAAAATACAAGCTTAAGGTGAAAAATGAGGTCTTAGTTAATGTTTAATGCATTAAAAGGGATTTATTTAGGTATTATATAAATAAAATATTCCATATATGGAGATATATTTCATTGATAAATGTTAAATAAATAATTGACACTTGTTAGCAAGATAGGCATAGTAAGACAAATTAAGCTTCAAGACAACTAAGAGGTGTAATCATCATTGCAATGCCAATTTGAGGAGATTATAAAAAAAGGAAAGGTGTAAAGATAAAGTTAATAATGTGAATAAATATGAACTTATGATTAATATTTCCACTTATCCATTCACAAGCCAAGATAAGGGTAATTTAAAAGAGGAAGCCAAGGTGTCAAGTAACTAGATGAAACTCTTATGCCACTTGGTAGAAGATGCCTCTTCAAGAGAGAAAAAAATATATTTGGAGACCTGATTCAACTATTTAAAATTCCATTTTTATTTTAAATATTTTTCAAGATACTTTTCATCTCTCTCTCTTTCTCTCCTACTCACATTTATCTATTTAAGTAACCTTGATGGCCTTTATATCGATAATTTTGATGAGTATGGTGAATCCATACTCAAATGAACACTTTTAATATTACTTATAATAATGAAAGAATATAATTATTACCTCCTCATATGATTACAACTATTTTACTAATGTGATGGTTGACTAATGTTAGTATTAGTCATTATACTCTCTCATTTGTCCTTTCCTACATATTTTCAAATGAATTACCTTCTTGCAAGTCACATGGTGAGTTTGATGTAGTTTTTAATAGTTTGAAAATTGATTTTTAGTCATTAGTGCCTTGTTTATACCTATTTACTAACCCTCTCATTCAATACATTCTAAAATACCTCCATGTTGAATCATTCATGTTTAAAAGTCCTTGTTTTGAGAAGTGTGATCAGATTCAGTCCTAATTCAGGTTCTTAAGTACATGATAGTCAAGTGGAGGGTGTGGTTTTGGTGTATCACCTCCTTAGATAGGTTTATTTTACATATTTTCTCTCCCATTTCCTTTATCAATAAATCAAGTAGTAGCAGTGAACCTAATTGATACATTAAGGGGAGATAGCCCTATAACCTAAAGGTTTGGTCCATCCAAAGATTATTGATAACCTATGATCAATCCCATTGCATAACTCAATTTGAGAATGATTTAATCACCCTCTCAAGGGTGAAAATTTTATATATAATAGGGACCATGAATTAATATACCTCAAGTGTGTGTAATAAGATGAATTCAAAGAAATAATGGCAAGTTTTCATGAAAAACTAGGAGCTGGTCATCCTATAATAAATGTCATGACCCACAAACTTACTTAGGTATGATACAATTGGACTATAATGTTCAAATATGTCCATGCCCATGTTTTATTTTGACATAAATTTTATACCTTTTTTGAAATGGAAATTCATGAGGTAATGCCACTATATCACATCAAGAAACTCTACACTATTTGCTTGATGGGGACTGGATTTCATTGGGGTCATTAACCCCAATTCATCCACTAGCCATAAGTTTGTCCTCATGGGCATGGAATATTTCATGAAGTGGTATAAGAAAATTATAACTAAAATGATCACTATTTCCAAGGTCATAAATTTCTGATAAAATACCATAACTACCCATTTTTGGGTCCCCATCTATGTGGTGTGTGATAACAACCTTGCATTCTAATTTTTAGAATCCACAAAATGGGTCTATGAAAATTAAATCACACTAAGGTTCTCATCCAATCACTACTCATAATGGAAAGGATTGGTGGAATCTAATCATAATAATTTAATATACAACATCAATAAATTATCTAGAGAGAAGGACCAATAATAGAACTCATTGCTAAAGTTTGCTCTATGAGTAGATGACACTAGTAAAAATGAACCCTTAAAAGCTTTCCTTTACTTATAATTTATATACTAGAGCTAATTATATCAATCATGTTTAGGTTCTCAACTTATAAATTCATGGAACTAGATGATAAGGTGAATTAAATACTCCTATATGTAATTTATCTAGAGGAATCTAAGTATAAAGATATGTTAAGCTTCAATAAACATTAGGATATAATCAAAATGTGGTTCGATAAGAGATAAGATCAAGACATTCAAAATATATGACCTAGTCCTAATGTGGGACAATGCTCATGAGAAGAAAGGCCAACATTTGAAATTTTATACCCTCTAGATTGTCTCATACCAAATAGATAAAATCCTAGGTCATAACACCTTATACCTTAAGGATCTCAAGGGAAATGAGTTATTTCTTCCTGTAAATAGACAAAAATTTAAGCACTATTTCTCAGCTACCCCATCTAGTATAAGTTTTGATTAATCAAGACAAGGGTTGGTAATGTATATATTAGATATGGATTTTTTTTTATGAATTTGATTTCATCATATGTTTTCTTTGTTTTTTTTTCTTTAATTTTCATCTTGTTTTGTGGTGTTCCTCTAACTCCCATCCTTGTTATTAGCCACTCTAGGTGATAGTCGAAGCCAAAGAAGAATTTTTTAGAGGAAGACCTAGATTGAATCCTCCATCCACACAAGTAAGGGATGGTAGTTGAATTATTTTTTACATTTCATAACTATATGGTAAATGATTTTAATAGAATAAATTCAATTTTAGAACAATCCACATCTTAATAAAGCCACCAAACTACACTTAATGTGACATCTTACGAAAATGCAAGACTATTCAAGCTAATCATAGACTAACTAGGTATTCAAGGCTACTTCATCATTATTTCACCCTTGGATTAGTTGTGAACCCTTTATATATGAGACTAAATAATAAATATTTTCACAAGGAATCTTGTAAAAATACAACAAAGACATTCATAATATAAATTTTGAGTCTTCCTCAAAAGGGCCATACAAGCAACCTCTATCATAGGCTTTTCAACCTAGTTGTTAGTGGATCAATTCATAGAACAAGACTAGAGGTATCTTTATCATGAATATGGATTCCCATGTAGAATTATAATAATAGATATACTATCCCCCTTCAAGCCATTAACATCCTTGGAGGAGCCTAATTACTAGTCTAATTTTTATTGCTTGAGTAGAGTCTAGAATTAAATCAAAAATTTGAGAATCACTTCTTACATATATCGGTTTATGTTTAAAGGATGAAATATCAATATTCCACTTGTTATTATGTGACTTTATTTTATTCTCTTTTTTTTATGTATGAATATCTCTCTTATAATATATATTTTACACAAGGGCTAAAAATCAATTGGTTGAGTTCTAAGTGTTTATCATCACTTTCCCCATGGAAGTCATCATTTTTTATGGCCAACATGCCTATTTTACATGAAATAGGGGACCCCTCTTTTAAAAAATTATCAAAACCAAAACTCTTGAGTCTATTCCTTTATTCTAATTGACTTCACCTAAACCAAATCCTTTAAATTTTTTGTTATGTTGATTTACCCAAACACTGTCAATCCTTGTTTATTTTATGACTAAGGTAAGCTTCTTGTTTTAAGGATTTATGGTGATAAACTTTAAGGTTAGTTTTCAAAATAAGTTCCTAGAGTCTTGTTTCTTTCCTAAAATAATAGACCCTTCATCCTTCATGGCAAACCAAAATCTTAATGGTAGTTAGGTAATTTAATAATATATTATGCATATTTTCAATTTTTACTTAGTATATTTTTCATGTGTTTCATATGATATAATTGACCAATAGAGGAGTGCCACATCATGAGTTGTCAGATTACCCAGTCCCCTAGACCTATTAGAGATGTTAGATCTTGAAAAAATAATCCCACTTAGAGGGTACCATTTTGTGAGTTGTCAGAGTATCCATTACCCCATACCTATTAGAGACATTAGAGCTAGGGAGATCCAACCCAAATCAAAGGGTTCCATGTCACAAATAATTAGAGCAACTAATCCAGTAGACCTATTAGAGATGTTAGAACCTGGGAGAAACTGACCCACTAAGAGAGTTCCACATAATGAGTTGTTAGAGTGGCTAGTACCTATTATAGGTTCAATTTTCACCCTTAGATAGGGTTATTTAGGCTCGCTCTAATTTATCTATAATATTGGGATAACCCCAAGTTGTGGGTCACCTCTTTTGGGTCTAAACCTCTAGAGTAGGTTGTATCTCTCTTTGATGCTCTCCTAAAACTAAAGTTAAGCCTAATGATTCTTGGGAAAAGGGTTAGAAAGAGAGTAAGGGATCATAATAAAGTCAATAGGGTGATGTACTAAACTTATGAGGGAAAATCCCATAAGCTTGAACCCACACTAAATCAGTAAAGGATAATACTAGCTTACTCAACCTTAAGATCAAGCTAATTCACATAAGTATTTCATAAAATAGGATAAAAATATAACACTAATCTATACTTGAAAAAAACATTGAAAATTCCCTAAACAAGGTTAAAAAAAGGACCATGAATGAGGAAGATTCTCCTTCACACAATGCCATAGTGCACAACTTGCCAAACATAGATTCAAGGAAAAAGATAGGCAAAGAAAGTCATTATTACATTAAGAGGTAGTTCCTAAAAATGCTTGACAAGGTTGAGCCTAATCAAGTTGATTATACTTAAAGTATCTTAAGGAATGTCCCATCTCTCAGAAAGATAAAAGAAGTCTAAATCTAAAAACCCTTATAAAATGGAAAGAAAGGGTTAATATAGAAGAAAGAGGGAGGCGAGAGAGAGGGAAAAGGGTAAGTATGCTATTCATGATAATCAATGAGCTTTTAGCTCCAAGAGATATTTCACTAGGCTTTTAGTCTAATCATAACAGGTTATAATATTCATGATTTGCCTAGATATATTCTGAATCATTTCATCAGTTGAACAAGCTACACTAGAAGAAAATATTTTACCAAAAGTGGAGTCATGATCTTGATGAAATTAAATGCTCCAACTGCTTTCTAAATCCCCAAGTCTTACTACTTTAGATATTTTGTTATATTTTCTTATGAAGACAAAATATTTATATCTTCAAACTACTAAGCACACATCATGTTTGCTCTGAATGGTGGTTTATCAAGGTCATGACTTGGGATGATCTCCTCATTAATCATATATCTGCTTTATGCCTTGGATCCTGGACCAAGATAACAATTAGTGAAAACCAATCTAAGGATATTAGTTTTCCTATAGTTTTACATAGAGAGGGCACTCTATTTAATGTTAGGTCCTATATGACTCCACATCGAGATCCTTTCCTTTACTTCTTCCACCAACTTGAGTTAGGCTTGAGTTTGGGTCTTTTGGCTCTACTTGTCAAGTCAAGTCCATTTTGCTTTATCAACTTTCATCAAACATCCTAATTCATCTACTTTGTTATTGGCTATCGAGACCACCTCAGATTATTGACCCTTTTAAATTTATTTTGATCTATTAGATTTTTAAATCTAATTAAATGTGGACTATAGATATTTGGGATCCACCACCTTGAGATCAGTCTCTTATTGGTCTCTAAGATTCACTGACCATTTGACTTGATTTGAGCTCTCAGGTTCTTGACACTTGTCAACCATTCACTCTAGTTCCCATCAAGGATTTTGGATCAAAATGGTCACTTTATAGGTCTCAAAAATTGCATTCACATGGATGTATACCATTACTTTACCAACTTTAAGATTTTATAATTTCAAGTAAAAATATCATGGGGGTACCAAACTTGTAGTGAGGGGACCTAATGTTCAAAGGAACAAACCATTTTGATCTAATTTCCATTTGATATTTCCACATGCTTATGTAAAATGTTTAAGTTTATTGGTTCATGTGATCCTCCATGATGTCTTGAAGATAGTTTGCTTTTAAAAGACTAAGTATGGAAACTTATAAAATTTTGTGTAGGATCCATCTTTTCCTATGCATATCTCTTGTTATGTTATAGTGCATGAGATGTAACTTGGCACATATGAACTAGACTTGAAAATTAATAAACCCATATGATTTTTTAATATTGAGACTATCACACATGTGATATATGCCCTCATGAACATGCTCACTTTGCTCTACTTAGAGCCTTTGAAAATTAGCTAAGTATGAAAACTTAGGGGATTTTGCATTGGGAGCCCAATTAAAACCTTAGATCTTCTATTGTGCTTAGGTGAATGAGATAAAGCTTGGCACATGGTAACCTAGGGATAATATGAAGAAACCATATAACCAATTCTCCTTGACTCATTCACACATGTGAGATCTAGTAACCTTAAAATACATACTCATCTTTTCTATCACTATAGCCAAATGTTTAAACAAGCTCTAAATGGCAAGTGGACCATCCACATGTTCCATTCTTATCCATAAAACTCCATAGGGTATATAAAACTTTGAACTAAACTTTATAAATTTATTTATTACACTTTTAAGTGAACTTAAAATATTTCAAAAGCTTGTGAGCATCATGGTCTCTCTATTCCACTCATTCCATCTATAGCTCATCCAGCCATTTGATCAATTGATCAATCAAGAAATCTACCTCAAGAACTTTAGCAATAAGGCACATGTTTGGTATGTGGAAAAAATGTGGCCAAAATCTTTGGCAACTCATAGGGAAGCATGTCTTCTATGCTTGAGAACTTAGTTTATAATGGATCTCACTTCTCTATAACTAAGTTGATCATGAAGATGATGCAAGGTTTCCTCTTTTTGGAACTTCTTAAAAAAATAAGGACCAAAGTAAAATAAGAAAGGAAAATTCACATAGGCAAATGTAATAAAGAAGAAATAACTAACCTACTAAACAAATGTGCATAAGGGTACTTAGATAAAGAAAAAAACCTACTCTAACCTATATACAAGGTTATAATTTACAAGTAATTCCCACCTAAATCAAATGGAAAGGATTTGGCATCACTTAATTATGATGGGTTAGGCTAGAAAACACCTTGCCTTTGAGAGCTTATGATATGTGAGCTGAAACACCTAGCTACATATTCCTTTGGCATACTCTCAAGTGGATAAAAAGGGGAAAACATGTCTATAATGTAGACATATTGGTCCATTTCTTCAAGGCTTCTCCAAATTGGACTATAGGGCCCCTGTAAACTCTTATTTTGAATGGGTGTTTCGTTGAATGTCTAGACTTAGGCCAAAAATCTCTATGTCATCCCAAAAGGTAGCTTCCTCTTGGTCATCTGAGACAATGCCAATTTTAGCACCATCTTTGCTCTATTTTATTTGAAGGGGGGCATATGATAGTTCATCAATCCACCTAAAACCCATCATGTTATATCCCCAGGGATCTAAATCTAACCATTCTCCTTAATTTCTTAGGGTATCAATACTTGATTTTATTATTTTTGGAATAATGGAGTTTTATTCCTATTTTAGTTAAGGGTCTAGATTAATAAATCATTAAATAATATTTCAATAATTATAGTGCTGATTTATATAATTTAGTGTGTCTTTTAAACCTTTCTAAAAATATAAATAAATAAGAAGAAATACAACTTAGCTAAAAATTAGACTGAGATAGTTGAGACATAGGCTAAAATTGACTATGTAGGACTAGGATAGTGTCATAAATTAGAATTTGGCTTTCTTTCAGTGAAAGGATAGGAGTTCTAAAAACAAGACACTTTGGGGTCCAATGCTATAGTCAACTTCTACTGCTATTATCCAAATTGATCATAGAGATTTGAGTTTTATGAGTTTTGTTCATTGTTTTTATATGAGTCTACCTATGAAATCTTAAGTGTTGAATGTTGGTAGAGCTCTTTGTAGATATGATTTAATCTTCAAACCCTAGACCTTCATTATGCTTGAATAAAACTTGAGAAAGAGTGGGGTTAGTGTGTTTAAGATACACTAAACATGTGATCCACACCCCTTTTTTGGGCACATTACCTACATACCAATACTCCAAAGAGTGATCAAGCCATATGTAGTTCTTCCACCTAAATGTGCTTTGTGCAATAGTGTAATGTAGATGAAAAAATACCAAATTGATAGTGCTTAATATGTATAGGGGTTAGTTTGAAGGTTTTAATGTGTTTACAGCTATGTTGGGTGATTATATGTAGAGAATAGAGAAATTTACCTTAGTAGTTTGCTTGTATTCTTGTTTGCTTTGTAAGATTTTCCACCTCCTTTGTAAATTACCTTTGGATGGACTTTTATAGGGAACTATTGATCATGGGTTAGATGTATTCATATTAGACTGACATGATGAAGGATAGGAATAAAATTAAAATGATTTTTTGGGATCAAAATAAAATTGGAAAGGAGTGCAAAAAATAAGACACCCTAGGGTATGGTGTTATAATCTAGGTATGAAATTCCTATCCTATAGGATCAAGACCTAGGGGATAGAATTAGCCTAGGAAATATATCCTGGTTGAGCATGAATGATCATATAGAAGGATATGGATGACTAGGAATGAGAAAAAAGGTGTCTAGAAGGGTTATAAGAGCATACAATAATGACCTATGGATAGATTGTCACAAACCACATTTAAACTACCAATTTGGACATTTTATATGACTACATTTGCCCCTATTTTATTCTAGTGATGTAACAAAGCAAAATATTAGGATAAAGGAAAAGTAGAAAGCATACCTAAAATTACTTGCAAGGGTGAAGCCCATAAAGTTGTGTGATGTTAAGTGTGCATAGAGAGAGCACATCGTGAAGTGAAAATATGCAAGAAAAAGCAAAGAGTATATTATTTATTACTATATGCACTATGTCTAAAATAATAATGTATAAAATATAGGTAAAATAGAGTGGAAGAGAAAGGAATGAACACACCTCATTGGGTATGTGAACTAATACAAAACCTATTGTGATGTTTAGTGATGTTGATTAATGTTAGGTATATATTATACCAAAAGTAATATCATGAATGGATCCAAGTGATCAATTCCTTAAGGGTGGCTTAAGAATGCAAAGGCTAACCTTTTAGCTCTATCATCACCTATTAAGTGAATCTATGTGATCATAAATGTGTTAATTAATGTTTGGACTATGTGTCTAATTCCTCTGAGTAGGTGGTTAAAGAATACAAAGGATTGCCAGTCCTTTGGCTCCATATTTATCACTAATTGAAGCTATGAACTAATACATATATGAATATATGGTGTAAGAGATGGCTCTTAAGGCCCATGAATGCTCTAAATTTTGATAATGTGGTATGGGTAGTTGAATGTGTACTGGAAACTAGGAATTCTTGGCCACTCTTGAAAGGTGGAGATTAGGCTTGTATAAAATCCCCTTCAAAACTAGGAACTAGGCTTATGTGGAATCCACTTGAGAATGATTCCAACCACCTATAGATGGAATAAGGCACATAAATACTAAGAATACCTAGGTAATGTAATGAACTCAAAAAGAAAAGAAAGCAAATGTGTCATGCACATTGCCCCCAATTATTGGTGTATGAAACATGGATTCTAATCTAGAATTTATAACAACTACCTTATCTAAAACTAGAAGTGATAGCCATCATACCATACATGATTCCCCTATATTTGTATTCTCTAAGGAAAACTATACTAAAACTACTAAATCTGATATAAATCATAGGTGATAAAACTATAATTGAACTTAATTTTTTAGCTATTTATATAAATATGGGTTTTTTTTAATTTGGATAAGAGTTCCAAAAATAGGATACCTTGGTGTCTGATGCTATTTTCTAGGTCCAATGCTCTTTTCCTTTGTTGATTTTTATCATTGTTCTATAATCATCACTATTTTTTTATTCTATTCTACCTTGTTTGAACTCTAATTGTTGTTTTAAGTATTCTAAAAAATAATTTTTGATTGGTAGAGGGTTATAATCTCTATGAAAAAACCCCTATTTGTTTCCCCCTCTCTGATGGTAGGAATGAAGACCTTTTAATGACTTCCCTCAAAAGAAAGAGCCCTACAAGTGTGTTATGCTATGAAATACATGATATAGAAATGATAATAGAAAATAAGTCTTAAGATATAGCATAGCTTGTTTTGAATATTATTAGATCAACATGGGTATGCCTAGATATATGTAACAATGTAATATCATATGTAATGTAGTGAACTAAAACTAAAATTTTTGGCTAGTTATTAGGTGTCAAGGAGGGATGGAACATGATGTCCATCATGACATATAAGAAAGTGAGATAATGTATGATATGGATAATGACATTGCACATAATTTATAAGAAGAAAAGCAAACAAGAATGCACATCATGAAGCAAAAAGCATACAAGAGTGGTCAATGAACTAATCAAACAAGGTATATGGGCACATGTCACTCAGATTAGAAAAGTAAGCATACAATGTTGTTTAAATGCCATATACACATATAATTAAAAATAAACAAGGTTGACATAAGGGCCACATGCACATAGAAGATTATAAGAAAAGGACATTGACAAATGTCATAAGGCATGAATAAAAATAGAAGAGAAGGACATTGGCAAATGTCCTAATGCACACATAAGAGATAAAATAGGAATCGAGAAATGTAATCACATCTAGCTATATAAAGCAAGAAAGGAAGGCATGTAAATGCTATAAATACAATCACATTGAACTAATCAAATCAAGAAGTGAAAGTATGAAATACATAGAGTATAAGACTAGGTAGATGCTAAGAAATACACAAGTGTTATATACTAGTGAGTGTCGATAGAGTAATCTATGTAATCTAGTAAGTAATGTACATCATCATGATAACTATAGTGTGTGGTGTAAGAATGACATAACCTAGACGATGTAGTCATGTAGAGGATGCCCCCAGTGGGTAGATATGTTGATGTATGTCTTGAATATAGAAGTAGGATACCCCCTCAATGGGTAGAGAAAATAAATCAAAGATCTAGATGTCACTACACACACTCAAAAAAGATCAAGTGAAGCATGGTAATGTCTATAAATCAACAAACAATAACATAGAACAACAAAATATAAGTCTAACATGGTAGTAGAACTTTAAATCATGGATAATGCATATAATTAAAACGTTTTTAGTATTTTGACATATTTGAATTCATTTTTATTTTGACATGTTATATTTTTTTTGGTATTTGTGAAATAAGCTATGTACAAGTAATCATAAGGAAACTATGTATAATAAATCTAAGAAAAGAAGGTATGCATAAGAAAGACTGAGAAGAAATGATACTAATCGATGAGTCTCATGAGAAACACCCTATCATGGTTTCTTGTATCAAACAAAGGAATTGTGCATGATTTTAAAGCATGAAGGAATGACTGTGGATATGAATTTAAATATTTAAATTCATTGTTAGTGTCTTGGAAATCATAATAACCTATATTGTTCCATTCATCATTATCATCTTGATTTTGAACCAATGGAATGCTAGTGTTGACTTTTGTTGTATTTGGATATTTTCCTTTGATAAATTATGTCTATTAATGATTTAACTTATGATGTTCAATAAATCCCAAACCTTGGTGATAAACATTATCAACTAATATAATAGGATTAGTGATGCCTTAAACATGCTTGCCCATCCCTTGACCTTGATAATAAAACTATTGTAGATATTTTTGACTAGACCCATACTTCTTTGAAAGTTGAGACTCATTTTGGAGAGGTATATTTGCATCTTTTTCATGATTTACCTATGATCTTGGTACTATTTATTGCTCTATTTTTTTCTTTTTGGTTCTTTTATTGTTCTAAGTTATGCATTGGTAACCACTTTTGTACTATTTCTAAATTTGACCCTTTGTGAATGTGTTCTTGTATCACTATGGATTTATTGACTAATTTACCTTTTATAGGGTCCTTATTAAAAATTATTTTTTGTATATGTTTATTCAATGACAAACATGAATCTATGTGATTCCCATGCATTCTATGATATGCACAATAATACATGGATATTCTCGCTAGATGTAGAGGAGGAAGTTTAATCAACTTGGATTTAATCATTTCCCTTATTAGCTCAAATGAACTCTTATTTTATCTTTAAATTCTTTTTGAATCACTAGTTATAGAGTTACTTTGTTGTGATTTCTTATTTTGATATGTAACATTGCTTGCAACCAATTGACTAGGTGAAAGTGCATATACATGATTGATACTAGGGTACCTTTAAGGCTTTTGTATTATAATTTAATTTTCCAATGTTGTGATATTTTCATATAATAATTGATTCTAAATTTTTAAATATTAAATTAACTTGATCATACTAGTGATTTGATCCCTTAGATTCTCATAAGTGCAAACCCTAGTTACTTTTGATTGAACATGTAATCACATATGTTGAAGAGGGAAGAAGCTATAGGCTGAATATATGTATTAGGAATGATATTATAGGATACCTCACCTTTTGAAGGGGTGATAGTGTGGACCTAGTTACAGGGAAAGTAGCTATCACCCTCTTAGGGGAGAAGAGGAGAAGGAAATTATTTCTTGTGCATAAGATATGACATTGAAACTTGATAGGTGGTTGTTATAAGTTGTTTAGAAATATGTTTGACATGAGAGATAAAAAATAAGGGATAGAGATCATGTAAATTTTAAATAATTCAAAAAAAAAATTGATGTGTAACATAAAATTTGTAACATGTTTACCAAGGTAGACTTGAAATTTATTCCACATGAGAGATAACAAGTATATAATGAAGGCTTGTATTAAATAATAGTAAAAATTGTTTTTAAGGAAATGGATGTGAACATGTTTAGCAATAACTTTCTTAATATCATCCCATATTATGATAAGTAAGCATGAAATGGAAAGAATGAAGCTTTGCATTAACATATAGTAAACTTCATCATTCATATACATGATAAGACCGAGTATGGACTCCTTATTATTTCCAAGAAATGTTTTGAAATAAGTGAGATCCATTTTTGATTTTATATTTCAAGTTATATTTATATTTAAGGTGATACCTCTAGTAGATAAAGGGACCTAGTATATGTAACTAGGGTTTCAAATAAAATGATTTTCAAAAATTATTATGGTAATTTTGAAAAAATAAATGAAATTCCAATTTGAATGTAAGGTGATACCTACAGTATATAAAAGGGACATTATATATGAAAATTGGGTTTGAAATAAAATAGTTTTCAAAATTATTATGGTAATTTTGAAAAAAATTAAATTTTGATTTTATATATTTAGGAAAAAATTAGAAATATACTAGAAAAATACTAAGACTTAGTATAATCAACTAGGGTTCAAAAGAAATTATTTTTAAAATTAATATGATAAATTTTAAAAATTAAATGTGAAATTTTCATTTAAATATGTTGGAAAAATTAGAAAAATTAGAAAGTAATTTTCCCTAGGGTTTTTATGTACAAACAAAATAAGTTGAGTTCACCAAATGATTTAATTGTTTTGGGAATAATGGAGTTTTATTATTATTTTAGTTAAGGGTATGGATTAATAAATTGGTAAATAATATTGTAATATTTATTGTAATTATTTATATATTTTATTGTGTCTTTTAAACCTTTTTAAAAATAGCAATAAACAAGGATAAATACAACTTAGCTTAGAACTAGACTGAGATGACTGAGATAGAGGCTGAAACTAAATGTGAAAGACTAGGATAGTGTCATAAATTAGAATTTGGATTTCATTCAGTGAAAGGATAGGATCATTGAAAATAAGACACTTTAGGGTTTGACATTATAGTCCACTCGTGTCATTGTTATTCAAATTGATCACAAAGCTCTGAGTTTTCTAGGTTTTATTCATTATTCTTATATGAGTTTGCCTATGGAATCTAAAGTGTTGAATGTCAGTGGAGCTCCTTGTAGACCTAATTTAATCTTCAAACCCTAGACCTTCATTGTGCTTGAATAAAACTTGAGAAATAGGTGGGATTAGTGTGTGCAAGATGCACTGAATGTATGATCCACACCCCTTGTATGGTCATACTACCTACATACCAATACTTTGAAGAGTGATCAAGCCATATGTAGTTCTCCCACCTAAATTTTATTTGTATAATAATGTAATGTAGATGAAAAAATGCCAAATTGAGAGTTTTTGAGGTGGTTAGGGGTTGGTGTGAGGGTTTAAATGTGTTTATAGCTATGTTGGGTGAATGTATGTAGAGAATAGGGAAATTTGCCTTAGTAGTTTGCTTGTATTTTTGCTTACTTTGTAATATTTTTCACCTCCATTGTAAATTACCTTTGGATGGAATTTTATAGGGAACTATTGATCATGGGTTAGATGTATTCACACTAGGATAACATGATGAAGGATATGAATTGAATGAAAATGGTCATTTGGACTCAAAATGAGATTGAATAGGAGTACCAAAAATGGGACACCATACGGTCTGGTGCTATAGTCTAGGTATGGTGCTCTTGTCCTATAGTATCAGGACCTAGGGGGTAAAATTGGATTGGGAAATAGATCCTATTTGAGCTAGAATGATAATTTAAAAGGATATGAATGATTGGGAATGAGAAAAAGGTGTATAAAAGGGTCACAAGAGCATGAAAAAGGACCTATGGATAGGTTGTCACAAGCCACACCTAAACTACCAGTTTAGACATTTTATATGATTATAATACTACCTTCAAATAACATCTCATCTTGAGTTGGCTATCACCCTCAACCTAATGGATGAGTTCCTCTTCATGTTCTAGAGAAGGTATAAACTAGTTTAGAACCTCTACCTAATCCATGAATTCATAGTAAAAGTATTCTCATACTTCATCTTGATCTTCTTTTTCCTTTATTTCCTCCTCAAGATCATTTATGACCTCTCTAACATGGTTAGCTAATTGATTGACTATATCAATCTTTGCATCTTACTCATTTCCATCTACAACCATAACAGATAGAAGATCTTAGAACCAAACAATCTCTTCCCACCTCTCAGCCACATCTTCGAGTTATAAAATATCAAATCCATACCAATAAGTCAAACTAAACCTTGTCTCTTCTCCTTTTTAAAGAAGTGAAATGCCTATTATGACCTCTTCATCATAGAAACTTGTGTTGTCTTCTTTAAGTAGTTTCTAAGGGAAGGAAGGAGAGTCTTGGAACTCTTATATACCAAGCTCATTGAGTTGAGATATGGTTGTCTAATTCATCACTTACAAAACTAATCCTTATTCTATGAATATTGGCTCCTAAACCTTCTCAGCTAACATTTTCATTTTATGTTTTGTACCCTCCCTAATTGATTTCCATGAGGGGAACATGGTGCGACATTTTTCCACCTCCTCCCTTTCCTGAATGGTTATGGGAGGGGGTGGTTTCATAATAGAGGGTATGAAATAGTTGGGGTCATTTACATAGTATAGGATCCAAGATGGAAAGACTTCATGTTCATCAATTGATAGAAGTGAGGCTTGACAAGGTTGACTATAGGAGAAAGTAAGTTGATAAAGAGGGTAGGTAAGCTCACTATAGGGCTATTAGGAATGATTATATAGTTGCTACACTGAACATTGAGGACCACTTTGGGTGCAGCCATGAACATTTCTAATTTGATATGAAGGATAAGGAATTAATTAACCAATATTTTGATCAAATGGGTGGTGATTATACATACCAAATGGTGTTTATTAATCACCTAGGTTGTTTAAACTAGTAGATAGATGTTTAAAGTTGTCAATGATGTTTTTAAGAATGCCTCAAAGGTTGTTATGTAGAAGAACAATACCAAAAATTCTTCAATTAATTTTTACCTTAGTCCCATTGAGCATGCTATAAACTATTATAGGCTCAATTTTCACCTTTGGAGAGGGTTCTTCAAGCTCTCTCCAATTGATCTATAATATTGAGACAACCATAGTCTATGGGTCATCTATGTTGCGGTTGAGATGTTGGAGTAGGTTGGCTTCCTCTTTAATGCTCACCTTAAACCAAAGATAAGCCTAATACTTCATGGGAAAAGGGTTATAAAGAGAGTAAGGGCTCTTAGGAAAGTTAGCATGGATATGCACTAAACTTAGGAAGGAAACTCCCATAAGTTTGAACCACACTAGATCATCAAAGGACAATACTAGCTTACACAACCTTAAGAACAAGCTAAATTTTCATAAGTATTTCATAGAAGAGGATCAAAATAGAAAATTAATCTAGACCTGCAATCAACATTGAAAATTCCCTAAACAAGGTCAAAAAGAAGGATCATGAATGAGAAATATTCTCCTTCACACAATGCTACAGTGTACAACTTTCCAAACATAAAATCAAGGAAAATATAGATAAATAAAGTTCTTATTACATTAAGAGGTAGTTATTATAAATGCTTGATAGGATTGAGCATAATCAAGGTGAGTATACTTTGTAGTATCTCAAGGAATGTACCATCTCTCAAAAAGATAAAAGAAGTTTAAAATCTAAGATCTAAGAACCCTTACAAAATGGAAATAAAAGGTTAATATAAGAGGAGGGAGAGAGAGAGAGAGAGAGAGAGAGAGAGAGAGAGAGAGAGAGAGAGAGAGAGAGAGAGAGAGAGAGAGAGAGAGAGAGAGAGAGAGAGAGAGAGAGAGAGAGAGAGAGAATGGGATACATGATGTTCATGATAATAAATAAGCTATCAGTTCTAATAGATGTTTCACTAGGATTTTTGTCTAATTAAAATAGGTTATAATATTCATGATTTGCCTAGATAGGCTCTAAATCATTCCATTGGTTGAACAAGCTTCACTAGAAGATAAGATTTTTCCAAAAGTGGTGAGTCATGATCCTACTAAAATTAAATTCTTTAACTAATTTCCAAATCCCCAAGTCTTATTGCTTTGGATCTTCTATTAGATTTTATTATAAAGACAAAATCCCCATATCTTGAAACTTCCAAGGACACATCATGTCTACTCTGAATGGTAGTTTTTTAAGGTCATGACATGGGATGATCTCCTCATTAGCCATAAATCTACTTTGTGCCTTGGATCTTGAACTGAGATAACTATGGGTGAAAACCAATCTAAGGATATTAGTCTTCTTATAGTTTTACATATAAATGGCACTCTATTCAATGCTAGGACATATCTAAGTCCACATCAAGTTCCTTTCCTTTACTTGTTCCACTAACTTAGGTTAGGCGTGAGTTTAAGTCCTTTGGCTCCACTTGTTGATTTAGGTCCATTTTGATTTATCAACTTTATTTGAACATCCTGGCTCATCTCCTTTGCTATTAGATGTCAAGACTACCTAAAATTATTGACCCTAATGAATTTATTTCACTCCATTGGATTTTAAAATTTTATTAAATGCATATCAAAGATCTTTGGGACCCACTTCCCTGAGCTCAGTCTCTCATTGCTCTTTGGGATTCACTGACCATTTAAAATATTTCAAGCTCCCATGCACTTGACACTTATCAGCCAGGCATTCCTCCTCAGGTTCCCACCAAGTATTTTGGATCCAAATGGTCACTTTGTGGGTAATAAAAATGATTTTTATGTGGACATCTACCATTTATTGACCAAATTTGAAATTTTATAACTTAAAGCACAAATATCATGGGGGCACCAAACTTGTAGAGAAGGGACCTAATGCTAAAAGGAACAAACCCTTTGGATCTGCTAGCCATTTGATCTTTCTGCATGCTTCTATCAAATGTTGAATTTAATTAGTTCATGTGATCCTACATGACATCTTGATGATAGTTTGGTATGAAAAGGCTAAGTATGGAAACTTAGAAAATTCTACATAGGATCTAACTTTTCCCATGCATATCTCTCATTATGTTATATTGTATGATATGGAACTTGGTGCATATGAACTAGACTCCAAAATGAACATACCCATATGATTATTTATTCTTAAGACTATCACACATGCAAGATATGCCCTAATGAATATGCTCACTCGACTCTACTTAGATCCTTTGAAAATTATCTAAGTATGGAAACCTAGTGTAATTTACATTAGGAGCCCACTTTGAAACCTTATATCTTCTATTATGTTTAGGTGAATGAGCTAAATCTTGGTGCATGGCAACTTGGGGCTAAAGTGAAGAAACCATGTGACCAATTCTCCTTGACTCATTCACATGTGTGAGATATAACACCATGAAAATACTTACTCAAATTTTATATCATTATATCTAAATGTCTATATAAGGAATGGATGGTGAGTGGACCAGATGAATTCCACATATTTTATGCTTATCCAGAGCACTCCATAGGATCTCTACAACTTTAAACCAAAATTTAAAAATTGATGAATTACTCTTTAAGTGAACCTAAAGTCTTTTAAAATATTGTGATCTTCATGATCTCTCTAGTCCACTCATTCCATCTAGAGTTCATCTAGTCATTTGATTAATTGATCAATCAAGAACTCTGCCTCAAGGCCTTTAGCAACTGGACACATGTTTGGTATGTGGGATAAATATGGCCAATAATACCTAGACCTATCAGAGATGTTATATCCCAAGAAATACTAACCCACTTAGAGAGTGCCACATCACAAATTGTTAGAGTGGTCAATCCTATAGACCTATTAGATATGTCATATCCTAAAAGATCTTGGCCCACTCAAAGAGTGTCATGCCATGAATTATTAGAGTGGATAGTGCTCCAAACCTATCATAGATGTAAAATCTTAGTAAAACATATCCCACTTAGAGGGTTCCATGTCATAAGTTCTTAGAGTGACCAGTCCCTTAAACTTGTTAGAGATGTTAGAGCATAATAAAGCCTGACTCACTCATAGGATGCCATGTTGTGAGTTGTCAAAATGGCCAGTCTCCTAGACCTATCATAAACGTCAGAGATTGAGAGAGAATAACCCACTAAAATGGTGCTACATCATATTTTATTAGAGCATCCATTAGCTTAAACCTATCAAAGATGTTTGATCTTAGGAGAGATTGGCCCATTCAAAGGATCCCATGTAGAGCATATGAATAGGTGGTCACCTAAGGCCCTAAAATGGCTTTAATGGAGTATAAATGGAGAATAAATACCAATCATAGGATGTCATGTGTCCTTTAATTGACACCTCACCCTTCCTAAGGGTACTACATGAGGAATAAAGCTATGCTTAGGTGTTGAATGTTAACATGAGGGCCACTGAGTGGATGACACATGGCATAAGGTAAGAGTTAACTGAAAGGCCTTGAGGAGATGTGATCAAGTTCCTACCATGAACTAATCATCAGTAAAATATAAAGATAAGATTGATTTGATAGTTTTAAAATGTCACATAATCATTTATAAATTTGGTTATCCATAAAGGATCATGAGCTCTAAATTTAACTTTGTATTGGGAAATAAAGAGATCAGAACTAGTCACCAACTCAAATTTTAAATTCATATAAAATGAACCAAAAAAATGCCATTAATAAAAGGGGATGAATGTATGATTTTATAAATTTCCTAAGGAAATATCACTAATGGTTATCACTATATACCCTCATGAGAAATTTAACTCCTTACTTTATAATTCTAGTCATATACCCCTACATTTTTACCCCTACACTCAGTACCTTCCTATTAACCTCCATATTTTTATAATGGATGCATCCTCTTTGAAACCTAAGGCTGAACCCAAGTATCAGGATACCATATTCCTAGAAGACTTGACCTATTTCAAGTATTATAATGACATGTTTAAAACAATCAAACATGTACCCAAGGAATCAGTCTCTGAAAATGATGAATACGAAGAGTTTGAAGACACCCTTAGGTATTACAATAAATTTTGTCTTCATAGGACCATAGCTAAATTAGAGGTGTTCCCCTATACTAACTTATTTAGTAACCTACTTCTCACCACCATCTGAGTGCATATTGGAGTCCATGACTAGGTTTACTTTCTCAACTCTTAGCACCAAATCATTGGCATCTCTAGGAATTCCTACAATACATATTAATCCCTCTTATATTTCACCTTCTCTTATGATGTTGTGGGTGGTGAAACCTTAGATGAAAACCTTCAAAATATATGACAATCCTACAAGATTGGATTAGTAACCTAGATTCTAAGTGGGTTATCAATGAGGACATCAACATATACATAGTTCACACCTTCTAGGAGGATGTCTAAGTGGGCATGATTTTACTAAATTGATTTCTTAGATCTTAGGACCTTGCATGTTAATGAATTATGGGTGCCCTTCTTTATATGATCCTCATTTTCTCTAAAGGTTTAGACATGGAGGGCTAATCAATTTTAAGTTGGTCAATTCCATAGTGAATTCTTGAGTATGACTAAATTTCTACACAATGAGATACCTCTTAGATGTATACTTTAGGATTTTCACTTTTAATCCATATACTTTTCCTATGGGGGTTCTTTGGGGCTCAATGGTCCATATAGTCTTTTATAAACTATATGGCCATAATTACTAAAACCACATCTAGGACATCTGTAAGAACTTATACCTAGAGTTTTACAATGTGATAAAAAAGGCCATAATGCCTTATTTATCATAAGAAATTTGGGACTTCATTATGTATATTGAATACTATTGGTACTACAGGGAGGACATGGTGAATCAAGTTACAAAAATTCTCTAGTAGCCCCTCCACATACCATAATTCATCTTGGATTACTTATTAGAGTAGGAAATCACATACCAATTATTATAAGGTATTTTTGGATTTTACATAAGCTACCAATAGAAGGCATGTGCATTATTCCCAATCTCCATTAGGCACCATGTTTACAAGGCCTTCCCTCCCCTCCAAAAAATAGTAGTTGGGAAGGAATCCTTGACCCTAGGGAGAGTTGAGCTCTAGCATTGGGATCCTAAGGGAATGATTAGGTCCCATGTGGAAAGGTATTTGACCCACCTAAATATAAACTATGACAACCAATAGAGGATTGAAATGAACTTTACCTCAATGTTAAGAATGATCAATAGGTGTTATCCAAGATCACAACTCATAATAAGAAGGAAAGGAGGTATAGGGGCCTATATATTCCCCCTTAAAATCCTAATAAATCCATGAAGGATCCAACTTTAAATCCTACCACTATCTCTAGGAGGATTTTATATGGTATCTTACAACCTTTTCCTCGTCATGATCTAGCTATAGCCCTATCAATCCAACCTCTTTTACCTCCTTAATAAAGTCTTATTCCTCATTCTTTGGTTCTTCCTCCTCCAATTTAAAACCATTCCTCACATCCAAAATCTATCTCTACCTCTTATAGTATCCATGGTATCCCATCCCCAACCAAAAAATAAACATGTTATTCAATAATAAATAGCCCAGGTATAATCGACTCAACTACGAACACCTCGGTCTTAAGCCACATAAACCCTGAGGTTCAATGTCACTAGAAATCTAGATGAAAAAAATAAATGAGTTTCTAAATAAAAATTAGTGTAATTTACACCCATTACACCTCATTTTACCTTCATCTCCCTTCCACTACTCACCCCCATCACCTTCTAGCTCCTAGTAATAACACTGCCAAGTTCTACTCCCCTTCCATAAGTTACTAAAGCGGTGCCTCATCTTTTCCACATTTCACCCATCTATTGTTCACCTAGTTACCTTTGGCCTTATTCATCCTAAGCATCCTTACATTTTTTCCCCTCTTGCCCATCTAACCCATAACCTATAACCTTATCAGTTCCTTAATTGGGCACACCTTTAGTCTAGGCACCTACATGCACATATTCATCAAAAATCAAAAATATAAACATTAGGAGTGTATATTCAACAGAAATAATTATATTAAAACCCCCTTAGATCACCTCAACACATCTCTTGGTGATTCAATATCCTTTACAACTCCTTTTATCCCTAATAGACCTTCTATCGTAGCATCCAGAGTTGACTTGGGTAAGAGACCTATGAAAAAAATACAAGGTAACTGACTCTCATGATTTAATTCAAAGTCCTTCCACTCCAATCTAGGCTGTTCAACCTACCTTAATGGTTTATTTAGACCTAGTCATAATGCTTCTATGTATTACTCCTAAACCCCCTCTTTCCATTCCCCCAGGTGCCCAAGATTTTTACTTCAACCGGCCAATCTCTTCCCTTCTATTAAACACCCCTCTCTTAGGAGTCATTTACCCCTCATGTGGGTATAACCCAAGATTAGTGGTAGGCACAAATGTTCCCATGGGCCTCCACATTCATTTTTCCTCCCTTTTTTCCCATACCCACTCTTCCTTTATTGATTTCCTCATTCGCCCCTTTTGCATCCTCCATACCACCTCTATTGTGCCCTTTATACTTCACCACTATCTATTGTAATCTTAAAATACATCCTAAAACCTTAGGGATGGTCCCAAAGTTGAAAGTGCTAGAGATGAAAATCCAAGGGGATCAAGACATTTAGTGGGGTTTTAATAGACCCATATAAAGCATGAAGAGGACTCTAACATAAAAATTAATCTAAGAAGGGAACCTAGTGGTATGTCAAACCCATGAATATTTTTTCTCCCTTACCAAGGTGTGGACTTCTAATAGGGAGGAAAAAATGGTTGAGGATACACTCTCCATCCTATGGGCAACCCATGATATGTTTGAGAAGCTCCTCAAGGACATGGAAAGTGAGATTCAAACACTAAAATATTTGATGAAGATTTATTTCCCCACCAAGTTTATTGGGTAAGTTAAGGGCACCCTCTTACTACTGTTATCAGTTCTAAGGAAGATGGTGGATACTATGGTAGATACCAATGTGCTTATCTAATAGACTCAAGCTTACATGGATAGGATCCCTGAGACAAACAAGAAGTGTAGGAAGTTATTTATGAAGATAAATAAAGATATGTTATTAAAATTGAAGTTTATTCCCACCTCATACCTAGGGTTGTATCAAACACACTTTAATAACATGAGAGTGGATATGGAGGAATGGTTGGCTATGAATTAAACTATAATAGGACCCTTTGAAGAGGTCAAGAAAAAGATATTGGCGTACTTTGAGGAGGTTAAAATCTCCATGTTATTCCACCCAAAAAATACCCTTCTAGATAAAGGAGAATTTAAAGTCCACCCAGGTCAATTTTACCAAGTTATGAGGGAGAAGGTTGCCAAAGAAAATAGGGAATGGGCCTCAGAAGTTCTTGATATATCAACATAGTCCATGGTAAGCATCAACTAGGTGTTTAGGGTCTAGCTATCAATGAAAGATCCCTTCTAGGTGTATCAAAGGTTGGTGACTCAATCCAAGGTGATATTTAGGGAGCCCTTGATGAACCTTACTAATTTGTACTGATAATTTAACCTTATGGTAGTTGCATTAGAAGCCAAGGATGTGAGATTAAAATAGTTAATAGCGAGATCTTCACAACCACCTTTGTATACCATCTAGGTGGTCTCCCACGTATCTTTTTGTGGGCTTAAGGGGATTTTCAAAATTTTGAGTTATGGTTGTAACTATCATGAGTGGCCATCATGGCCCAAGATGGGAATCTCACACTATTTGGATGTGATTCTCATCCTTATATATAAGCTAAATTTATATTGTAATTTAAAATTTGATTAATTTTTTTAAAAGTGTTGTTAGATTATATATAGGATTTCACCTACTTTCCCCTTCATCTCTTTGATTTTTAGAGTTGGCCATGATCAATTATTATAACAGCACTAGATTTATTTAATGAATATAATTATAATATTTTGTAAAGGGTTTATTCTACATCTCAATTATCTTTCATCTCCATTCTAAATGCTTGTCAATTCTATATTAATTAGACCAATACCTTGATATTAAATGTATGTTATGGTTATGATGTGTTTGTCTACCATAATCACTTTTTGAACTATATTTTATCGTTTCAAGTATTAATAATTTGTCTGCTAGTATGTAAGTTACCAATGGATGTTTATGTGTAGTTTACTATAAAATCCTAGTACTTATATTTAGTGAGGGTTCATCTTTGAGGCATGCTCTCCTATTTCCTCATAATATTCCCACTATGTTTTCTTGGAGGTATAAATTTTAGTTAAGATAAGTCTACTATGGTATAACTATGGAAAGGGTACTTTGTTTAATGGTTGATGTATTAAGTTTATTCTATATCTAGAGGCTTTCTTTTCTACCTTACTTTCCACTCTCTTTTTATGTTTGATTTTAAAGACTAAACTACCCTTTCCCCTTATGTTTATAAAACAAAGGATCATAATACATGACCATCAAAAATAACCTTTGACAGTTAGATCTGTATACAAGAATATCATATTGAAATTTTGGTGGTAGCATCATATCTCTTGGAGACTATTCACATAGACTCTATTGTGAAGTTAAATACCCATAGTTATTCCCTAGGCTGATCCAAAGTCAATCCTAAAATAGATGATGAAATTATATCATTATTCCCATATTCTTATTTGGGGAATACCCAATCTCATGGGTATTCCATGAACCAAAATTTGGACTAAACAATAGAAACATTATAAAATAAATAAGAAAAAGAAGATTTCAAACAACTTAAAAATTTACTAAAATATTAGCATATGGTGGTTAAAACGGGTGTGTGTGTGTGTGTGTGTGTGTGTGTGTGTGTGTGTGTGTGTGTGTGTGTGTGTGTGTGTGTGTGTGTGTGTGTGTGTGTGTGTGTGTGTGTGTGTGTGTGTGTGTGTGTGTGTGTGTGTGTGTGTGTGTGTGTGTGTGTTTTCATCATTAGTAAATTCATACAAGTATCTATAACATGATCAATAATAAAGGGGAAAGGGCCAATCCAACATAGTAAATAACATAAACTAAGTGGATAGAAAAATTAAAATACAAGACAAGAATATAACATATATTTCAAACATAAAATAAGATGAGGAGAGTTATAAACTCAAGAGATGAAGGCACATGAAAAATATGACATATAGAATAATACATAAGTGAAAGGAAACTATGGTATAATATGATGTATCAATGAAGTGTAAGAGATAATCTAGCATGGCTAACTAATAGTCCCATCTAGAATATAAGGCCCCAGATTTGGGGATTCAAAGTTACATAGTAATTTGAATCATCATCCAAAATAGATATATGGTGATCATGGACTTGATGAATTGTCTTAACATATTGTAAATCATGCACATTAGTTCAAACATTTCTTGATATAATTAAACTTAGTAGGTACTTTGTTATGAATCTATGATAGAGATTGTAGATCAATATTAAAATGTGGATTAATTAAGCACTATTATCTCTATAATATAAATACAATCATATTAAATCTAGGAGTTGTGACTCAAGAATTTGAATCTATAGATGTAAGGATGGTAAGAACCATGAATATGGAGGTGAAATAGTATAAAATTCCACATTCTATCTTATTTTTCCTCATGATTTAGTTTTTTTCATGGTGATTTATTAATGACCAAATTTTTTTCTATATGTCTCAAGGACTATGGCTTGGATTGGTTATACACCTTATGTTTAGGCTATGTGTGTCAATTTAATGTTTTTTTGGAAATATTCTTAGCTCAATTTTTTAATAAGCATTATCCAAAAGGTCACAGTTTCTCAAATTGATCAAATAAATTAAGGACATAATGATATTTTTTTGAGTATGTTCTTCAATTCAATACTACACTTTAAAAAATGTCTCACTAAATCCTTGATAGTGAATTGTCAATTTTTATCCAATATTTTGCCTCAACCTCTCAAATAAAATTTTAAATTCAATATATTCTTAGATTCATGAGTATCATGCATTATTTAACTTATCAACCAACATATATATCTAAATAGTTCATTTTTAATAAAATATTATTACTTCCATTTCATGAAGATTGTTCTTTCATAGTTTCATAATTTTTTACCATCTTTATTTTGTGGCCATGTTAGTGGAACATGAACCTGATTAATCACATATTTTTAAAAATGAAGTTTATATTATTGCATTTACTTATCTAAAATATAATAAAACCCATGTGCCTAATAATAATAAACATTCAAATTGGCTATAAAAAGGTTACACCTAAAAAAAATCTTACACCTTCCTTTAGTGGATCATGATAAATTTTAGAACTATAGGATATTCCAAGTGTGATATTGAAAATGATTATTGATTTCATTTTTTTGAGTTACTTCCTATTAGACATAATTATATATTTATTGTAACACACATTCAATTATAAGTATTATTTTGATTACCATATAACCCATCAACATTTAATTAATAGGTTCCTTGCTTTGAAGGATATAATTTAATATCCTACTGAGACTATTGATATCAAGCTTAATATGCCTACTACAAAACCACTTGCTATAAGCACACCTACTAAAGTTGAGAAACACACACTATGTGATTTTTAATTTTTTTATTAAATAAATACCTAAGAAAAAATCTCTTAAATATTTATCTAAGAATAATACTAATCCAATCAGGATTCCTAATGATCTTACAAAGACATATTTAACTTATGGAACCTTTGGTCATTAGTGTTTATATGGAAACACACCAAAGAAAGTGGATTATGATTGATAAAAAAACTCAGTTTAATATTTGTAGTATTCCATTTCTTAGGTTACTTGGGTATGATATTTAACATCTAACCAAAAAATATTTTTCTAAATAAGTAACTATTTTTTAATTTTAAAAATAATAAATATAAAATAGTGTAAAATATTCATTAAATTATATCATAAAAAATATAGCAATAAATGCACTAACTTAAATTGAAAAAATTTGATTAAATTTGTGATTACTTAATTTAGAAAAGGAAATTCAAAAGAGGGATGATGTACTTAGCTAATTATTTCTACCTTTTTCTCAAAAAATCATCATCAAATCTATACATTCTCTATACGTGCTTCATCAACTTCTCAAATCAAAAAAAGGGTTGAAAAATTGTTTGGACACTACCCACAAAGTTAGAAACCTATGGCAACCAACACTATTAGGGTGTTCTATAATTTTGCATATGCATAATGGGGTTTAATAATTTCGGGAAATATACACATGTAATTCTAATGTATTTATGTGTGTGTGAACCTCTCTAATATTGTGTTTAAGTTCCTATTTTATCTCTCTTTAGTACAAACCTCAATCATGTTTGATTGACTATAAGATCCCTCAATTTGTCTCTAATTAAACCAATCATTCCCCATTAAGTTAAAGCATTTTTCCAACATTTCAATACTTTGAAGAGGGATCAAATTTCATGTAGTTACACACTTGTGTGTGTGTGTGTGTGTGTGTGTGTGTGTGTGTGTGTGTGTGTGTGTGTGTGTGTGTGTGTGTGTGTGTGTGTGTGTGTGTGTGTGTGTGTGTGTGTGTGTGTGTGTGTGTGTGTGTGTGTGTAACATATTTAGAAACCTATAACACAATGTTATATTTTGATCTGTGATACTTAGCGCCATGTAACATTTACCTTTGTTTTATCATAAATTACTTTATATACTTATATAAGGATAATCCTTTAAAATTTTAGATATGTATATGCCAATTGATAATGTTCCAAGAGTGTTAGGTGATTTCCATGTGATTATAGAGTGTATAATGACCTAAGGGGTGATTTATATTTATATATAACTTTTAATTATTTCTTACTATGATTAACCCGTGAAACATGTCTAGATTGACCTAATGAATCCTTCCTAATTTTAAAAAATTTAAATCTAGGGTTCTTAGATATTTTTGGTAAAGGAATATACCCATAGTAAATGACATTGTCTGGCATTACCGATATTATCCTAGTAGTGAAAAATAAGGATATAAAATATGGAGAATATTTGTCTCAGATTATAAGTGTTCCTCATCTTGGATTATAAGGGTTTAGATATATATATAGTCAATTATTACTAAATAATTTTTTGTATGATTATCATTGATGTCATGGAGGTGTCTATATGAGTGGATGAAGTGTCTTGATAATCTAAGTGTTAGTGACAAAGTGTGCAGTGTGTTTGTCCTAGTATTATTGAAGTTGGCTTGCTTGATATTCAATTTTTGCCTAATTAGGGATGGATATGAAGTATTATGTATGTGTGAGGGGTCCTATTAGAGATTAGGAATGATTATAAAAAGTTTTTAAGTGCATGGTATTCATCCAATTTTTCATTACATTCATCTTGGCATAGTTGGTTCAATAGCAAACAAATTTAAGTAGGCAGTTTATTGACATCACCATTGCCATGTATGGATGAGTTAGGTGGAGTTGGTCATATGAGTGTGATCATATTAGTCCCAAATTGATATGGTCCAAATTTTAGGTCATGAAATTAATTATAGATAAATATATGTGGGTTCAAAGTTGGCTTTCCAAGAAGATTATAGAGGTTCCCATACTTAGCCAAATCATCACTACATGTCATGAAGATTTGTATGAACCAATAAGTTTATACATTTATTTTAGGTATGAAAAATTCAATATTGATAAAAATTGTATATGTAGATGTTGTCCTTATTATCGATAATTTATCCTAAAAATTTGGAGTCATGAAATAATTTCTATCTCAAGTTATAAAGCTTCAAAAATGTTCTAGCAGACTATGATGGGTTAGAGACCATCAAGTTTAAACTTGTTAAATACTGAGGTCATTAATCAAAAGATATAATGGTGAATGTTAATTCATGATCTTAATCTAACAGTGTATGTAAGATTCAACATGTTACAAGTTGAATGTGTAGGTGACAAGTGTCATAAGATCGCTAGTCTGATAGAAGATCAATGGTGAGTGGCCGTTCTTACTGATAAAGATTAATAGTGTAGGGCAAGTCAAAGAGTAAACAATGCATGTAGGGATTCTAAGTGACATAAGCACAAGGTACTATAAATAAAGTTCTTAGAAGTCATGCAAGGTTTCTAAGTGTCATAATATCAATATTTTTGAGCAATATCTAATGATGAGTGTTATATGGTAAGGACTAGGCTAATCCATAGAGATCAGCGGTGCATGTTGAGTTAATATTACAAGATTGCATGAGATGAGGTCAACTATTCAAGGTTTAAAATTTGGGCAGTGGTGTACTATGAGTTAAAGTTTTAACTAATTCTAAAGAAGATCAATGGTGTAAATTTAGTGAGTTAAATAAAGATCTCAAGATGTGTTCTAAGTGACCAAGGTTTAACTGTGATCATTTGAATTCAAATATTTGAATTTAATGAAGGAAATACCAGTGCTTGGTTTTTAAGCCATAACTTTTGATCTATGAAAAATTTAACCAAGAAATAAAAATAAAAGTTATATATGACTTAAATACACATTAGTAAATATTAATTTTAAGTTTTAAAAGTGTTTATAATCAAATTCATTAAGATACAAAGTTGACTATGTATTCATTCATGCTCTGCTAGCAACCTGAGAAGGGTAATTAAGTTGTTCATGATGGTATTTTGATGTTTCAAGATGAGATAGATATTGGAGAGTGTTTTAGACTCCATGAAGACCATATATATAGATTTTAGAGTTTTGACCAATCCATAATTAGTATGAACAAAGGCTTAGAAGGTGATTATGTCTTTATTAATGGTGACTCTGTGCATAAAATGTTATTTGAGAAAATTGTGCTTTAGCAAAAGAGTGTTTAGGCAATGTGTGATCATTTGAGGATTTAAACACGGTCAAGTGGAATGGGTGAATGTATTTATAAGTGGTCATATGTTCTTAGTTTGCTCAGAGAAGTGTCAAAGAGGTAAATGGATCTCCATAAGACCTAAAAGGTGACTTAAGCCTATTTGAAAGAGGGTTATGCTTTAAGGTGACCCATGTAGATGCCTTAAAAGTGAAGGAATGTGTTGTGGCTAAAAAATAAGGTTGTGAATATGATGATAATCATGAAATATCTATAAAATTTAAAATCAAATGTGGTGATTACTATACTTGTGAAAAGAGAGAGAAGTGGTGATTGTGTGAGTTGTGGAGTGAAGGAAAGGGCGGGTTCCCAATGGATGGATTGAATATTAGAGAAAGTTGATAACTATGTGTATGACCTATAGGTCATATTTATAATTTCAAGGATAGTTTTATTGTAGGTTTGAATATTGACAATAAGCAAATAGGTCTAGAGTGATAAAAAAGGTGGTTTTGGATGTGTGTGACTATGTAAAGAAGTGAAGGGGGATGATATAAATTATATCTTTATCAAATTATAAGGCAATCCATGATTAGGATATGTTCATCTCATAGGTGTTAGTAGGGTACTCAATATCTTGGTCACAAGGATTTGACCAATATGTGGTTTAAATTACTTGATCATCTTAGGGGTAGGTGCTCCTTATGGAATAGGTGTTTCACTAAATATAGTCAGAAGGACTTGACCAAAAAGTGGTTAGAAGGAATTGATAATCTTAGGGGTAGGTGCTCTTTTTGAAATATGTGTTTCACTAAATTCTTGTTAGAAGGACATGATTAGTCTCATATTTGTGATCATATTATAGGACATGTAGTCCATGTGTTTTTAGGTTTGAGAGTTGGTTTTATTCCCCAAGAGGGTTTCCCACATAGATCTTGTATTGTGCATGTGATCTTGAATTATCTTCATTATTCATTAACATAAACATATTATATGCATTATGAATGGTTGCATTAAATGCTTAAGTGTTTAAAGGTTTTAGAAATTCAATGTGATTGTTTATCACTACTAATTCATCCCCCTCTTAGTGATTTTACCTCTAAAAATTGATATCAAATAAGATCCTTTGGTAAAGGCTTGACATCTTGAAGGAGATCCAAGGTACAATATAGGCAACCATAAAATACAAGGATATTTTTCCACAAATAAAGCATTGACATTCAATGGATCCAATTATACTTTTTAGAGTGTGAGGATGAGGACCTACATCATGTCCCTAGTGTTTAACACTTGGAAATATATTATGGATGGTTATTTTTCACCTAATATTCCTCCATCTAGTAATGTAGATAAGAAGTTATTTAAGAATAGTTCTAAGGCAATGAATTCTATCACTTGTGGTCTTTCAAATACTAAGTACACCAAGGTAATCCATTGCATATCTACCAAATAAATGTGTGATAAATTGAAGACTATTTATGAAGGATATTCAAAGTTAAGTTTGCAAAGTTGCAAACTCACCAAGATAATTTGAGATTCTTAAGATGAAGGAAGAAGATTATGTGGCATATTTTCTATATAGAGTTGACGAGATTGTGAACATTATAAAAGGTTTTAGAGAGAATCTTGAAGAAGATACTATAGTTAAAAAAATTATTAAGGTTTCTCTCACTCAATTATGATTCTAAAGTATCTATTGTAGAAATTCATGATCTTACTCAATTGAATATGGATCAATTGCATGGCATTCTTACTACCTATGAGATGAAAGTTGATGATGATAAACCACCAAAAAAGGAAGAAACATTCAATATATAAATGAATCCAAAGAATAAGTTTCAAGGTAAGAAACTCAAAGAGGATTATACATCTGATATTGATAAAGATGAACTAATTTCTTTGTTTACAAGGAAAATGAAAATAGGGTCAAGCAAGTATAAGGGTAAACTACCCTTCAAATGTCTCAATTATGGAGAGGTAATACATTTTGATAATAAGTACCCTCATAAGCATAATAAGAATGATGATGAAGAGCATAGTGATGGCCAAGATAAATAAAAGTAGACATACAATCCTAATAAGAGTAAGAAAGGATTCAAAAGGTTTGATAATAAGAAGAAGCACTTCAAGGAAAAGAATAGTCTCTACACCAAAGAAGAATGTAGCTCATCAAATGAGAGTGAAGACAGTGACTCAAAGTATGATCATGGAGATGATGGTCCTATTGAAGATAGAGAGATCTTCATGACTTAGGAATGAAGTTACTCATATTAAAAGGAGTCTACTTGGAGTGATTCAGATGATGATAAAGATGAGGTTGAATATGAGACTGAATGGATGAATGCTCTTAAAGAGTTAAATATTGAGAAGAAGATTAATAATAATATAAAGTCTCAAATCAAGGACTATAAGGATAAATTTAGTGTATATGAATCAATAATGAATTAAGATACCAAGGAACATGAAGATATAATCAAGCATCTTAGTTGTCAATTGGAAATCCTATCTACAAACCTGAAAGATAAACAAGATGAATGTTCAAGGTATGTAATTGAAAATGAATCATTAAAAGCTATGTTGGAGAGGACATCTAGTAAGATGTATTCATTTGTGATATTTGAAAAGATATAAAGTGATCTAGGTAATATTTTGAGTGATCAAAATCATGCAAGTGATAGAACTAGTCTTGGATACAAAGAAGAACTAGTTAATGCAACTCAAGACAATATGAAGACTAATCAAACCTTGAAGTTCAACAATTAGTTAAGGAATGCAAATGTTGGTAGAGTGAACACAAATTAGATTAGATAGCTAAATGCCTTGAGCTATGTAAGTTTAAATGGTTATTTTTACACATGTTATCAATTTAGGCTAGATCTAGAGAATGTTAAAGACCTATTAGAAATGAGTTTTCATGAAAATATGATGGCGGTCATCAGTCAACAGGTGTGAATAAAGTTAAAGTGTTTCAACTATCTTGATGAGATATATTTTGCTAAGAATTTTCCAAATAAGGTAAGGCAAGGTGAGTCTTATTCAAGAGGTATATTATGCTTCAATTGTCAATAGAGAGGTCACTTTTCTATATTTTTCAAGCAAAGGCCTACAAGATAAACTAGGTTTAATTAGGCTCCTATAGTGAAAGAAAGAAGACAAGTTAACTCATGGAAACCAAAGATGGTAACTATGAGTCATGATGAGTATATAGGTCCAAGTAATTTATTTTATATGGTAGAGAATGATATAGAAGTTAAAGAGTGCCAACATCTCTCATTGTCTACTCATGTTGTAAATGAAGAGACCAAGCTCAAGAAGAAGACCAAGGTTCTGGCCGAGGTTAGTTCTAAAGTGTGTTTAGATGATATTGAGAAACCTATTGTGTGAGAGTATATTTCAATCTTGGTTATTAAGTTATCAAAATTTAAAGGTTATTTTATACAATGCAAAAAAACTAATTTAGTGATCAAGATATGTTAAGATTCCAAAGTTGATCTAAATGTTGTATATCCTTTCATAGAAGAGAAAGTGAGTAATGTAGAAAAAGAACAAGTTTTCAAAGTTAAGACTATAGAGAATAAGATAAATAAGTATTATAACTATAAAAGGATTCTAATGGTTACTAAGGAGATGTGGGCCATTCTTGGCTTCACTCTGTTCTACACCATTGTGGTGTAGAGGAAGTCTCTATATATGCTTATTAAGAAACTGCTTCTAGTGGAAAATCAAGTGCTACTATGGTGTTATTTAGAAGGTCCTAAAAGGAAAGAGATGAGTGTTTCTAGTTATATTAAGTATGTCTATGTGGAATATATGTCATGGTGGTATCAAAATGATGTCATGGTATGTTTTTTCCATTTTTGCTTGGCATTTACTATGTATGCTTAATCTACAAGGTCAGATTGAAGGTTTCTCGATGGCATAACAAGATTTATGGAATTTCAAGAAGAGTTGTGTACTCAAACAGGTCTATGAACTTATTTTTGATGTGTTCCATGTGATTTTGTGGTCTAAAAGTATGTTTAAGTCAAATTAGATATTTTTGAGTGTTCTCAATTTTCTCAGTTTTAGCTTAAAGGTAAGCAAGCCTAAAATGGGTTATAGGATGTATGGGTTCCTAGAATTATGGATGATCAATTCTTAGTTAAGAAGTGTGTGATGGTTGTCTCTAAGTATAAAAGAAGTTTCAAAGTTGGGTGTTGATCAGAAGGAGGTTGGTTGACCTTGTTTATTTTAAGATTTTAGAGTTTTGGGATATTATAAAAAAGTGGTTTGACTTATAAATTTAGGTATAAGGCTTATTAATATGTTGAATTACCAAATGGGTCATCAAAACAAGATTCACATAGATCTAAAGGTTTGTGGTTTTCAAATTATTCATGTTTTTGTCAAAATGGAAGTCTAATTGAGTAGTAGGATTATGAAGGAAGTAGGTTGCAGAGGAGGAGATAGGTGATTAAAATTTATGTGATTAGGGGGGATATGAGAGTGATCTAGATAATAATTTTCATATTTTTAAAGTATATCTAATGAAATTTTTGGGCTCCATAAGATCTAGGTAGGGTTATAAGGAGTCTAGATAGAACTAGTGTGAATATTTAATGTTTTTACTTAGTTTCTCCAAAAGAGAAAGGCATGAGTGTTTCAAGGTGAGTTCTTAGGTTGGTTTTAGATCATGTTTCCTATTTGGTGAGTATCATGAATTTTTGTTGGTGGTCCTTGAGGTGGCATGAGAGAGAAGGCTAGTAAGCATGTGAGGTGGTTCTTTATGGTATTTGAAGATATGAAGATGCTCAAGAGGTGTAATGGCTTAGAGATATTAGGGGGAGTCCCTCTTAGATATTTTTTGGTAATTTACAACAGATTTTAGTGCTTTTGTATGTTCTTTCTTCATTATTTACAGTGTTTGGTTGAAAAAAGTGTTGGCATGTAGTAAGAAGTTGTGAAGATAAAGAAGAGGTAGTCTCAAGGTAAGGGGAGTTTTTATTATCTCTCCAAGCTGGTCCTCTCTTTTTGGTAGTATTTTCAAGTCATCAAGATTAGTTTGTGCCCACTTTGTCATTCTATCAATGGGGGAGAAGGTTTCTTGTGAATATTTTATGAAGAGAAAGGAAAGTGAGTTGTATGATGGGTATTGACATCAATGATAAAAGGGGACATTGTTGGATAAATTTTAGTGATGTCATAGAGGTGTCTAGGTGAGTGTATGAAGTGTCTTGATAATAAAAGTGTCAATGACAAAGTGTGCATTATGTTTGTCATAGTATGCTTGAAGTTGGTTTGGTTGATCTTTAATTTTGGCATGATTAGGGATGGATCTAAAGTATTGACAATGTGTGAGGGTTCCTATTAGAAGTCAACGATTATTGGATAACATGTGGAAGTGCATGGTATTCATCCATTTTTTCATTATATTCATCTTGGCATAGTTGGGTCAATAGCATAAAAATCTAAGTAGGTAGTTTGTTGATGTCACCATTACCATGTATGGATGATTCAGGGGGACTTGGTCATATGGGTATGATCACATTAGTCCCAATTTTTTATGGTCCAAATTTCATGTCATGAAATTAAGTATAGATAAATATATGTGGGTTCAAACTTGGCTTTCCAAGTACATTACAGAGGTTCCCATAGTTAGCCAGACCATCACTACATATCATGAAGATTTATATGAACTAGTAAGTTTGTGGATCTATTTTAGGTACAAAGATAGTAAATTTTGATCAAAGGTTTATATGGATATGTTTTCCATAGTATGAAGAAGCTATCTTGAAAATTTGGAGTCATGAAGGGATTTGAATCTCAAGTTATAAAGCTTCAAAAATGCTCTAGCAGACTGTGATGGGTCAAAGACCATCAAGTTTAAACTTGTTAAAGATTTAGGTCATTAGTCAAAAGATATAATAGTGCATGTTAATTCATGATATTGATCCAATGGTTCATGTAAGATTCAACATTGTAGAGGTTTCATGCATAGGTGACAAATGTCATAAGCTCACTAGTATGATAGAAGATCAATTGTGTGTGGTGGTTCATATTGACAGAGATCAGTAGTATGGGACAAGTTAAATAGTCAATAATGCATATAGGGTTTCCAAGTGGCACAATCATAATAGACTATTATTAAAGTGATAAGAAGGCATGTAAGGGTTCCAAGTTTCATAATATTAGGATTTTTGAGAAAGATATAATGGTGACTATTGTAAGGTGAGGACCATGTTGATCCATAAAGGTCAATGGTGCATGTTGAGTCAATATTATAAGAATGCATGAGATGAGGTGAACTATTCAAGGTTTAACATTTGGGTAGTGGTGAACTCTGAGTTAAAGTTTGAGATACTTATGAAGAAGATCAATAATGTGAATTGATCAAGCTAAGAGAAGAGCACAAGATGTGTTCTAAGTGACCAATGTTTAACTGTGACTGTTTGAATTCAGATATTTGAATTTAACGAAGGAAAGACTAGTGATTCATTTTTAAGCCATAGATTTTGATCTATGTAGAATTTTACCATGTAATAAAAATCAAATTTATAGAGGACTTAAAGGCACATCTATAAAAATTAATTTCAAGGTTTGAAAGTGTGTATAGTCAAATTTATTGAGCTCTAAATTTGACTATGTGTTCGTTCATGCTCTGCAAGTAACCCAAGAAGGGCAATTAAGCTATTCATGATGGTATTTTGATGTTTCAGGATGATATATATATATATATATATATATATATATATATATATATATATATATAATATTGTTTTATACTCCATGAGGACAATATTAATGTATTTTGGAGGTTTGACAAATCCATAATTAGTATGAATAAAGGATTAGAAGGTGATTATGTGTTTGTTCATGGTGACTATGTGCTTATAATGTTGTTTGAGTAAATTATGAATTATCAAAAGAGTTTTTTGGTGACTATGATCACTTGAGGATGTAAAAAGGGTCATGTGGAATGGTTCTATGCATTTGGAAGTGGTCATGTGTTCTTATTTTTATTGAATAAGTACTAAAGAGGTGAATGACTCTTCATAGGACCTAAAAGGAGACTTAGGCCTATTTGAAATAGGGTTGTAATTTAAGGTGACCTATGTATATGCCTTAAGATTGAATGCATGTGTTGTGGCTAGCATAAAAGTTTGTGAACATGATGATAATCATGAAGTCTCAATAAAATTTGAAATCAAATGTGGTGATTTTTATACTTGTGAAAAGAGAGAGAAGTGGTGATTGTGTGAGTTTTGGAGTGAAGGAAAGGGTGGGTGCCCAATGGATGGATTGAAGAGCATAGCAAGTTGATAAATATGTGTATGACCTATAGGTCATATTTATGATGTCAAGGATTGTGCTCTTATAGGTTTGAATATTTAGGATGAGTGAATAGGTATAAAGTGATCCAAAAGGAGGTTTTGGATGTGTATGACTATGTGAAGAAGTGAATGGGGCTGATATACATTGTATCTCCATCATATTGGTAGGAAATTAATGATTAAGAGATGTTTATTTCATAGGTTTTGGGAGGGTGATCAACATTTTGGTCAAAAAGAATTAACCAATAGGTGGTCAGAAGGACTTGATCATCTTAGGGGAAGGTGCTCCTTATGGAACAGGTGTTTAACTAAATCTAATTAGAAGGACATGACCAAAAGGTGGTTAGAAGGACTTGATCATCTTAGGCATATGTTCTCCTTATGAAATAGGTGTTTCATTAGATTTTGGATAGAAGGACTTGATCAGTCTCATGTTTGTGATAATATTATAGGACATGTAGTCTATGTGTTTATAGGATTGAGAGTGGTTTTTATTCCCCAAGAGGGTTTCCCACATAGATCTTGTGTTGCATATGTGATCTTGCATTATCTTCATTGTTCATTGATATAAACATCTTGTATGCTTCATGAATGCTTGCATTAAATGGTTAAGTGTTTAAACAGTTTGGAAATTGAACATGATTGTTTATCACCATTGATTTACCCCATCTCTTAGTGATTTTATGTATAACATAAATATATCTAGTGAACAAAGGTGTCTAAGATAGTAAATGCTAATATGAATAGAGGGAAAGTGTTCTCAAAACTCAAATATATGTGAGATGTGTAATTATCTCAAAGTATGTCAAATTTGATGTTGTTAAAGTGCTAAAGACAAAATTTACATGTCTACAGTAATAGTGAAATGTATTTAATTACCTATATCTATTATTCCCCAAACATGTCTTATAAAATTTTATGGCATGCCAAATTTCTTGTAATATAATGTTGTATTAGGTGATTCATTTCTATAATTAGTAATGGCAACACTTTATAGTAATCATATCTTTTGATTTTCAAGGTTATAAGGTTTAAATTTCAAAAGATAAAAAAAAGGCTTGTAACATCCTGAGGAGGATATTGTTATGTATTAAAATAAACTCAATTTTTTCCTATCATTGAACATATTACTAGAAAAAAAATGTCCTAAGAAACAAATTATTAACATTCCATTTTCAATGAAATTTGATGTTAATGAAACATTTCAATGTACTAGAGTGTGAATTTAGTAAATGAGGATTTCAGTAAGGATAAGATACATATGTGCACATGCACTTTATAATTTAATCCTTCCACCCTTACTCGTATCATTATATATTATCATTCCTTTATTAATATGAACCTATAAGAATACATCTTTTGTTTTAACTTATAATTCTACATCCTTAATCATTCCTCTATCTTTACTACTCTCACACATATCCAAAGTAATTATACTATCCCTACTATAAATCTTACCATAATGCCCTGCCTCTATATTTAAAAATGCCTCATAATATTTGATATGGGTACATGTTTATTCATGGACCTCATGAACCTATCTCAACTTGGATAATAAATCTTGTACTATACAATCTCCTAGAGGGTCCATAGGTGTGACTCATACTCCTCTCTAATTCTTAAACTACTAAAATTAATCTCAAATTTGTCTAACCTCAACCTTTGCATCATCTTACATGTGTTCCTCTATGAATAAATTGTATCTCAGATGAGTAATCAAGTCAAACAAGTAGGCACAACCACCCTCCTAAAAAATTGGCCCACTCTAATGGAATATCTACATTAAGAATATCATGAGAAAATAGACTCATAATTGCATCAATTATAGTAATCCACTGAGTAGACATTGAAACACATGAAAAATAAATTTTAAAAACCATGATTCAAATAAAAATCTATACTAACAAATTGAAAAATATAATGCATACATTTTTCATATTCTATAGGAGTTATTTTTCCTATAAAACATGGTTCCACCATGGCCCCTACACCTACTCTATCTCCTTTTATTATCAAATTTAACACTACTTCATCTCCTTCATCTCCATCACTACCACCTATTGTTATGGATATTGGTGGGAAAATTGGTAATACTTGGGCTTCTTACCATCATATCATATACCTCCCTATTACTCCAAAATCATCTAGTTTAGGATCCATAATAAGGACATCTACCTCCTCGACATTAGTAATATCAAAATCATTTACACCCCATCACTCCAACATCATATACTCCAAGATCTAATATTAGGTTATTTACCTCATTTACATATTAAAATAAACCCAATAAACTAAAACGAGATAAGTAATACTAATATAATACTTAAGCTAATAAAATATGAAAAATGACATACACATAATATTACATCATACATGTTATTTCACCTAAGAGAATAATTTTGGGTTTAAAAAAACCTAACATAATGACTCTTCCTTTATTGTATTAATTAAGTTATTTACAATACAATAATGTACTAACATGTTTTGATTTTACCCTACTATATATGTGAGTATATATAGACACACAAATAGGTAGCCATCAATATGATATTACAATACCATGGGTACCAAAAGCATGGGATATATAAAATATGGGTTAAAACCACCCAAATACATACCAATATGGTCTCAAAAAATATGGGGTGATACCCTAAACCCTATTGAGTCTAAGGCTAGCACCCTATCCTAATGGAAGGGAGGAAGGCCCCATTTTGGATCGATAGTATAATAGAGTGAAAATCATGGAAGATATATAACACATATACAGAAATATCTCACCTATTTAATAATTTTCATAAGGGGGAGCAAGGCCATACCTTTAGCATATTTTCCTATTGAATTTTGGTACCAATAAAATTTCCTAGTACTCATGACCTTCATTAGTAAATTAGAAATATTTTCACTTGTATCCACCTTCTATAATAGTATATTAATATACTCCACCATTTACCTAAAAAAATGGTATTGAACATCATTTTTTCTAATTTTATAGTGATACTTAGGGTTTCTTTATATATAAATTTCACTTGTAGAGTCACAATCTATCCTTACAACCTTTTTAACAAACTTAATAGTGTAAATTAGCCTTTGGAGCCAAAGTATTTACTTGTTTTCCTCAGCATCTCCCATGTACTTAGCTTTATAGTGGATATAAAAATGCTAGAATATAATTATATTATCCAAATTCTATATCCACCAAATAATTTGAACACATCCACACTATTATATCTTCAGAAATCAAGATCTCTAGCCCAATCTAAATCGACAAAATCATGTAGATTCAATATTATTATTTCACTAGATTACCTCTATAGTAAATTGCATAGTCTACATTTTACATAAATACCTAAAGATCCTCTTCACATATTCCAATTTTCCTTTCCTATACTGAACATAAATATATTCACTTTTCTCACTATATGAATAATGTTAGGTCTGGTACATACCATTTCATACATCAAACTACCAAAAAAACTAGCATACATAACTAGAGACATGTCCTCAAATTTTAATATTATTTTAGGAAACTTTTTAGCATAATTTTTTTGACCAACAAGAAAGGTAGTATTATCATGTTTCCTTTCTTTCATATTTAACCTTTACAATATCATCTCAGTTTAATTCCTTTTATTTTTCCTTAATTTTTTGTTTACCCTATCCTTTTAACTTCTATGCCTAAAATATATTTTATGTCTCTAGATCCTTCATATAAATCTGATATGATAATTGAGACTTAACTTGGATGATAATTTATGTATTATTACCAATTAACATCATGTCATCCACCTATAATACTATGATAATTAATTTTTCACCTTTATGTTTAAAATAAACATAGGGATCAACTTTACTTCTTCCAAGCCCAAGTCTTAACATGTACCCATGAATTTTGTGGTTCCACACTTTTGGTGATTTATTAAATCCATACAAAGGCTTTTTTATCCTACACATAAAATCCTATGTTCCCTTTATCTTAAATATTTTTTTTGTCATGTAGATTTCTTCCACAAGCTCACCATGTAGAAAATTTGTCTTTACATTAATATGTTCTATTTATAGATATAAATCGATGGTAATAGTTATAAGAAATATAATTCAATATAATTTATCAATAGGGTAAAAAATATTAACAAAATAAATCCCCTCTACATGAGATAATCCCTTTGCTACTAGGGGAGATTTATAATTTTCCATTCTCACGTCTTCATTGTTATTCTTCTTAAATACCCATTTTTAGCCAACTATTTTTATTCTAAGAGGTAATTTCACCAATTCAAATGTCTAATTTTTTTCTTAATACTCCATTTATTCCTTCATAGCCTTCTCCTAAGACTTAGTTTCTTTTGAGGCAAAAGCCTCCTTTATAGTCGTGGGTTCTTCATTAATAATATACCAATTTGATAAATTAATGTAAAATTTAAAATAGGAGTACCATACCGATCATGTGTCCTCACTTGAACTAATATTATCAAGGTTTGAGTTTATGGTTTTTCATCTTCTAGTTCCTCCTCCTCAACTTCATCTAAATTTTCATCTTGTAACTTACAATTTCGTTCATATTTTGTAGTTTCTTCAAATTTAGACACTTATTCTACCTCTTATTATTCAAATTTAATATATTCAGGTTCACCCTTTGGTTTTCCATATTATTTTATAACCTATTTTACCTCTTTAGAAATAACATTGTAATTGTAAATAATATTCTTTATTTTAGGGTTCCATAGTTTATGTCCCTTCACACCAGTACCATATCT
This sequence comes from Torreya grandis, assembly GCA_037957365.1. Lineage (NCBI taxonomy): Eukaryota > Viridiplantae > Streptophyta > Pinopsida > Cupressales > Taxaceae > Torreya > Torreya grandis. The sequence goes on from JARHVA010001950.1 coordinate 2,484,550, forward strand.
AATAAAGATACACTTATTTTATTTGTTATCTAACTTAGTATTTTTACTTTAGAATATACATATAAAAATCATAATAAAAAACACTAAGATTTTTGAGAGAGGGTTTATTACCAATCCCTACTTTCTATGGAGTTTGTTTCAATTCATTTCCTTCAATTCTTAGTTTTGAAAGTAGATAAAAGAAAGTGTGTATTAGGGTGTGTAGATAAATCCATGGTAGAATGCAAATGTTGATGAATAGATGAAGTGGGATATACTTTTAGCAAAGGACTACTTATAATATGACCACACTAAATAAACTCATTTGTTAGACAAGTATGAAGAGTGGACTGCCTAGCAATGATAGATCTATGAAGTGAAAGCTCCCTTAGATGGTTGTCAATCCACTCCCCTAATGATAGAACTAATATGAAAATAAAATTGGAATATAATAAAATGATATGAACATAGTACATATACAAAGAAATAAATAATATACCTATTTGGTATAAAATGTAGAAATAGTAGGTCAACACCATGCACAAGTACAACAAGGTTAGGTTTAAAGGGTCTAGGTAAGGTTTACAAGTAGATTAGGAATAGAAATAGGGATTTTATTGGGTAAAAGGGGAGAAAATAAAAATCTATTATTTTCCTTGACAATGACCATCAATGATCAGGGAGACCAATGATGGCTAGGTATGATCGGTGATGGCTAGGTAACTGGTGATGATTTGGGTAACTGATGATGATTGTTGACAACTCAAAATGGTTGCCTATAAACTTTGGTGATTTTTGAGATGGAGGTGAAAATGAAATGGTTAATGGCTAGGAGTTAGAGTGTGGATTATTGGGTGAGGGGTGGTGTGTAGGTAAATAGAATGAAATATAAAAAAACCTAATAAGGAATGTAAAACACTAAAAATAAAAGGATATATACATGATTCCAAGTGAATGATAGTTGAAGACCTGAATAGATTTGGGCAACATAATAGTGCTTTAACCTTCAAAATTTACATATATATAGATTTAGGGTGATAAGTACATTCACAAATAAAATAAGAGAGCCTAGATGTAGATTTTTTGGATGCATAACTCTCCCAAGAGCCCTATGTTTTTAGCACAATGTTGCTAAGAGAGGGAGGCTTGTGAGAAAGTTGCTAAGTTGGGAGGAGTTGAAGCTGCCTATTTTTCATTAATATTTAAAAGCTTGAGTTAAATCAAGTTTCCATTCTATAATATACTAATATCAAACAAAGTTTTAAATTCTTTAAAATGTTTAAGGCAAGTGTATGACCCTTACCATCGATGGTTAGGGTTAACCATCAATGGTTACCCTAACTGGTGATGTTTAAGGGGCCATGAGTAAATGGGTAAAAGGTTATGATATAATTTATGTGTTCAAGGAGGGGGTATTTAACATGATAAAGTTGTAAAAGATTTCTAGTAAATTAAGTGGTTCACTAGATGGAGAGTCGATTAAGGGTCCACAATTCAAGAGAAGACTAAAAAATCTCATGGTGTAGGTTTTATGTGTCTACATTTTGCCCCTTTTTGTTGTGTAGCTTTAAGTAAGCTACAAAAAAAATAGGTGGTTGGTCAAGGTCTAGGTATAGTTGTCCTAAGTATGGGAGGGAGGAGGTGTTCCCCCTAAAACTAGGAGTTATTGAGATAAAAGTCAAATTAGGTCAAGGTTTTATAATGAAGGATATGAGGTTGGGCATGTGAGACACAAGTTTTCTTAGGAGATGCAATGAGTTGTGAGTCATATCATTGTGTAAGGACTAATATTGCCATGTTGCTAAAATTAAGTTCAAGTTTTAAGATAAATGACAAGGTAACTAGTCCTCAACATTGGTCATAACTGATTAGGTTAGAATTATCATGTGTTCTTAGACAAGGGAAGTTTTTTCTCAAGTATCTAGGGTAGGAAGTGTTCTCAAGAAAAACACAATGGGGTAAGGCATGCATAAGGTGGTGCATAATACATAGGTTCAACAAGATAAAATTGGTCAAGGTGGTATTGAAGACCAAAGCAAGGTCACTATAGAGTATGTGAATACATTGGTCTAAGGTTAGTTTTGAGGTGGACATAGGAAAATTAGTGGGTAGTGTGGGTTCAGTGTAGTCAAGATAACTCCCAATGTGCTAGGTAAGAGGACACTTCTTACATAGTCTTGTGGATAGTAGATCCAATCATGGACTTCAGACCAAATGTAATTATCGATGGGTGGGGAGAAATGAACTCCTAGATATGTATGAGGGAGGTAAGGAGGAATGCATGTAGAGGCATTAATATTTTTAGGTGAAGTAGAAAAAATATAGGTGGATACAAGGAAAAAAATAAAAATCACCATAACCATCGATGGTTAGGGTTAACTGGTGATGGTTAGGAAACTATCAATGGTTATGTCAATGAGGTAATCATCGATGATTAGGGTCAATTGGTGATGGTTAGGAAACTATTGATGGTTGGATTGAAACCCTAAAGTGACAGTAAAAAAGTCAATGAGGCCCATTTTGTCCCCATTTATAATTTGAAGAAGCAGTGTTTTGTCTAGTCTGAGCATTTGGATGAAATTTCTATTTGGTTGGATGGAAATGTGGTGAGTTGGTTGAGAGGATTGTGGTGTTTGAAAGTGATGGTAGGGTCAAGATAAATGAAAGAGGTGTAGGTGGAAAATTGGATGGGTATGGATTAAGGTAGTGACATCGATCCTAGAATGAGGTAGGGGTGTCTTAACTTTGTTAGTAAATTGTAATAATTGAATTTAAGTGGTAAAAATAGAAACACAGGTGAAATTGTTTAAGATAATCAGTGATGGTAGAGTGGGTGGGCCATGATGCCTGAGTTGGGGTGGATTAGAGAGATGTTGGGTGTGTTTTTTTATAAATAAGCTAGGTTAGAGGTAGGTGAAATGGGTGGTGATAGGATACATTTTTATGGGATAGGATTGAGTGTTAAGGAATAGGTGGCTTAGGGAGTTAGAAGATGTAGAAGATGGGTTAGGTTAAAAATGTAGTAAGTTGTAGAATAGGGTTTTTTTTAGAAGTGTTAAAAGGGAAAATTGAGATTGTATTTGAAATATCAAGGTATTAGATAGGGTGTTTGACCTAACTTATGTGTGGTTGTAGGCACATTATCAGATTTAGTTACAAGATTGAATGTTCAAGATTTGTATAGAGGTGATAGATGCATGTTAGTGGAGGACTAACATCATATTAAGACTATGGGTTTTGGAGGGATGTGACATTACCAGTGCCTAGCTAGGGATGTCTTAATGATAGTCTCCCTCATTAAGAGATGGGACTCAATAACTAGCACTTTCTAATTAATAATAGGGGAGATGAGTATCATGTTAGAGGATGTTTATTAGATCACACATCTACCCATTTGTGTCGATCCCATCTACCATATCGAGGGGGATGAGATAAATGAGTGCATGGAGATGTTATATGGAAATGATATAAGTGACACATAGTTCCACTTCATAGGGTTCAATATTAGGATGCTATACTAGAGAGCTCTAGGAGAGAGACATTTACTAACTATGTTGTAGTTAGTAGTTACCTATTACAAATTGTTAGATTTTATTAGAGGGAGATACCCTAGTAAGTTGTTAGGGGTGTTGGTGGATTTATTTTTGGGTGGGCACAAGTTTTATTGGTGAAAATATATATAGATAAATGGGGGTTTAGGGTGCATATGCATTATGGCATCAATTTGGGATTTGTACTTCACTACTATGCCTATGAGCTCATTCAAGTACTAAGACCCTTGGGAATTTTGATAAATGGATTTCAGCAGATAGATTATGTGGTTGGATTTTACTGATGGAGGAGAGATGGGGTCATGATAGTTGATGGTGGTGGTTTGAGAGACATTGATTAGTTTAGAGAAGCCTTAGAGAGTTTAGTTCCTAGGGACATTGTCTAGAAGCCATATCTAACTTGGATAGTATGGGTTGGATATAGGTTCCACACCATATCTTTTGAAATCTATAGATGGTCCTATGAAAGGTGAAATGGTGAGATAGAGTGCATCCCATTTAAGCAGGTGTAACATTAGTTTGGGATGGTATGAGCATCCCTTAGGATTCTATGTGATACAAGAGGGAGGATGAAAAGTTTTATTTACTAGAGCCATAGGCATAGAAGGAGGAGATGGTTTTTGAGGAGTTCTCCTTGAAGGATGGAGATGATGTATGTTATACAACTAACTATCCTACCTAGTTTTAGGGGAGGTACATAGCCATTGATTTTAGTTTTAGATATGGGGATCAACAGTTGATGGATATTGACCTAGTATAGGTTCCAACACAGGATGATCCATAGGCAGTAGTGGCATTGGTAACATCATATTCCTAGATTATTGTGTTATAAGTGTTTATTACTACTCTTTAGGGATAGATTTCAACTCTTCAAGGTTAGCTGGGAGGAGTGATAGTATAGAGAGATCAAGCTTAGGTCTACATTACTACCTTATAGGGTTAAACGACCATTTTATAAGGACAGTTAACCATAGTTATAGGAGAGAGAGACTAGGTGAGGGTCTTTCTAGGGATAGTGACATAGGAGAGGGATTCTTTATGGCAAACTAGTAGAGTTAGAGTGCCCCCCAAGATTTGTTACTCAGGCCAAATATCTAGTAACCATACAAGAGCTATGTTATTACAAGGGCATTGTGATGGCATAGTATCCTAATGAGCCATGATGGGGAGATTACCAAATTAGATTGGTAGGTGGAGCAGTGATTGCAGCGCTAGGTCAGTGGGTGATGGTAGTGGGTTAGCTAATATGAGCTCCACTTGGGATAGGTATAGGTAGTGGAACAGGTATAGGTGTAAGAGGGGTTAGTGGCAGTGATGCCCTAGGATCATGATACATGTTCTAGACTTTTGTCTATAATTTTGATACTATCCTGCACATCAAATATGTGAGATGTATTTATGAGCGATGTGTGTTTCATATATAGACACATTTTGATTTTTTGTATGTATATGATGTTTTAGATATATGGAGATGCTTTTTGGGTTTTATATTTTTATGAGATGGATTATTATGTCTTGATGAGATGTTGAATATGAGTGATGATGTTTTTAGATTTTATAGATGATGATTATGGTGTAGTTATGCATATTTATTTTGATGTATTGTTTTATATTATGGGTTGTGTTTAAGATTTATTATGTGATTGATGATGAGTATTATTTTTTGGTCATTTATGATACTATAATTTTGCATGATAGTAATGTTGATGTGATTGATGAGCATGCTTATGGGATAGTGTGAATATTGGCATTTAAAATAATGCTAAGAAAATGTAATGTGGGATTAATGGATGCTGGGTTAGTATAGGTAGATGAAATGTTCACATCCACATTTTGGATAAGAAAGGGGGTAGTGCTCTACTAACAAGATCTAAATAATATGATTCCATAGTTGGAGTGTCTTAGTGAATGTAAACCTATCAAATGCATTGTAGTAGCATACTTTATGGAGAAAACTAGTATCTTGATCACTTCATTCCAAGTAAGATCATAGTCCCTTAGCTTCATTGGGGATGTAGGTGATAGTTAGCGATGTGAATCGGTGGGTAGAGGAAAATGAAATTTGTGGGTAATGGAGTGATTGGATTTTCCATAGGTGACCAAAGAACCCTAGAAGACAAGTTCATGCCATTGGTATGCTATATAATAATGTGTAGACTAATCAATGTGGGAAGTCTATATTTAGAAGATATAATAGCTGATTTTAGCCTATTGATTTTAGATTTTGCTTTATTTCTTTTGTTTTATAAGTTGTTGAAGTTGATCAATGCAAGAAGATTATAATGAATATTTGTTTTAGCCATACTTCAAGGGAGTGGTCTTAATATTTTATTTTGTCATAGTTGTCCTTCAAGGGAATAGTCTACTTTAAGAAACATTTGATTTGATGTGGTAGTTGTCCTTCAAATGAATAGTCTGCTATTTATTTTTAAAGTATGGATATATTTTAGACTAAAATTAGGTATGGACAATTCTATTCAAGTATGAAAGGTTTATCCATGTAAAAGTAGGACCTAGACATGGAAGGCTAGAGACTGGAGTTTTGAGAAACAACTAACAATGGGATTCCATCTATGAAAAGGATGAAAAGTATCCATGTGAACCATGTTATGGGTAGAGTTAGGGTGTCCATATTTAGGATTAGGTTATTATTATGATAGATGAATCACATTGCTCTATATAATCTATTGATCTCAAAAGAGATAGAAAAGAAGGTTAATGAACTTTTGGATGAGCTTAAATGAGACACAAAAGTACATTTAAACCTTGTGTTGACTAAATTCTAGTTCTTTAGGCCAAAATTGGTCACCCCTATCTAAAAACTTAGCTACCTGAGTTTATATCTTTGGTCAAGTCTAGTTTGTAGGAAGTGTTCTATATAAGCCATAATAAATTTACAGGTCTAATTATTTTGGAAGATTGTCTTAGTTTTTTGCTAAGTGTTTATTCTTTTAAAAGTCTTGTTTTCAAATTTTTAAGTGTCAGAATTTTTTTAGACAAATTATCCGAGATAAATTTCTTGAAGATGAAGTGTCAAGTTCTTTTGGATGATTTGTTCGAGACAACTTTTTTGAAGGGTAAATTTCATTTTTCTGATGGGTATATTTTGTCAATAAAATTATCCATTTTAACTTTTTTGAAGGCCATTTTCACTTGTCCAGAAGTTACTTTGAAAATTCTTCAAAAGGGCACTTCAACTTTCTTGAAGGGAACTTTTCAAAAAGTCTAAAAGATTATTTCGGTGGGAAGGTGTACCATGTAAAAAATTCAAAGGGTATTTTTTCCTTTCAGAAGGTCATTTTGAAAAGAAAAAGGGACACTTACAAATTTTCTAAAGGATCATATTCAACCTTCCAAAGGGACATTTCCAAACACTGTAGGGTCATTTACATATTGTCAAAGGACCTTTTCTTTTAGCCAAATGGCCAAGTGGAAAGTCCAAAGGGATTGTTTGAGAAGATTGTCTAAAAAATGGCCAAAATCAAAGGCCTAAATTAATTCTTTCAAGAGAATTCTAATCCCAAACAAAATATCTAAAACATTTCCTTTGGGAGAAAATCTTGAGACATTGCTTTAGGAAAATTGGTCTGAAGTAATTGTCCTGGAAGAAAGTGAGAAACAAAAGTTTGAAGAAAATGCCCAAAGGATTGATGACCTACAAAACATCAATTTCAAACAATGGAAAATAGCCTTTGGTGTCAAAAGGCTTGGTGGGAACCTGAAAGTGATTATAGAGGTAACAAATGGTAGAATGTCTTGAGAATTTGGTGAAATTATAATAGATTCATTCAATTATAACTGATTCATTCAATTTTAATTAATTTATTTAGTGAAATGGCATAATCACCAACCTCTCTCCTACATGAAACTATAACTAATTTTCACATATAGATGCATGTCCAAGTGACTCTTATACTCCCTTTTCTTGGCATCCTTCCCAAAGGCTATAAATATGGATTCTCTTAGCTCATTTGAGTAGCCTCGACTGGTTATGTTGAAACTCTAGCTAGATTTGTACTAGAAGAAATCTTGAAGAAATATACAAGTGTTATTTCCATTAATATTCTATAACATTGAGTAATGACTTGAATCTTGCCAGTCTAGTCTAGTGAAAGATTGTATTTTCTATCTTGTACTATTGATGGTCTACCAATTTGCAAAAGGAGATTGTTATAGGTCTTTACTAGTATTATTTTCTAAGTATAGAGATATCTTGAAAGTGATTCATGACTGTATCTTTCTTTGGATCATTCATTTCCTTCTTAATAATCATATACCTTATTTAATATATCATATGAAACATTTATGAAATAATAAATCCTATGTTGTGAGTCTTGTGTGAAAAATACCTTGTTTTGTCTTTAATTAGTGGTTGTAGTCAATTGGGAGGATAGTATATATTAGTGCATCATCATTTTATTTAACTATTTTCCTTTACCCTTTTCATACATAATTGATAAGTTAGAGAGAGAAATTAAAAGGTGCATCAAGGGGAGATATCCCCTTATCTAGAGATTCATCTCAGTGAAATTGTTACCCACAACAAGAGAGATGTTTCCATTGTGCCACTTAGATGAGGAGAGCTGAGCATCTCCTCAAGGATGTGGATCTAAGTGTCAATAGTTTTTGGTATGCCCAATGGGACTATTTGTCCAAGGAGTCAAATAATTCTTGGTGTGTTCTTCAACCAATTAGACTTTAGAGTCATTCTAATCAACACCGATGGTCACTCTAATTTGAATTAGTTGGTAAAACAACCCTAGTGCATCAAAAATTCATGTTTTGGTATGTATAACCATATTATTGAGTATTATGGACCTTGTATTCCTTTATATAGTTTTGATCAAGCTCATGTTGTTCATGGAATCACCTCAATTAGCTCTCCTAATTATCCTTCTCCTAATGATTCTAAGAGTGCGAGCGAGATAATGTTAGAGTTTGAGAAGCAAATGCTAGAGATAGATAGGTTAAATGAGCAAAATAGGTATTAGTAAGAGATTATTTACTACAAGGAAAAGTTCTTGATTACTCAAGCTCAAGCTATGTAATCCATGAAAGAGAATCCAATAAGATGGAGAAGTCAACCTACTCAAGGTAATAAACCTTGTACACCTTTCATCCCAAGATAGCCTTTTCCCATACAAAAGAAACTTTCCCCTTGTATACAAAATATTTTCTATCAAATAACACTTGTTCATCAAAATAAAATGAGTCAATCTTATAGCCCATATAATTCTTCTTATCCTATGTCAAAATAATTTCTCTTGTTATTAATCCTTTTCACTTAGCACTCCAACACCAAAAGATATTGGGTCAACCCTCTATGAAAATTAACTACTCCAAGTTCTTAGATTGTGAGTCCTCCTTAGAAAAAAGCCATCCCATTTCCTTTGGAAACCAATACATCCATCTTCAAACAACTCCTATTATGCATATGTAAACTCTCCCTAGTCTCCCTCAACCCCCTCAAGCCCTTTAATCAAATATCAAGATTCCAAGTTATAGAAATGTCTATCATAAACTAGCTCCAAGCCTTGAGAAAATAAAAGAAGTTGATGCCTATCATCGAGAGGAGACACATGATGACAAGTTTCCATGTTGGAGGAGTGCTCATCATGAATTACCCCAAAGGTTTGAAGAAGAATAGATAGAAAAAACTTTACCTATTGGTTTCACACATTGGAAGGATGTCATTCAAATGCAAACATAGCCTAAAGAGGAGAATAATGTAGAAATTGATGAGACTCTTATAGATAAAAATTCTATTTTATTAATTCATTCTCCTACTCTTCCATCTAAAGTAGGTCCAAGTAATGGAAGTTTTCCAAACTTTGATATCGTGATTACAAGATGGAAAGAAGATCATGAAATGTCCCATTATCCTTTAACCTAGCCAAGGATGTTTCTTCCCCTCCCTCCCACTCCTTGGAGAAAAGATAAAATGTCTTGTGTGAGGTGAAAGAGAAAATATCAGAATTCAAAGGTGAAGAAGATAATCTAAATAGAAAGAAGATAGAAGGTATAGCTCTTTGTGGACATCATGAGGTTTCACTATCCCTACTTGATGAACTTCCTTTTGGTCATGATGAATATAGTGAACAATCCATAATAAGTGATGATGAAGAATGGTAAGCTCTCTTCCCCTTTGTTTGATGGATTTTCCTTTTTCTTTAATGAAGATAGTGACCAAACCATGGGATGAATTAGATGAAGTCCAAGAGCATGGTTTTGAGAAGCTATAAACTCTTTTTTTTGAATAACAAGTAGACAAATTGAATTGGTTTGATAGAAGAATTTAAGAATCAGTTATTCAGCAAGAAAATTATGAGTTTTGGGATGAGTTAGGAAATTTTTGTCTTAGTTCAAATATCATACTAGCCACCCTTCCTAAAGAGAGCTATAATGAAGCAAGAGACTAGTTTGACAAGCTTCTCAAAGAGATAGAAAAAGATGAGTTGGTTCATGATGCATACCAAGAGGGTCATGAGCTAAATGAACCCTATAATGATGATCTTGTAACCATTGATCCATTGATGGACTACATCAACATGACTGACTAGAATAAAACATGTCTCAAGGAAAAATATGAATACATGGAGGTGGAAGACATGTTTGAACTTGATGCATTAGAGTACATGCCAATCAAGATGGCAAATAAGAAGGGTGAGTCATCAAGTTTTCACTCCTAAAAACTACTTGGTTATCATCATGAGGTTTATTTCCATGAAGAAGACCTAAGAAGTTTCCCCTTTGATCTAGGAGGGGGAAAAATGTATCAAGTTAGATATATATTAGTTTTCTTTTAGTTTTGTTGTGTCTTATTTTTCCCCTAAGTACTTATACACATGTGTTTGTCTTGTGTCTTGTTTATTTTGTTCTTGTTGTATTTTGTGTCTTGTAGCATGGGTTTTCCTTATGGAGTGGTGTGTTCTTCAAGGTTTTGAGTTATGCCCATTGTTTCCTTGTTTGAGTGTCCTTAGATTACTCCATGCCAAATGGATTATTTTAGCTACTAGCCTAGTTAGTATAGTAGGCATATTACCCCTACGAGTCATCAGTTTGTTGACCAAATTTTAGATCTTTAGGATAAAATTGGTCACCCCATATCTAAAAACTTAGCCACCTAAGTCTATATCTTTGGTCAATTCCAATATGTAGGAAGTGTTCTATACAAGCCACAAAAAATTTAAAAGTCTAATTCTTTTAGAAGATTTGTTTGTCTCTTGATAAGTGTTTATTCTTTAAGAAGACTTGTTTTTGGGTTTTTGTTTAAGTATTATAATTATTTTGGAAAATTTTTTTGAGGTAAATTTCCCAAAGATGAAGTGTTGAGTTCCTTCAAATAATTTATTTGAGACAACTTTTCTGAAGGCTATGTTTCATTTTTATGAAGGGTATATTTTGTTAGGAAAATTATCCATTTCAAATTTTTTGAAGGCCATTTTCAATTTTCCAAAAGGTACTTTTCAAATTCTATGAAAGAGTACTTCAACTTTACTGAAGGGACATTTTCAAAAAGTTTAAAAGATTGTTTTGGTGGGAAAGTGGACCATTTAAAAAAATATGAAGGGTATTTTTCCTTTAAGAAGGTCATTTTCAAAAGCCAAAGGGACACTTTCAACTTTTTTGAAGTATCATCTTCAACCTTCTGAAGGGACATTTCAAAGCACCAAAGAGTCATTTACATATTGCTGAAGGACCATTTCTTTTGGCCAAAGGGCCAAATAAAAAGTCTAAAGGGATTGTTTGAAAAGATTATCCACATAAATGGACAAAAGAAAAGGCCTAAATTGATTATTTTGAGAGAAGTCTAAGCCTAAAAAAAGATATAAAACATCTCCTTAAAGATAAAATCATGAGACATTTCTTCAAGAAAATTGGTTTGAAGTAATTGTCCTAGAAGAAGTCCAGAAATAAAATTCCAAAAAAATGGTTAAAGGAGTGATGACCCATAAAATGTCAATTTCAAACCATGGAAAATAGTTTTTGAGTCAAAAGGCTCAATGGGAACATGAAATCAATTATAGAGGTAACAAATGGTATAATGTCTTGAGTATTTGGTGTAATTGTAATAGATTCTTTCAATTGTAACTGATTCATCTGGTGACATGGCATAGTTCACCCACCTCTCTCCCACATATAATTGTAACTTATTTTCACATATGTACACATGTCCAATTGACTCTTGGACTACATTTACTTGAACTCCCTCTCGAAGGCTATAAATATGGATTCTCTTGGCTCATTTAAGTAGCCTCTACTGGTTATGGTGAAATTCTAGCTAGATTTATACTCAAAGAAATATTGAATGACTATACAAGTTTTGTTACCACTCATATGCTATAACATTGAGTAACAACTTGAATCTTGTTAGTCTAGTCTAGTGAAATATTATATTTTCTACCTTGTACTCTTGATGGTCTACTAATTTATAGAAAGGTGATTATTACAGGTCTTTGCTAGTATTCTTTTCTAAGTGTAGAGATATCTTAGAAGTGATTCATGACTGTATCTTTCTTTGGATCATGAATTTCCTTCTTAAGAATCATATACCTTCTCAAATCTATCATATGAAAAATTGATGCATTAATAAATCTTGAGTTATGAGTCTTATGTGAAAAATACCTTGTTTTGTATTTAAGTAGTGTTTGTAGTCAATTGGGAAGACAATATACATTAGTGCATCACCATTTTATTTTTAGCTAATTTCCTTTACCCTTTTCATACATAATTGATAAGTTAGAAAGAGATATTTAAAGGTACATCAAGGGGATATATCCACTTATCTAGAGATTTATCACATCAAAATTATCACCTACAGTAAGAGAGATGTTTCCATTGTGCCTCTTGGATGAGGAGAGCTAAGAATCTCGTCAAGGGTACGAATCCAAATGTTAACACCTTGTTTTAACAATGAAAGAAATGAAAATGTGAGGCATTGATCAGTTTAGGTCCTATCCTACCTTTGAGAGAGGACAAGCAATAAGAACTTGATCCATACTTATGGGCTATAATATAGGGTCTTAACTAGTTAAAAGTGAACTTGCCCTTTTTGGTCTTTTCCATGTTAGTGATGTGTTGATTTTACTTGAGGATGAGGTCTCTAATGTTAAATTCTCATATTTTTAGATGTTTTTTGTATGCTCATTTGATACGCTCTTGAAAAATGTGAAGGTGATTAAGGGAAGTAAAGAGATGTTCATCAAGAAGTTCTAAGCACGATAAACATTCTTGATGATAGTCACTTTTAGAAAGAATATCATGTGAGGATATGTAGAGAGATGGAATTTGGATTTCAAGAGGTAGGACTACCTCAGCTCCAAATACAAGAGAAAAATGTGTATCACTCGTAGTAGTTTGGATACTAGTATGATAAGCCCATATATAAAATGGGATATGGAAGTGTCAATCTTTTCTTAAAGTACTAATTACCTTAGTGAGCATTTGGATGAGGGTTTTTTTAGAAGCCTCAGCCTATCCATTAGCTTATGGATGATAAGGAAAATAAAAGCTTTGGACAATACCAAAAGCATCATAAAGCTCTTAGAATTTTTTGTTTTTAAAGGATTTACCATTATTAGTGATGATTTTGTGAGGAATACCAAAGTGATAAATGATGTGGTGGTTGATAAAATCAATGATTTTTTAGCTTTGATTGAGATTAGCGGAATAACCTCTACCCATTTGGTGAAATATCATGTAATGGTGATGATATATTAATGTCATTATGAGGAATGTAGATTGATTTCTATGATAAGATCAAGACCCCATTATGAAAAAGTCTAATAGTTAGTTGATAATTGAAGACCATGATGAGGTGTGTGATGAAGGTTAGCATGTTGTTGACATTTGACATATATCTTGACACAGTTACAATAATCCTGATTGAGTGTGGGCCAATAGTAAATTAGGTAAAGGATACATTTAGAAATGGCTAGTCCATTAAAGTGCCCCCCATAGATTTCATCATGTGCTTATTTGATGGTGCGAGAAGCCTCATTTCTATGAAGGTAGTGAAGGAAGAGATCATCAAAGCATTTTTTATAAATAATTCCCCCTAATATTAAGTAATGAGAGGTGCTTTGAATGAAAGCTCTATGAGCATTTCTAGAAAGATATAAAGGGAGGAACCACTGTTAAAGTAATCAAAGATTTGATCATACCAAATGTCTGAAGATGATGTTTCTATTTGGTAAATGGTAGGAAGATCAGGACTGAAGTAGGATGGTGTGACAAAATAGTGGATGGTGATAAATAGTTTAGAGTCAGTAGGTTGAGATGTAATTTTGGATGCAAGGGAAGTTGTTGTGTCCATAAATTTATTAGTATAATGAGGGACTGATTGGATAATATAATGGTCAATTAATGTTAATAGTTTGTTGATAAGTTATTTGTACTTTAGAAGAACATCATTTTTGCATTTATAGACTCCTGTGACTTGGTTGATAATAAGTTGAGAGTCTCTAAAGATGCTAATTATTTTGATTCCCAAAGCTAGAGTGGTTTGGAGACCTATGACTAAGGCCTCATATTTAGTTACATTATTGGTGTATTTGAAATCAAGTTTCAAAGATAGGGGAAGAAGTTTCCCATTAAGGGGAATGAAGATTATGCCAACACCCCCACCATTTTAACATTTCGATCCATCAAAATACATAGTCATTTATTAGGTGGGCTCTTCCAAAGAAAGAGTAGATATAGACTCATCTAGAAAGATAAGAGGGAGACTGTGATTATTAGGGAATGGAGCTTTAGCCAGTTGGTTTGAAATCACCTATACCTTAATGGAATTTTATGGAAGAAACTCAAGATTAAACTCCACTAATAACATGAGCCACATGGACATACATTGGTTTTGATATGTCTTAGAGTGCATATACTTGAGGGGATCAATGTTAGTAATGACATAAGTTTTTTGGTTAAGAAGATAGTGATGATGTTTAGAGGTGACAAAAGCTAAGGAAAGGCAAAGTTTTTTTAGATGGGTGTATCAGGTTTCATAGTCAATGACAGTATGACTGATGTAATAACTAGGTTGCTCCTTACTTTGGTTATCATGATGAATGAGCATGGCCACCAGGGAATGATTGGTGGTATATATGTATAGATAAAAAAATTATCCTCTTTTAGAGGAATAAGGACTAGTGGAGAGAGAGGATATTCCTTGATTACATCGAAGGCCTATTGACATTCTTTGGTCTATTTAAAGGAGGTGTATTTTTTAAGTAGGTGGTGAAAAGGCTGATAATGGTTAGATAGCTGGGAGATAAAGTAGTGGATTGATTGAAGTTTTCCTTGTAGGCTACGAAGTTATTTTAGGTTAGTGGCAGGAGGCATTTCTAGAATGGCTTAGACTTTTGTGAGGTCTATTTTTATTCTATAGAGGGAAACAATAAACCCCAAAATTTTTCCTAATAAGACTCTGAAGATATATTTATTTAGGTTGAGCTTGACATGGTAATTTATAATACTTTCAAAGATGATAGAAAGAATAACAAGGTGATCTTGGTGTTTAGATTTACCAAGCAGATCATCAACATAATCCTCAACTATTTTATGGATGAAGTCATGAAAAATTTAAGTCATGTCCTACTTATAAGTGTCTCCCACATTCTTCAAGCTAAAGGACATGACACAATAGCATAAAGTTCCCCATGAGGTGATAATAGATGTTTTATGTTGATCTTGAGGGGTGATCAGGATCTAGTTGTATCCTAAAAATTCATCCATAAGGGATAGTATTTCATGGCTAGTAGTGAGATCGGCAAGTTGGTTTATGTTAGGTAGAGGAAAGTCATCTTTGGGGCATGTAAGGTTAAGATCATGAAAATACACACAAAGGTGGAGTCCCCTAGTGGGTTTGGTAACAATAATGATGTTGGAGACCCATTGTGGATAGTCAATGGGTTGAATGATATTAATAGATACAAGGAATTGAAGATCATTTTTAATGAGAAGAGGTATGTGAGGGTTTATACGATGAAGCTTTTTCCAAATGGGCTTAACTTAGGGATGGGTAACAATGTTATGATGAGTGATGGAAGGGTTAATGTTGGGCATATCTTGATAAGACCAAATAAATGATATGTTATGGTCATGGAGAAAATATTGATAGTCTCATTATTCCTCAAGGGTTAAGGATTGGCAAATATTAAAAATACGAGGGTCCTCGTGAGTGCCCAAATTAACTTTTATGGTTTATTCATTTAGCATTGTATGGTTTTTAAGAGGGAAGGATTTTTCAAGAGAAGAGTCCCTTGCACCCAAATAGGTAAGAATAAAATTGTCATTTTGACATTGGATAGTGTTAATGATGGGTGAGTCATGTGTAATCATTTTAGAGTGGATAAGAGGAATGGTTTAGTTTGGAATTCTTGTTGATAAGTCAAGGAACCCAAACTGATGATGTTGATAAAAAAATAGGTGGGATGATGCCTATGTCTTCAAATTGGAGAGATGGGTTGGTTAAGGTAAATATTCATCAAAGTGGAAAACTGGGGTTGTCAAGGGTAGAGGTTCTTAAAATTAGAAAAGTGAGGCTAGTAAAGGTAGAGGTTCATCAAATTAGAAAAGTGGGGTTGGTGAGGGTAGAGGTTTGTTAGTAGTGGTGAGAATTAGTTTGGGTGATATGGGCTCTTTTAAGGGATTATATCCTAGGCCAAAGAACTCATGATGTTTTTGGTTTTTTATGATAGGAAGTTCATGGGGTCCTTGTTCATAGAGGCCAAAACCAAACCCTTTCCAAGTGCACTAATGAAGGTAATTTTGGGCAAAGGTTAGGTTGCTAAGAAAAGAAAATTTGGAGGTGAATGGCTAGATATAAGGCATGATGGTGGGAGAAAGGAGTGGTTTATTAAGTCCCCCATAGACAAAATATGTTCTATTATTGGGAAGGAAAAACAAGACAAGGGTATCGATATTGGGATCATAAGATGGATCATTTTAAAGGTTCCCAAATTCATGTGGAGAAGGGAAAGCATCCAAAACTAAAATTTGATATTCCCCCAGCATAAGATGTTGGAATTTGGATTGTAAGGGGTGTTCAACTAGGATTTGTGATGAAGTAATGGTTGAACTAGTGGATACTTCATCATTGTTAAAGATATAATTTTTGGTAGGTGGGCATGATGTGTTATCTTGGCTAGAGGTTGGTTGTGAAGAGGGTGAAGGTGGAATAAGAACATCATTATGCCAATATGTAATATTATAAGAAGTAAAGGGACTTGGATAAACTTTTATTAAAATGACTTATCCCTCATGTTCAAATTTGACACATTGGTGAAGGGTAGAAGGGATGCATCCCATGGTGTGGATCTAAGGGTGATTAAGTAACACATTATATTTAAAGTCTCCCTCTTTGACTTAAAATAGTTTAGGAATAGGTTGAGGCCCCAAACAGATGTGGAGAATAACTATTCCCAGAGTGGTGTCCAAGGTATCATTGATTGATCAAAGAACTACTGAGCTTTCTAACATGATGTTTTTAGGTAGTTAGAGTTGATCATAGGCATGTGATGAGATGATATTGATAGTCACTCCCCCAACTCTTTTGACATGTGTATGATTGATGGATGTTATGATAAAAAGAGGGGGATCAAGGTCTTCACTATGATATGGTGGAATTTCAAACTCTTGAAAGGTGACCATGGAAACATGTTGGATAGCTCTGATCAAAGATGCAAGAGGTTGGGGATCATTTATTTGAACCTCTATGGAATGAAGTGCTTCGATTAAAGCTTGATAATGTTGAGGTGAGGTGTTAATTAAGTCATAAAGATTCATTTTAACTAGTGTTTGGTGAAGTTATTTTATCACCAAGCATTGGATGAATGGAGATGAATTAGAATTTAAAGGGTCTCCCAAAATATAGAATTTAGGGTTGGATGGTTGAAATGGTGAAGGTGAAGGTGTAGTTGTTTGAGTTTGGTTGGTTGGTTAGGGAGTTAAAGGGTAAGACCATGGACTGGTGACCTTGGTTTTGCCATTTTCATTCTATTAGACTAATTTACCTTTATCCTTTTGTTGGACTCAATATTGATTCACCATATGAATGGTATGGATAAGGGGACCAATTACTTGCTTTGGTCCCTCTATTTCACTCTTTGGTGGGAGTAGAGAAGTACATGATTGGTATGTAGATTGGATAGGTGGTAGAAGAGCCAAGGGGATTAAATAAGGTTCATCTAATAGATCATCCTCCTATAAAAGGACATTAATGATAGTTTGGAGAACTTTACAGTTCTTTGTATCATGCTCAGGGGTCATGTGGTAAAGACAAATTAGATTATCATTGAACTAGGTTGGCTTTGGTGAGTAGGGTCAAAAGGCTTGATTGGTGGTAAGATAATGGTAGAATCTTGTAGTAGCCTTTGTAAAATAGTTTTATAAGATTTTGATAAGATTTTATAGGTGGTGGAGCTTGGATTTTTGGTGTAAGAACCTTATTAGGTAGGGAATTCTTGATAGGAGGTGTGGTTGGTGGATTGAGCTTGGTTGATAGTTTAGAAATAATTAGCTTAGTTATAATTAGTTTAGGAATTAGGGGTCTATATGATGAGGTTTTAATGGATGGGAAAGTGGATGGAGAAAGGTTGGTAAGGAATGATGATGAACTAGAGGATTGGATTGTTATAGGTGGAGAAAAGGGAGATGGTTTTTTGGAGGAAGAGTAGGTAATGGGAATGGTGGAGGGATGCCATCCTAAAATAGAAGGTAGAGGTGAAGGAGTCAGTATGGTCCTTCTTCAAGGTTTTATCCTAGGAAATACTTCTTTCCTAATGGGATTAATTAGATTAGGTCTTGGTTGGGTTGATGTGGTTAAATCCAATATCAAAGGAGGGTGAGTAGGATTGGGCATGGGAAGGATCCCCAAGTTCTTGATTGGCTTGATAAAAGAATCATAGGGTGACTTGGAAATTTTAGGTGGAGGTAATTGAGATGGTTATATGGTGACTTTATGAGGGGTAGTTGGTAGAATTATAACAATAGGTTTGAGAGTGGAATCAAGTGAAGTAGAATGTTTGGTTTTATTTTGATATGGGAGTCCAAGCCAATGCCAAAATGTATCTCTATCAAAGTTAGGTTGGGAGGTGAATTCTAAGCTTTGAATTAGTCAAGAAAAAGGTTTGTAAATGGGTTTTGTTCTTTTATCATTAGTTTCAAAGATCAAGCCCTTTGGGGAAGAAGAAGGGGTGGTTTTAATGTTGTTATTCTTGGTGGAAGGTTCCAAAGGTAATGATTGGGTAGTTAGGGGTATTGTCTCTTGAGAAATGGATTACAAGGGAGGTACGAATAATTATATAATTGGTATGATAAGGATAATGGTTTCAAGAGGAAGGGTTGGTATAGTTTCTTCCTTGGTTTGGTTGTCGAAAGAAGTAGGTGGTTATTCTATTTGGTTTGGAGGAGTGGATGAAATGGTTGATGGAGTGGTTATCTCCTTGGGTATTTCCATCATAGGAGGGGTAGATGGAAGTGTGGTTTCATCCAAGGAAGTGGAAGGGATATCTATATCCTCGATTTGGGCATTTGAAGAAATAGGTGATGTGTTATTTTATTTTATTTGGGTGATAGAGGTGATGACTTCTTTATTAGTGGGCACATTAATGATGAAATTAATTACATTTACCTCATGTGAGTTGAAGGATTCAAATTGGATTTCATGGTTTTGGGTTGAAGGTGGATGATTTGGGAATGGTTTTTGAAAAATATCAAGAGATTGGTTGGAATGAGCATTTGGGTTATCAAACATAAGCTCCCCTTTATCAATTAGGTCTTAAACAATGGTATTAAAGGTATTTCATCTATTTATATCATGTCCAACAACCCTATGATAGTCACAATGATCATTCTCATTGTACCACTTGAGAAAGGGGTTAGAAGTATCAAATTGTTTAGGGGGTTTGATGGGTAAAAGTTGGATTATATTGGCTTTACGTATTTTTTCCAACAATGATGCATAGGATTCCCTAATTTGGGTAAATGGTTTTTAATTAGCTCAATTTTGGGTATAATTTTGGTGATTAGAAGGATTGTTGGTTTGAGGTGTTTGGTTGACAATTGAAGGAGGTGTAGTTTTGAGAACAACCGAGTGTACCAATGCTTTTGCTTTAGAACTAGTTGGGTTTGTGGTTTTGGTGGAGGATGACTTAGTGGATTTAAAACTAGAATTTTTATTTTAAAGCTTCAACTTCCTTTCATTGATAGCTCAATTTTCTAATTTATGGGCCATAGTGAATGCTTTATAAAAGGTCCTAAAGGTTTAGACTTGGAGAGTTGGATCATTGTGTTTATCACACCCTCAAGAGAATAATTTGATTAATTTGGGTTAGGGTAATGGGAAAGTGACTTTATTAATGAGGCCCCTCCGTCTAAAAACAAAATCAACAATAGATTCATCTTCAAATTGTTTAATGGAGTATAGGTCAGTAATGGAAACCTTTTTAGATATGTTTATTTAAAAGTGTTATAAAAAGGTTTATGTCAATTGAGAGAAATAAAAGATAGAATGAGTGGGAAGGGCACTATACCAATCAAGGGTGGCCCCACATAATGACATGGGAAAGGTTCAGAGAAGGAGAGCATTATCATAAGTGATCAAGTATCAAGCATGATAGAAAAATCTTAAGTGTTCTTGAGGATCCTCTTTACCTTGGAATTTAGAAAATTTGGGTAATTCCCATTGAGAAGGATAAGAATGGATGGGAATAAAGGGGTGGATAGGATCATTACAAATTTGGTCATAAGACAAAAGATTGGCTGAGGCAAAGATGGATGACTCCAAACTAGTCATTTTGATTATGAGCATTTTGATTAGATCGAGATAGGGTTGAGAAGCCACATAATTAGGAGGTACATTTTGTGAGGGTTGGCTTGTGACAATGTATGAATAGGTAGGAAATGGTATTGAATAATCCACATACTTATACATGGTGCCAAGTGGTTGATATGGTGATACATAAGAACTACTTGGTATGAAAGGTTAGGTGGAGGTTGGTATGTACCCTTGTGGGTTAAGGACATACTGGTAAGTTATCATAGGCACTTGTTGAAGAAAGAACATGGTTGGTATGGTTGAGGTAGGAGGAATTTGGGAAGGTTGAGGTTTGGTAGTTACCCTAGTGCTAATTGGGGTAAGGCTTTGAGGTATAGAGAGCACTAGGTTTTGAAGTGGGACAATGGTCAATAGATTAGTTAGAACCAATTGGAAGATAGAAGTCAGAGTAGAAGATAATGCCATAGTAGATGAGGCATAGGTGACTAATGGTAAGTTTTAACCCACACGGGGTGTTATAGTAGGTGTTTTGTTAGGAAGGGGAAGGTTGGTTTGATTTTGGGTGGATGGGATGTTGGAAGAGGCCTGAGTCAATGGTTGGGTTGAAATGGTCCCTACCATAAGGTGAGATGGCATACCAAGAGAAGGTTTGAAAGAAAGAACCAAATTAGGGGGTATGGTGAGGCAAGGTATTGAGGTAATGTTGTAAAGAAATTAGATTATTGTCAAGAAAGGTAGTAAAGTTCAGATCTCCTTCAGATATGGTTGGGATGATAAAAGGAGAAGGTGGTAGAGGAGAATGATGAGGTAAAGTGTGAGGAGATTTATCAACATACGAGGTATAATCCATAGATGAAGAAGAATGTGGTGGTTGGTTTTCTTGATTTCTCACTTATTGTCTAGTTAAAACCATATGAGAAAATAGTGAATGTTATTGTGATACTCACACCTCAAACAAAGAGTAAACCCAAAAGAATTTCAAATCAATCAATACATACATAGAGAAGTGCCTTTTAACCTTAGGATTACTTTTAAATCACTTTTGGCTTATGCCTTAAAGAGTGTGATAAGGGAGGTTGGATTGTAAAATGGGTACTAAAAATGAAGTCTATGGATGGTTTCATATTGTTTAAGTGCTCAAAAGGAATATCTATGTTGAACTTCAATACGTGGCTTGGTGTTGGGGCCTACCCCCTCACTTCAAAATCTCATAGTGATAAGGGTGTCAGTTGCTTATGTAAGATATATTGATTCCAAAGTTTATACTCAACTAGAGAGCTAATTTGGTTCTCCCCTTGGTGGTGAAATCCAAGTGGGATAGCTAGGAGGGGGTAACGTTTCCATCAGGTGATGAAATCTCAGTCGGTCCTTGTCTCAATTATTATTTTGATGTGTAAATTATTTTTTAGTTCAGTTTTATGTGTGATAACAAGTATGAATGCTATGATAAGATTACTATGCCTCTTAAGTTATTAGGTGAACTAAAATTAGAAAGCAATCAATGAATGAAAATGGTTAATTTTTAATCCCAAAAAAAAATGATTTCATTCGATGAGTAAATAATTAAGGAAGAAATGGAACTAGGGTCCCACCAGGCATGCCAAAATGTTTCAATTTATTTCCTTCAATTCTTAGTTTTGAAAGTAGATAAAATAAAGTGAGTATTAGGGTGTGTAGATAAATACTTGCTAGAATGCATGTGTTGATGACCAAATGAAGTGGAAACTCCTTTTGGTGAGGAAGGATTACCTGAAATAGGACCACACTAGACAAAATCATTTGTTAGACATGTATGAAGGGTGGAATGCCTAGAAATGCTAGATGCAAGAAGTGAAATCTCACTTGGATGCCTATCAATCCACTCTCCTAATGATATAAATGTTCTAAAAATAAAATTGGAAGATAATAAACTGATATGAACATAAATATGTATACAAATAAATAAATGATATACCTATTCGATAGAAAATGTAATAATGTTGGGTCAACACCATGCACAAATGCACCAAAGTTAGGTTTAGAGGGCTTGGTTAGGGCCTATAGGTAGATCAAGAATAGAAATAAGGATTTGATTAGGTAAAAGGGGAGAAAATAATAATCTATTAATTTCTTCGACAATGACTATCAATGGTCAGGAAGACCGATGATGGTTGGGTATGATAGGAAATGGTTAGGTAACTGGGAATGATTTGGGTAACTGATGATTGTTGTTGAAAACTCATAATGGTTGCCTATAAACTTTGGTGATTTTTGATATGGAGGTGAAAATGGAAAAACTAATGGGTAGCAGTTAAAGTGTGGATTATTGGGTGAGGGGTGGTATGCAGGTGAATAGAACAAAAGAGAAAAAAGTTAATAATGAAGAGAAAACACTAAAAATAGGAGGATATCTACATGATTCCAAGTGAATGATAGTTGAAGACCTAAAGAGAGTTGTGTAGAATAATAGTGCTTGAGCATTCAAAAGTTATGTGGATAGAGCTTCAGAGTGATAAGTACCTACACAAAGAAATTAGAGATCCTAGATGCATATTTTCTATATGCATAACTCTCCCAAGAGCCCTATATTTATAGCACAAAGCTGATAAGAGAAGGAGGCCTAATGGAAATTTACTAAGTTGGGAGGAGATTAAGTTGCATATTTTTCATTAATCTTTAAAATATGGTGTTAAAGTAAGTTTCCATTCCATAAGATATTAATCTTGAACAAAGCTAGAAATGCTTAAAAATGCTTAAGGCAAGTTTATGACCCCAACCATTGATGGTTAGGGTCAACAATCGATGGTTACCCTAATTAGTGATGGTTAAGGGGCCATGATAAAATGGGTAAAAAGGTCATGATTTATGTGATGTGTTTAGGGAGGGGGTATTTAACATGATAATGTTGTAAAAGATTGCTAGCAAACTAAGTGGCCCATAGGTCAAGACAAGACTGAAAACTATAATGCTATAATTTTTAGATGTCTATAGAGTTTTATCAACTAGAGATGATGTGGGAAATATATTGATCAAATAACAATAAATCATGTCTACTTCTATCCAAATTAGTTATGATTGACTCCACCCAAAACTTTCTTTCCAATCTTGCAATACTAATCATAATTCTCACCTTATCCACCAATTTCTTATTCATTATTTTTGTAGCTCCATTATATTATATTTTATGTTTAGTTATATTTTTCCTTTATATTACACAATCCTTACAAAAAATCTTGAAATAATTTTAGTAGTATGCTAGACTATTGTCACTCCTCAATACTTTAATATTATTCTTTGTCTAGTTTTCAACAAGAGCTTTAAGCTCCTTAAACTTATTGAAAATCTTAGATTTATCCTTGATACAATAAACCCAAGTTTTTATTATTATTCATATATAAAAAACATAATACATATATTTCCCTAGTGATGAAACCTTCATAGGTCCAAACACATCACTATGCACTAAATTCAAAATCCCCTTTGATCTTGTAGCACTACTAGGAAACTTCACTAAAATTTGCTTACCAAATACACAATGCTCATAGAAATCATAGTCTAATGTATAGTCATAAATTCCCCTAGCCATACTATTATGTAGACTAATTACCCAGTGACTACTATATTCACCAGTCTGATTAAACATTAATTATCAACCTAAGGTGCATAAGCTTTTTAAGAGTGTCAGCACTATAAATGCATTATTGATTCAAAAATCAGCTTAATTTTCTAGTTGTAGTATAATGAATTTATGTTGAATTTATTAGATAGATATATTATGAAACTATTATGATAGAATTATAGAACTATTCCACACTTATGTACCATACATACATAACACTTATATAAACAAACTTAACAGTCTAATCAACTTACACAACACACTAATAATTAAAGAGGGTCAGGATCTTCATAGTATCTCATTCTAAGGGGGCCCTTCCTCATTCAGAACTAAGCTCCAATCCCTCTCTAAGAGAATTCACAAACTTCTTACAAATTCAACTTTATCATTACTCAAATTTGAATTAAAATGTTATAGCTCGAAAAATTCTACTATTACCTTCTCAAAATTATCTTAGTCTGATCTAGGTTCTACCTTTAAATATAGAAGGTAGTTTATTAACTCTTAACCAAAAACACCAAACTAGAAAAAAATACAAATACTTAAAAACTACCCCAGTCAACATTCAATTTGTTAATAATTGAAGTTACTTGTTTTAGGTTTGAATGGATTAGAGATAAGGCATGTTATTTTGTTTTTTTATTTCCTTTTATCTTTTATCATTATCCTTGTCTTTCCCATATTTGGAAGCACATCCAATGTTTCCTTGCATGTAGGGAATTCTTACAACAACTATGATTCTTCCTAATCATTCATTTGGTTCCCCAAGATAGTTGGATGTGTCTACAAGATCTCCTCAATAATAACTCTATTTTTCATAGTGGTTGTAGGCACTCCATAGTAGCTATAGACAACCTATAGGTAAACCATTTAGTTACTATAGATAATATATAGTGGTTTTAGGTAACCTATAGGTGAAGCCTATATCTGTTGCAGGTATTCTATAGTGGTTAGAGACAAGTTTTAGGTGAAGCCTACAATTGTTATGGGTATTCTATAGTGGCTACAGGAAACCTATAGGTGAATCCTATAGTTACTATGGGAACTCTACAGTGGCTACAATAAACTTGTAGGTTAGGCCTAAAATTAATACAGGCATCCTATAATAGCTATGGCTTAGCAAGATGTTGTACCTTTTCATGAGCCTTCAAATTTTTGATAGATAAAGTCACACCAATTTAATTCAATCAAGGAAAAGAATCAATATTTTGTAACATAACACAAACACACACACACACACACACACACACACACACACACACACACACACACACACACACACACACACACACACACACACACACACACACACACACACACACACACACACGTGTGTGTGTGCATGCATGCGCGTGCGCGCACACACAGAGAGAGAGAGAGAGAGAGAGAGAGAGAGAGAGAGAGAGAGAGAGAGAGAGAGAGAGAGAGAGAGAGAGAGAGAGAGAGAGAGAGAGAGAGAGAGAGAGAGAGAGAGAGAGAGAGAGAGAGAGAGACACACACACACACACACACACACACACATCAATGAACATACAAAATCATAACTTCATTTATTTTCATTAGTGATGGATAGTTATGGGATTTACATAAAAAATACATAGACTAAGCATGGATGAGGCTATAAAAGTAATAAATTGGTGGCCTCATTACATACCTTTAGATTTTAATGTTTGAAGGCCTTTCTGTCCAATGTGTCCCATCCTTTAATGCCATTATTTTGTCTTCTATGTAGTATATGTTGGAGGTTGATCTAAAATAATTTTCACCTTAGCAACATAGAGCTATTACATTCATCACTTACAAACATTGCATCAAGATTGGATAGTATTCTTGTATGGATTCATTTTACTAGTGTCATTTCTCCATGAGTCATCTTTCAACTATATTTACTAAATAATACTTGCACACCCACATCATTCATTTGACTTATAGATATTAGTTTTTTGTTCAAACCTATAATGTGTATAACTCTAAGGAGGGTTTTAACTCTTCCATATTTTATCCTCAAATTGACTCTCCCTATACCTAATATCTTATGCACTGAATTATATTCTAATAATACACCACCTCCATAAATATTTTTATATTCATAAAACCACTCCATATAAGGGGTCACATGAAAAGAGGCACATGAGTTAATTAACCATGCACCATCATATGCATGTGAGATTGAAGTTAACAAGAATAAATTCCATAAGTCTTCACTAGAGGGATTTTATTTTGTAGACTAGGAATCATCACATGACTTACTCTTTTCAATAATTTTTATATTTTTAGTCTTTTTTAAAATTCCTCATTTTACCATAGGCCCAACATTATCTATTATCTTTTGTTTGCATTACATTTACCTCTAGACTTTGACTATCCCAAATATATTTTAATTCTTTCTTTGGAATGAACTCTTATAAATAAGGCATCCTTTATTTTATAATCCTCTAAATATTTATACCGTATTTCTTCTTATAATAATAAGCTTTTCTTCTTCTTCCTGCTTAAGGCTCTTGTTGGAAATGAGATGAAGAAGAATAATAAAGGAAAGTAATACAATTTCTTCTTCATAATTTTTATTAAATATAAATTAACTAACTTACCATAATATTGAAAGCATTCATATGTTTAGCTATAGAGTAACTATCATTCATTTTTAATTAATATAAATTATTTTAGAGAAACAATTAGTTCACTAGAGACTTTGTTTGATAAAAATCCCCTAAATTCTCCTATAAATATTTATAAGTTTTCTCCATAAATTCATTCATCAAAATGAATCTAATAGACATAATGTGATTAAATTTATTGCCTTCCTATCAATTTTTTTACAATCTTCTAACTTTATACTCATAGGTTACACTCTTGATATATCAACCCACTAATCCTTGTCAATGATAATATCTTCCATATTGAACTTACACAACTTAAGATATTTACCATGTAATTTTTGTTACATACTAATTTCTCACTAAAAAAATTTACTTTATTGTCCATGGATTTTTATGGTTGGTCATTTGATTTTATTATTATTCAAATAAGTTGTAGTTAATATTTTATTATGGTATATTTATATGTTGTTATGATTAATGATTTCATTTCTATGATCTAGTTGTAGTGTATATTCTTTAAATTATGATCATATTGATTTTTATTATAGTAGTATTTTATGATATATGTCATGATGTTATGGAATAAATACTTTATTGTCATGATTTTGACACATTAGAGATTCATCCCTCAAATCATTGATAGTTTGAGAGAATCATTGGAGAGGATGACATATATGGAGGTGTTGGGTGATGACAGATGAATGGATAGAATCCATGCACACACCATGTTAAATAGTACACATTAAATGCATAGTTTAAATTTTTAGCATTAATACATTTTAATGTTGTCTACATTTAGATAATCATTTATGCATATTAGTTTTGTGTTAGCTCAGTTTAATGCTTATGAGAAATTAATCTTGTGTGATTACATTGTGGTCGTTATAACTAGATTGGATGAATAATGTTACTATGTGTTTATGTCGTGTCATTGTATTCATGGATATTTATCTTTTTCAAGAATGTAAATTTGAGTAAGTAGTCTCTATTACTACCATATATAAACTAACCCTCATGTCTTGGAACTGTTAGCTATTTATCTTTATGATAATTGGGAATATCATTATATGGCTTAGTGCCTTAATATAAATAAATAATAAAAGACATTAGATAATCTATAGGATATACTAATACCAATAATTTCATTGTTATAGTAATATTAGGATTGGTGTAATAGATATCCAAAATACCAATTACTTTTGAAAGGAATATAATTGACTTTATATTAACCATATTATCATTAAGTCATGATAAATGTTTACCTATACTAAGTTAATAATAGATAAATAAATTGTGTTATAATTATCAATTTTAATAGAATTTTATAATTAGAAAAAAAAATATAATAATTAATAAATAAAACAAATAAATCAATCATATTATATAGTATTATAATTAGTAATTATGTTATAATTAATGTTTACACACACACACACACACACACACACACACACACACACACACATACACACAAAATGGGAAAATTTTAAAAAATAAAAACACAAAAAGAAAAGAATGGTAGGTTAAAAAAGGTGATCTTTAAAGAAAATGCAAGACAGGTGCAAGAAAATAAAAAAAGAAGAGACATAGAGTATGATAAGAAGGGAATAGGAGAGAGAGAGAGAGAGAGAGAGAGAGAGAGAGAGAGAGAGAGAGAGAGAGAGAGAGAGAGAGAGAGAGAGAGAGAGAGAGAGAGAGAGAGAGAGAGAGAGAGATTCTAATCATGCCATTTCAATTGGGAATCTTTTATATGGTAGGTGATTTTGGTTAATTTTATGTGAAATCTAAAAAATGTCTAAATTAAGATAAGTAGGCTTAGCTAATGGATTTATTTTACACTATGACTAAGATTTTATCTTAATCCCTTGATATATGTTCACATATAAACTCATATTATTATAACATATAAATATATATACCAAGATGGGAATAAAATAATATGTTGAGTATGTATTTAGACTGGTAATAAGGTGAAGTCTAAGTAAATTGGAAAACAAACAAATTGATATATGTTTACCAAATTGTGTATAACTTTAATTATATATGTATAAGAATGAACTACAATTGTATATGTTATCATTTATAAATCAAGGAATGGAATACTTAAAAATAATGATATATTGATATAATTATGAATAATGAGTATATATAGACATATAAACACAATGATTTATATAGATGATCATGTATTATGTTAGCTAATTTATATAGCTTAGCATTCATATAAATGACTGTGAAAATATATGATTGAGTATTATGTTATTAAGTGAACTATATATCAAAATATGTAAGATAATGATTTGATATATCTTAAGTCAAACTATACGCATAATTCAAACTATGAGAGTTGGACTATAGGTATTTAATATTATTCAAACACAGTGAATTGTGTGAAGTCATTGACATATACTTAAACAATGATATTAAATTCAAGATCAATCAAAATAGTGAGTTTTGTGAATGAATGAGGGTCTCAAGTCTTAAAAAAAATGAACTAATATCTATTTGTATGGTAGCCTTTGTTATACACACCATGGTAATGAATGTATAATGTTGAGTATATATATTTGTTCTTCCCAAAAAAAATCTTAGATGACTCCTTATAATAATTTCATTTTCAAATTCCAATTTGTTAATGAGGGTTTATGGGCTCTTAAAGTTAACGCAAATATTATCTCCAAAAAAATAAATTATATGGATATGGATCTCAAGTGATTCATAGTGGAGAAGCCTAGAAAATCTTTGTCTAAAGTCTTGTCTCCCAATAAAAATAATAAATAGGTGGTAATTCAAGACTATGTGAATTTATGAGTCAAAACCATGGATTATATAAATCTAAAATGTATGAGTGTTTTTATGTTAAAATTATATGTTGATTTGACTTAAAATGAGTTGAATATGGATATAAATAGTCTATTGACTATAATACTAGTTCATTAATATTTTGGGATTAATAATATATTATAATAAATTGTTTATGTATTTTATGAGTAGAGAAGTTATAATGGTTGTTGAAATCATATGAATTCCTTGATTATAATTATAGATTAATGTTGACATTTATATATAGTAGTTATATATTGTTGAGTAATTATATGTGAAAAATAGTATGAATAAATTTAATATGTACAAAGGCATATATATAGGAAATATATCTACATATGGACTTAAGTATTCATATAAATATATAACATAAATTGGTTTATTGAATTGTGTGACTATAACTATATTTTTATTGACTATTAAAATTATGTCATAGGATCTCAAGGGATAGGAAACTATAACTATAAGAATACAGACACCTAAAAACATAATACATATAAACAAAATATTATGTTCATAACATATGTAACTTAGTTTATGAGTTATTTGATTCTTTGAAATTATTATGAATAGTTGTGTAATTGAATATTATATATTTGTATCTACTTAAAAAAATTAGAATTAAGTAGTCTAAGTATAAATATATTATACCCAATTGGTATAAATTGTACTTTTTATGATTATTAGTTATGTGAAAATGAGTATAGTAGAGATTCATTCATATGTTTGATAGATTAAATGTATGCATTTTAATGTTCCTATGTTTAGCATGTTTTATGCCTGATGGTAGGAAGTAATTTGTATGAATCTATTGGTTACATTCACGTTAACCATATCTCATATCTTTGGTACTAAGTAAGTAGTGAAATGGGCTTCACTAGAATATTAGTATCACTAATGCCAGATGAAGGTAATTTCATCAAGTGGTGTGTATGAATTTGATTGATCTTAGAGATAAATAACTATTGAAAACTTTGGCCAAAGTAATGTTTAGTTAAATATTTATATTTATTATTTATTATTTACATGTTTGTGTTATATCATGTTAGAATATATTTTGTTTATGGTACACATCATGTATCAAAATATTTATAGCACGTGGGTACTAGCTTATTACTTTGGATTCCTGCACCATCACTATTTACTCATCCATGAAGGGAGTTCCATTACCTAATGGATAATTGTGTATGGGATCGATGGTCCATGGTTGGTGTGTAAAATCACTCAGATGATGCTCTCTCTCCCCATAATAGTACTTATTTTGAGACTACACTTGATATTACCATAGATACTAGAATTTGGTAAATCATGCTCGATGGAGCCTTATATCTTGTATGTTGTATTGTATTTACTACTATTGAAACATTCTCTCTAATGAAATGTAATTATTTATTCATTGTTAACAGTTATATATTAGTACTAGCCATGGCTAGAAATATGTAATTACTTTCTATATTCAATTGTGTTTTGTTTCATTTGATGATAGTGATCAGTGAAAGATAGATGTTACATGCTTATTTTATAGTTAACTTAATTAGAGTGTTTTATCTAGATCACTAATTATATTCTCATGGTGAAATATAAATAAAGAATATGTTGATTAAAAAAAAGTTATTCTAAGTAGTGGGGATGTTACAATTTTTAACCCTCTATCCTTATGCTTCCCACCATTCTTATTTACTCTAATAAAACTCACACCAAGATATCCCAATCAAACAATTTTTTATCACAAGTTAAATAAACCTGAACTCTTTACATAGAGCTAAGAACTAGCTTTGATACAAATTAAATAGAAAATAGACTTGATATACTAGAATGAGAGAAGTAATATTAAAAAACCTTAATATAATAAAATACAAAAAATGGCATACCCACAATATTACATAGTACACATGATTTAATTTTAGAAGACCCTTTTAGATAAACAAAACCAACATAATAACTCCTTTCTTTTATTAATTTATCCATTACAATATAATAATGCTATACCAAATTATGTTTTTCCCTACTGTATATACGAGTATATTAATCACACTAATAGGTAACTAACAAAGCATTATTATAATACCATGGGTACTAAAACCATGGTTATGTAAAACATGGGATAAAATCACCCAAATACATACCAATTTTGGCTCTAAAATATATTAGGGTGTAAATCATGGAGAATTTATAGCACATTTATATCACCCTCAACAATAGTGAACTCAATCTCATTAGGACTTGAGTCTTCACCTTGGCCATTCATGGTGGTACATTAATTTACCATCACCACACATGTGGTACCAATGTTCTATCTTATCAAATTCCATGCTATAAAATCACTTAATCAAACTAAAAAATTACTAGATCACCATGTCTATCCTAGTACCATATACCCACCTTGAAATATCTTCGCATATGTGAATCCTCTATCCATCTAGGATGTTATCTATATAGCATCCATATTATCTAGGTTGTATACAACCTATCCATTATATGTATAAAAATGATCATATCTTGATCATCTAGTTCATTTATCCATGGGTTTACCTAATGTAAAAAATAATGATATGATGGTATCCACCCTAAAATTATAAGCCTTGGTGATTGAATGACTGCAGTGTGCCTATAGACCCACACTTATAGTATCATGTCAAAAACTATGTTCCCCTACCCTTCTCCACTGTGAACTAGTAGACATCTCTATATAAATGGCCTAGCATAAATTAACTCTAACTATAAATTATGTCATGTTCATATGTAACTTGAATAATTGGCCTAATGCTAAATGGTATGGCACAAACATTGGTGTTGGCTACTATAAACAATGAAATCAATATACATAGAAACTTTTGCAAACATAGAATTACACCAATCACTTTATTAGACATGACCATATTGTCACCTATGTTTAAATGACATAAATAGCCATCCATATAATACATAATCATTTATTAAGTATTATCTTATTGTAAATATACCACTTGCACATCATAAGATTTAATAATAATACACAATATGTGCCAAACATCCTCTATAGTGATGGTCATCACACCTGTCAACAACTTGAAAGTACAAGTGTCATAATTCCAATACATATCAAAAAATTTAAACAATGTAATATTTCAAGGTATGATCCCCAAATAATTTTAATGTCCCAATCTAATTGTATAAACATTTGCCTAGTTGAAATCAATTAAACTTAACTTTTCTATAGTCTCCCATGGAGGGCTCTATCCCCACTTTCACATGCTAGTTATTTTATACAATGACAACTAAATAAGAACATATTTCAAAATATATATAAAAAAACATTTAATAAATAGGAAAGAACACAATATTTAGTCATAATCATATGCAAGTCATAATCAATAATAGATGAGTCAGAATTGATAATTCTAAGACTTGAATTGGTATGCCTAGGGTCAAAATTAGTAGGTATAAGATTGAAATAGGTGGGTGTTGGTAGGCTATATATGGTTGTTGATACACAATAAATTATATATTAAAAATATCAAGGGGTAATTACATAATAGTCATGACTCTTAGTTAATCCCAAAATTCATAAAATTTAATTTTAAACAATTTTCATATTATTGGAAATTTTTCAAAATTTGACAAAATTTACAAAAAATGGTACTTACTTCATCAACATCATGTCCTATTTCCATATTCACCCTCATAATCCAAACAAGATGGGATATCATCACTTCTTACCACCATGATGTCTAACTCAAAGCTCTAAATTAAGAAAATCCATAAGTTATGATGTTAAAATATTAAAAGGAATCTCAAAATAGAAATGAGTTGATCTATATACCTTGAAATATTTCTATAATGGATTTGACATATATTAAACCTTATATATAAATTATGTAATTTATTGATTCGACAAGTTCATCTCACCTATTGATAAATATATGGATGTGTTTATCATACCTACTCATATTATCATAACCATGTTTTTTCATTATCACCATTGAGGCATTTATTGTTCCCTTTTAAGAATTTATTTCTTACTCTCCACATATTAGTGATATTCATCTTATATTATTATGTACACTATTTATCATGGAAATTAAATCTGTAAACACACATTAAAATTAATTATTGGGTCATGATAGTAGTGATTCCCCCTTTTTTTTGAGTGTATTTACTAAATTTCGCCCTTGAGAGGGCATGAAAAATTATTGCATAAGTGATTCTATTGTTTTATGATTTTATTCATATTTATTTGTGATACATATATTTTCTTTGGAGGCATCATAACCACATATTCAACATATGATTTTATCTTAAGTTGTCGATGATGATTCTTTATTACATTGATATCACACTCTCAATACTAAAGTTGTTATTTATTTTCTTTGGCAACATCATACTTATCTAAGATTAATTGATTAGATCTATATTTACTTTTATTCTTGGGGAATTATACCTATATGTCTTCCTTTGTGAACCTATTTGATCTTATCATACATATATGGATATTCTCACACCCATGTGGCTAGTACTATTACATTGATATATATCATGCCACTACATTATCCTACTCAAACAGTTATATGGGGATACTATATACACATTGGATATTTTCACAACTTACAAAATTGGGGCATAAATTATTTTCCCTTCACCACATTGTATCAGAGCATATTTCTTCCCCTCATTATTTATATCCTCATAGGAGCTTGAATATACCTATGAAGTTATACATGATGATATTAATTTTACATTATTTTGAATGGACATATTATTATTTTATCTTACTTCCTATAATGAGGCATATGGTTTCCATTTTAAATCCTTATACTCCCTTGATTCATATCTTATTATTAAGTGTTACATGTTATTATATTTATATAGATATATACATGTCTTTATAGATATTTTTCAAATATTCTAGTAGCTTCAATTATATTACATGATAACTTGTGTTTTCAGGGATCTTTCTCTTGAGATGTGTGTTTTTTAGTAACATGTACAGATCCCTCACCCTAAAATATGGGCTTATATATAGATATTACACATCTATATTTTTATTATAATAGTTGAGATATTTTAGATGCTAGGATGGACCAAGAAGTACCAAGATGAATTAAGAAGTCCCAGATGCTTCCCTAATCAAACATCAAACTTGAGTTTTCATGAATTTCTCTAAAATTTGTTAAGTAACTTAATAAATGTGAACATATTTAACTTATATTTTCATAGAAGAGATATCATGGTTTACATATCATCAAGTGTATTCATTCATATGTTAATTTTGTTTTTAGTTTAATAGAAATAATATACCAAGACATTTTATTTTATAAGATTAAATATGTGGGTTTTAAAAGGCCCTAAAATATTTTTAAAAATTTAGACAAATATAAAAATATAGCCCAAAGAAAAATAGACTACTATCAAGCCTAAAACAACTAGGCTACCAAAAAACAACTAATAGTGAAACTTTAGCAAAAAGTTGACCAAAATATAATAAAACAACAAAGCACAATGATTACTACTTAGTCAAAACCTCTGGGAATTTGATCACTTCAATATCCTTCCTTAGAGATTGAATCTAAATGGCTAGGGTATATTCTTTTTTATCCAAAACCTTGACTTCATTTTGTTTATTTTGACCATATTTCTCTTACTAGGGATTTCAAGATTTGTTCTAAAATTATTTTTTTCCTAGTCTCCTCTTGGGTCACCTTAGGTCTTGGGATATAGTTCTTATTTATATCTCTCTCAATAGCCTTAAACTTATCTATTTATTCCTTCATCACCTTTAGTCTAGATCCCATTCTAATCACCTCCTATTTCAAAAGGTTAGTGTCTTGGTTTGAGTTATAAAGTGATTATAATTTTTTATTGTAAACTATGTTCTACCCCTCCAACCTATTCTATAGCTCTAGTAGGTTATTATTGACTTTATTGAACTCATTTACAAACTCCTTAAGGAATTTAAGATAGGTATCCAAATCCTTATTGAGTTTATCTAACCTATAATTGGTAGGAGCCTTAGTCTAACCTTATTCATCCGATGGAAGTAGTGAATCCCCTTTGGCTTTGGATGACCTATTGAGCACTAGATTAAGGGGAGATAATGAGGCTTCGATTTCTAATTATTATGACATTGAATAATTTTTCACATTTTCATTTTATTCCAAGTAAACTTTACCTACATACATCAAAAATATGTGGGCACCCCAATCCAAAATTTAGACTTACATCGCTTTGTATCTCATGTAAATTCACGTACATGTTTTATTTTTTTCTTACTTTGAAACATGAAAGAATCATGAAAAAACACATCAAAGTGGTGAATTATGTGGACAAATAGTTTTAGTATAAATCTTATTATTGAAAAAATTTCATTCTCATGTTTTGTATATGGATTTTTAGTTCAAATTAAGAAATTATTTATTTATTGTGTTCTCTCTTTCTTCTCTATGTGGTCATATTATATATTATTTCTTTATTTTTCTCTCTCCTATTTATTATTATCATTTAAATTCCCTCCATTACTCATATTTTTTTATGTTTAGGACACAATCAATGGTTCACTAATTTTTTCCTAAAAATAATCGATAGACCATTGATCATGCCCCTTTGATTTTTATGGGCCCTTTCCCATTATCCATCTTTAAATCTTTGTGTGTACATATTTTTTTGATTTCACATATTTTATTATGTTATATTTGGTGTCACCAGGTCCCTATGAATTATAGAATGTGTATATACAATATCCTAGAGGCATTTCAATAACAAGGATCAAGAGGAACTTAGTCTTAGGTACACTACTAAATATTTATTTTTGTTCTTCAAGACTTTACAAAGGTTGATTAGTTACATACATATGCCAAGAGAAGGATAAAGAAAATTTTCATATATATAAACTTGATTTCTTAGGGAGAGAAGGTGAATCCTTGTATCTTTTTTGGTTTGGATTACACTCACATTCACTATAAATACATTAGATTTGATTTTAATCCTATGAGATATGTAGCTACAACTCCTTAAGAGGTTTATTGATAAAACTAAGCTTGAATTTTATCATTCCTATTGTAACACTTTGTGGTTGATTAGGTCAAATATAAATAGAGAAAAATTTAATCAAATTCATCCATCAATTCATCCAATTTAAGGTACATAACTATGTATCATCACAATTTTCATCTCATTAAGTGGTGACAAATTTGGAAAGGATCACATGACATAATTAACAATAATAATGACACATTCAATAATATATTAATTGTAATCAATGCACTATCAATAATTTACCAAATTTTATCAATAGGAAAAATCAATAAATTTATAATAACAGTCACATATAGAATCTATATCAATCATAGAATTTAATTTTAGTTATCAGGTGTGTCAATTTCTATCATTATCTCACTCTTTTCATTGTTCTATATTATACCTATCTAGTTGTACCATTTTTCAATATTTTAGGATTTATAGTCATTATTATTATTATTATTATTATTATTATTATTATTATTATTATTATTATTATTATTATTATTATTATTATTATTATTATTATTATTATAATATTAGAATGTATTATTATGTATATTTTTTATACCGTCATTTTAGATTTTTTTCATTTCAATATTTATTCCCTAAACCAAAAGTAGTTAGAAAATTATCATTATAGGTACTAAGACCATTTTAGTTTTACTTGGATGCTTTTGGCTCAATAAAATGAGATATATCTCATTCACATTAAACTAATGTCTAAGTTTGTTAATAATAAAAAATTGGTTACTATTTAAGGCACATACTATGAGTTGCATATACTATAACAACAAGAGGTATTAACAAAATTTACACCTAATATAAAATAAAAAAACCTCAAGCATAAGCATTTAAAATTATAGTAGGTTAAATCAAATGAAATATATCCCATCTACATTACATTGTCTAAACTTTATGCATAATAATAAAGTGATTACTATTCTACACACATATTATGAGTCCCATGTATAAAAAAACTTAATGTATTACCCAAATTTTTACCTAAAAACAAATATTACAACCTCAAGTCCAAACTATAGACACTCAATTTTGGCCACTTTCATGCCTAAACTGGGATTTAGTTTAATTTTTAGCAAACAAAATAATCTAAGCCCAGAAATCACCTAAATTTCCCAAAATTATCTACATAAAGGATTTAATTGCTCAAAAATGTGATGAGGCTAGTTTATTTGGCATATTACCCTATATACACCAATAACCTTGTTTGATTTCAACCTTAATCAAATTATGACCTAGTAATTTGACACTTTTAGCTAGTCAAGTTATTGATTCATAACATCTAAAACAAATTCCAAAATCCAATCACTAAGCAAGATTAATTACATTACAAATCTTAATTATCTTGCCTAAATAAAAATTCCAAATCAAATTAGTGAATTTCATTTATCAAAAAGTGAATTTTTATCCAAATATGAAGTTAAGGGTCAAAAGAGATAATAAAGTGATTTAATATTTCCTAAATACTCCCAAATTATTAGCCATAACCCCAAAAATATCTAAATTGGGTTTCCATGCCTCATAAATATCTAAAATTAAGGTGTCAATATTTCATGAGTGCTTTGACACAACCTAGGGTTAGCCTGACTCAACCTAGGTTAATTAAACTAAACCAAAATTAGAATTTAACCTAACCTCCCTAGGGTTAGAGTTATTTCTTATATCTATAAATATAAGTGCCTACACCACATGCTAATAATATTTTGTGTGTAAGGTTATTCTACTATAATACCTCTAAGAATCCATTGAGATTAGTGTTATAATGACAATTTTATGCCATGTTTCATACCAAGCCACAAGTGACCATTGGAAAAGTACTACCACCATGGATAATGGTACAATATATTACTCACATGATGCCTAGTGTTGAAAAAAGCCAACAATAAGAACCCTATTATGTTTTAACACCAACATAGATAAGTTATGATACATACTTATTTGATCATTTTTTAGATAATAAAGACAAAATTATCATTAGAGATATCAAATTAGGAGCCAAGTTTCCACCAGTCTTCCCACACAAAAGTCTAAGTAGTTTGATTATAACTCCTAGTAATGTGCCTTAAATAAAATAGTTCAAATAATAGTCAACTAGTTATAGTCAAGTTTGAGTTCAAATGTTGTAGTAGAACCAAATTGCACTTTCCAAAGGGAAAGTCCTTATGGATAAATAAATGGAACAAGTATAGAAACCATACCAAAACTACCCCATTCTAGCTCACAATATTAATACAAGTGATGTTTATAACATGCCACTTATTGCACTAGCTCCATCAATAGATAAAAAATATATGCTTTATGTTATACACACCAAAATGTAGACCCATTTATCAAAATCACATTGGTTTGTGACATGTTTAAAGTCCCTATCTCAATTGAAGAGATTATCGCTCAAATGGAATACCTCACTCAAAATGTTGTGGATAACATGCAAGTGCATTCTAATTTAAATGAAAGTGGGTCTAATCTACCACCCAAATATACACATTAGTCTCTTCTAACCAATACCATGAGTGAATTATAATAATATGGGATAGGTACACTTACTTCCCAAAATCAACAAGTAACCTCCACTCCTTAACTAGTTACTTGTTTGAGTGTTCAACAAAGGCAAATAAACTAACAGACCAAATTACCACCAAAATAGGTACACAACACCATGTCACCTCAACTATGGGAAAAAAATATTTTTCCATAATAATAATAAACTAATATACCTCAATAATCATAAATTTTTCCTAATGCATAATGTGTTTCTATTGGTCAGAAAGTGCTAGTTGGTCAACAATAACAATTGCCTAACCAAAAATATGTACCAATTCAATAGAAGGTGTTTAACCAACAATAAGGTTATTATGTATAGTAGGTATTAGGTGCTAGGAAATAGTTTCCTTTTACCAAATAGGTATTACACCTAAAATAAGGATCAAAATTTCACCACCTCTAACAATAGGTTTCCAGTCAACAGTGTGTTCCCTATATGTAATAGGGTCTAACAAGTAGGCAATAAGTTCTATATCAAACCTAGCAATACCAATACATACCATAGATCCAAATTCTATTACCATAGCTACAATTCACTAGTTAAGGATATGTATCTAATCTAAACTAGAATGTGTTTTAACAACTTATTTTATATCCATAATATAATCCCAATGCATGGATATGTATACCTAGTTGTCTAACTAATTTGATTGACATTACACAATATGCCTACCTAGGTCAAGGTAATCTACCTTTAACCACATAACCCAATAGTAACAAGCCCCTCCACCTAAATTCCTTACCCAAGAGTTGTAATAAATTTTAGATGCAATTAAAGCTATACAAACTGGAAAACAAATATAAAAAATCAAACTAGATGAAATATGTTCTTATCCATTTAACATGGAATATCTAAAAATACGATTTCCATCATGTTATGAGCCACCCAAATTTGAAAAATATAAGGAAAAAAGTGACTCTAAAGATCATCTAAAATAATTATTTG
Organism: Torreya grandis; assembly: GCA_037957365.1. NCBI lineage: Eukaryota > Viridiplantae > Streptophyta > Pinopsida > Cupressales > Taxaceae > Torreya > Torreya grandis. The sequence goes on from JARHVA010001950.1 coordinate 2,524,379, forward strand.
TTACATGTTAGCTAGTTGCATGTATCAACATATACTGGATTCTACTCTTTCTAAGGAGTTTAGCTGGACAAGCCTTAGAATGGATTTTAAAATTTCCAAATAATTATATACCTAAATTAAATGATCTTTCAAAGAAGTTCATATAACATTTTTCATATAATCTTGATCATGATATTAAAATTATGGATTTGAGCCAAGATAAACAAAATACTGGTGAAAGCTTCACTTTATACTTTGCAACATTGGAGAACACTTCCAAGCTAATTTACTCACAATTTGCTAGATAAATAATTGACCATGATATTTAATAGGAGCCTACATAGTAAGATATATTTCCATTTTGATCTATAATATGCTCATACATTTGAATAGGTTATAGATAAATGAATGCATATTGATAAATCCCTTGTCAACAAAGGGATAATCAAGCTATCTTCTTCTAATCAAGGCCAAAATCAACATCAAGGCCAATGGAACCTGAACCAAAACCAAGGCCAGAACCATAATTAGAAACTAATTTAAATATAGATTTAATTCCCCCTTAGTCCAATAATAATGATATACCAAAACCCTACAACTATAATAATAATGTTGTTGGCAATGGGGTCACTAAATCACACCATGTTCAAATGGTGAAAACACTAGTTATCCATTTACATCTAACCACTTAACAACCACCACATCCATTCATTTAACCAAGGCATCGAAAGAACGAACAACCATAAAATAAAAACCAATTACAACCCCTCTCCCAAGGATAAAATTGCTTATTCCTAGAGAATTTAGTGACTTTGGTGAGCCTATTGAATTTTTGTTTTGAAGATTGGCTTAGGCAAATATGATCAGTTGGTCTATACTAAAGATTTTCCCTAAAGGGATTCATTTTATAGATTGGTACAAAGACATTGAATTTTATGAGTACCATCACATCAAATGATATTTCATGTGTCAGTGTATCCAACTTAGGAATTTGATTGAGAATATGTTATAAAATGGAGATGTTGATACACTTTTAGTGCTCCCTATTCACTAGGGAACAAGGGGAAAGTAAGAAAACCAATTTAAGGTCTTAGAATGAGTTGTGGATTGAATGTTTTACATAACTAATTCTTGGAATAGTACAAAATAGGAGATATGTTCTCACCACTTCAAAGTCTACAATTAGAACCTACTATAGGGACAAAAAATGTTATGCAGTGACATATTTTTTAGCTAATCTTTGTGAAATATCTTAATATTTGATGATTATTTCTTGAAAGATAAATGAAAAATGGATATATATAGGATGATCTAAGTAAACATGATTCATGAGTGGATCCAAGAGAGAGTAGGGTATGGTATAAAAATGATTATGCTTTAGATGCATAAAACTACTAATTATGTTAACTTCTAAGGCAAAACATATGAAACTAACATCTAATAACCCTAGTGTAATTACTCAAAGATAGATAAATGCAGTCATATATTTTGAGAAAATAAAATACATATGTATAAAAACACATATTACATAAAGATAACTCACTCATAGTAAATTTCATAAGCACATCTAGTAGCAAATGAGAGGTAAACAAAGCATGTATATTATCAAATTTATCAACCTAACATTAAGCTAAAACTAATAGATGCATAAATTAGATGAAATTGACAAATCAACTTACAAAAATTAGACTATCACACATCTAAAACATTATAATTTAGAAGTCACAAAACCACATAAAAGAACATTACAGATAGACTCTTAAATTTTTTAGTTCTTCATATTAATTTTTGCAACAAATGTTTTTTATTAAAAAATTAGGGGAGGACCCCTACTTATAGGATTAAAAAAATGCCTAAGATATGTTCAATTAGGCCCACAAGTGGCACCCAAATACAACAAAGTGAGTTAAACTACCATAATACAATAGAATATTCTACACTTGAATTATGAAACATAACTAAATATCCCTAAGGGTCTAGAGGTGGTTAAGCTACTTGATGTTGTTATTGTTGCCTCTTTTCATTTTCTTCCTGAGTCCATACTTTAACACATGGTGAGTAGCCTTTATCTATCTAATTAATGTCTAGTATTATGGGCCTAAATAATTCATGTATGTCTTGGATCAGCCTATTTTGTTCTATGAGTATTGGCCTAAGTACTTTTTCAATTGCCTCTACCTTTTATAGCCTCTGATTATAAAATACTACAATGTCTATCACCTATGCATCTATCTTGGAATTAGGCACATCTTGATGGAATAATGAAATGAATACCTTCATCTATGACCTAAACTCTTGGTCACCATGAAATATCCATCATTCTTGGTCACTCTATTGATCATGGAATCCTTCAGTAAGTGGGTTATTTTGAATTCAATTTTCTCAAAGGATATGTTTGCATCCTTGAGTTGGTAAAACCATGTCTTCAAAATTCTCATCTTATTCATGAGGATGGTTTATGAAAGAATAATGCCTTTGAGATCAATAAATTTATTCTTTCCACTCTCACCAAGTTTGCTAACTTGGTGTCATAGTGGACAAGACTTTGGTCTAGCTTTATGACCACCTTGGCTTCTTGGATCTCATCTCCCAGTATCTTCTTCATAACCTTGCAGATGTTAAAAACATTGATTATTGAAATCAATGTGCCATCTAGCATAGTGGGTAGTGTTTGCTCTTTTAGCCTATTTAGTTCCTATTTCATCCCTTTCAACAAGGAAATGGTTGATTATACTTGTGCTTGTAGTAAGGATATAGGATCGTCTTCATATTCTTGTGCCTCTTTAGGGCCATATTTCTTTTTCTTGGTCAAAGTGAAGAGTGGTTAGTCACTCTCATATATCATAATTAAGATTGATTATGGTTGTTCCACTTGTTTCCTGACCACTCTCTTCATGGTTATATTGTCTGCATCAAATCTCATGCTATTTTGGGCTATAGCTTGACTCACTTAAGGCCTCCCTTGCCTTATTGTCTACATCATTTCTTTTACACATTTTGGGGTGGTTATAACTATTGGTTGAATGGGAAGTGGTTATAGTGGGACTATTTAGGAAGTGGAATAAGATAAATTAGTGGATGGGATATATAATTTACTTGGGTATAATTTCCCCAATGGATCAAATAAAGACTTATCTAGGCCCATCTCTAGAATAAATGAGGGTAATTTTGAAGGCCCAATTATTTTGGCTACTATAGTGGGATGAAGTGGTTACTACAAAGTGAATGATTGGAGATTGGGTTTGAGTGGCTTGGCCAATGGAAGGGGGCCAAGGGTGAGTGATGAGCTTATTGTGGTACCTTGAAAAGGGGTATAACAAATAGCTTGGATAGCATTGGTGTTTTGGGAGCTAGGTGGAGGTGGAATGTTAGTTGTGGCATGGAAGATGAATTAGTGAATGGTGCCTCTAAAGAAAGAAATTATGGTTGATGTGAACATGGGATTATGAGAAGCATCCAAAGTAGGGGAAGTTGTGAAAGTTCTAATAATAGGGAAGGAAGGAAAAATTATAACAATTACAATGGGGGTTAGGAATTTGATGATGAAGACACTGTTCCTTTTGTTGTGGTTCTAGGAGACTTCTTCCTTGTGTAAAATTATTCAACATTCCTCCCAGCCAATTCTTATAGTCATTCCATTAAAATTTCAATTCCTTATAGGGACCTTTACTCAATATAAATTATATTGGGACCCACTTGGTCAGAGATCTATGTGGTATCTTCCTCAAGTGGTATAGGTAGAATTGGGGGGCTTTGAGAAATACCAGGTTGGATATTTTATTATCCTTACTCAAAACTTAGAGGTAGGTCTTGCCCACTTGGAGTAGACTAAAGTGGGGTTTTACAAGGCCTCTTTCTAATAAGAATAACATTATCCTCTTCTTCTTCTTCTACCTTCTCTTTGTAATTTGCATTGAACATGCTTCCATGAATTGGTGGGAGTAGAGTCCTTATTATATCTTATTTCCTCCTTTATTGATTGAACCTCATCTTGAGTGGTATATTATTCCATATATAATTTCTTAAGGACTACCTCTTCAATCATTTCATCGAGGTATATCTGATCATGTACCTCATCTTAATGCTTATACTCTACAACCACATCTCTTTTAAATTTGGTGAGGTGATTGACAATGAACTAGTTTGGATCCCAAATTCTAAGGTCATCTTTAGCCAATAGGTATGAATCCATTACCCTATTATGATTATTACATATTTCCATTATTTTACCTAGGATCTCCCCAACTAGTAAGGAGCCTTATGTGGGGGGGCCTTCATCTTTCTCTTTAATAAGCCATCAATTCCATGAAGCATTTGGTATGTTATATCCTCTTACACAAAATTCATTGGCATATACCATTTTATCCTAAGGGGAGCTACCATTAACCCTTGTACTCAAGTGACAGTATAATCAAGGTAAATCTAGAATCTGCTTATGTCTCTCATTATCATTTTGACCTCTGAAGGAACTCTTTACATTTCACATTCTATGATTGATTTATAGATAGGGGATATAAATCCTCTACTATTATCTTGATATTCTACCTGAAGTAGTAGATGTACAATGTAGAGAATGATTTGGGCACAACATCTTGCCTCCTAGGGGACCATATATTTGGACCCAATTATGTAGTTATATAAATGGCATACAACAAATTATTTATCATATATACTGAAGCTCCATCATGGAATGTGTCATTCATATTAGTAACCAAATTATCACTAATAATATCCCTAGGTGGGGGAATATGTTGCTCCTCCAGAATCAGATACAACAATGGGATAGTCCTTATATCCACATATCCAATATGTGCATTGCCAAATACCCTATTTGGTAAGTCCATGCCAATCCTTACCCATTTTTTTGAATTTTTGGATAGGTAGGTCCCCTTGGTAATTAATGTATATAATCCCATTTGGGATAATTACCCATGAGGTTAGGACTTTATCTAGAGTGTGCACCTCATACCAATTTTTAATGATGCTCAGGTTATTTTCCACCTATGGTAGAGGTAGGTCATAATATTTTTTGAAACATGGCCCCATAATGAAGGTAATGGGGAACCCTTGGTGCATGGATTAAAGTAATCCATCCTCATACTTCAACATCCTAAAGATGGCATATATTAGGTCTGCACATGACATGACCTCTATTTTTGCTATGGCTTTATGAAGATTGGCAACTTAGATTGCTAGGATATTAAAAATAAGCTGAATAGCATGGGACACCATCTTACAATCATCAAGGTCCCTAGATTATTCAACATTGTAATACACACTATTATAATACTTGTCCCCTATGTTTATAGCATCGAAGATAAATTATATGTTATTAAAGATGACTAAACTACTAGACTAAACTAAGAAATCATCATTTCCTAATTAAATGTCCTTACTAAAAGTGGAAGGTCATACCTATACCATTTATGTAGTGTCTTTATGAAATAATTTGTGTCTTATTGTACTTATCTACAACTCTAGACCTCTAATAATGGTGGTATAGGTGCAACCTATCAAGAGCTCAGGCCTCGTCAAACTTTGAGAATGTAGATAGAAATATAAATTCTTAGGGATTTGAATGTAGGTGTAGGCAACAATGATTGAGTTGAGTAGCCTTTTGAATATTTATTTGATCAATTCAAGTTTGGATGGTGATTCTAGTCTATGCCACATTAATAATGAGGTCATCACCTTTTTATTTAAAATTTAGTGATTATTTGCCTTTGATTCAACATCAATTTTAACTTTAAGGCTAATTATTACCATATTTTGACATAAGATGCCACATCAGATCCAGCTAGGCATTTACAAAGATTGAAGATGATTAAGTTACTTAGTTGGCTCAAACTAGGACATGTGACATTTTTTGATTGGTCTCGAATGCTCTAGATGTGACTCTATGTGATGACTCATTTATTTAGTGCCACGTGACATCCTTTGATTTATGGTGATTTTTGGGGTGGGGCCACCTAATTTTATTGGTTTTTATAGTACCACTTGCCATTTTTATAAATATTCAAGACCTTGCTTGGATAGGTGGCTCTCTCATGGGCAATCATAATCTTGCTTGGATAGGTGCCACCTCCTAATTGGTCTCAATAGTTTTTGACAATTATATGTTAAATGTGTGACTAAAAGGGAGCCACACATCACTCTTGAAGGAAATGTGTTGATCTTGGATGCAACTTTATGGGGCTAACACTTAGCATCATCCCATGGGTCTAGTGAAGACACACATCATATCGATGAGCCTTTAGAGGAGGTCTGTGCATCATCAAATAAGAGTAGTATGAGCATGACAAATGTCTTTGGAGGGACATTCATCATTATTATAAAAGGCCTTGGAAAATTTTACACCACCAAACTGTGATTATATAGCTTAGGGGATTCCATGCATTTGCTCATTAATCTCTCATAAACCTTAAATTAGATGTCTTGGGTGTATCCACATGTTCATTTAGATGAATATAAAGGAAGCATGTAGCATTTTAGAAGATTACCTAGGTTATGCTTGGGACATGCAACATCATTTTGTGGAATGTTAGATCATGATGGGATGTATGGTATCTCAAATTTAAATGGGCTTGCTCATGAGATCTAAGATCTTGACACGTAGCTTACAGATTTAGATTCTAATGGCTGGTTATTTCATGAACTCTTAGGATGATGCCACATGGTATCTTTTAGGTCTTTTAGTTTCATTCCAAATGTCATGCACAAAGAGAATTTCTTTTAGAAGCTCATCTATAATTTGACATCTTATGATGTGTTACAAGCCACTATGTTTAAGTTGACATCCTGTGAAGTCATGCAAAAAGCTAAGTTAGATTTCAGGAAATGTTGAATGCCCATCAAAAGAAAATTATAAGAATTTTAAAGTAAAAAACATTAAAAAAATGATTTAAATAAGGCAAAAGGTTAATATAATGAGATCAGATGATACTTATTGAGTTTATGCCAAATTGAGGACCTGATGGAAGATTTTTGGCAAAACCTGTCTACACATTTTGAATCCATTCATGGTTAAATATTAATTGGAAACCTAGAGAAAACTCAAAGCAATCTTCAAATAATCTAAATATTTTTAAATGCTAATCTATACTAAAAGATGAATATATAACCAAGAATTGATAAGAAGTATTAAATCCATTACTATGTAGTCAAATGACTTTGTGAACTTGGTGTCTTAGGCAATTTTAAAAGATTAAGATAAGAAGGTCCCCATTTTGGGAATAGGGGTAATTGAGCATCAACAAATTGTGACCTTTGCAAGGAAACATTTAAAAATGTTAGAATCTAGATATACTATTCAAAAATGAATCAAATATAAGTCATCTCACTATGATTTTTAGTGTTTATTAAAATTTCTTTTTGGAACTAATGAAAGCTCATAAGATGGAACTAGAGTTTACATCTTATAGACAAAAATACTATCTCTGTGCTTCACAATTCATTGACCATTTGCATTAAGTCTATAAGTTATACATTTTAATCTTCAAGACATCAAAGCATGAAATGACTTAAGCATTCTTTAGATTTAAATAATATTGCTTTGATAAATCAGGGATGGCTTTGGCATTGTTCTACTACTAGTTAGGCATCCATAACCCTAATAAAGATTCCTTTAGCTCCACTCTAGGCCATGCTTTACTACCAGCTAGGTGTCCATAGCCCCATTAGAGGTCTCCTAAATCATCATTCATGAAATATGAAGTAGTTTATTATTTCAATTCATTGGTGTATTATATATATATTTTTTATTCCCATATTCTTAAACTTGAATGGTTGGGAACCAAAATTAGCTAGGTGTAACGATTGTGTCAAGACATAACCTAAATGCTATCCACTCTTAGATAATAAGTTCTACCTAATCAATTCATCTAGTGAATTTGAGTGATAGTGTGATTGTATACATAGGTTCAAAATCTTGTTCAAGAAAATGTTTAATCATCTGCACTATATCACAACTTTAAAATAACCTAGGATCTTCATGAGAAAACTAATTTCTAATTAACCCCACCCAACTTTTTGAATCAAAAAAATGATAAAGGCTTATAAACTTTGGACTACCAATGTTTAAGATTAGTAATCCCCTTTTCCCCTTTTAAGACTAGGTTAATATAAATAGATCCAAATATTTATTGTCCAAAGGACTTATTTCTAACCTACAGTACATAATAGGAAATAAATAAATGAAAAGTGAGAAAGAATAAAATAGGAAAACAAAGTAGGAAAGCATGAAAGAAAATAAAATAAAATAAATCTATTCTATTCCTACCTACTCTAACTCTAAACAAGCTTACTTTCCTTGTGAAATTTTGGACAAGGTGACAAAGAAGTAATGCTTCATGCATTTCCCATTGGCTGGCAAGGCTAAGTCATTCCCTTATAGGTCTATGGGTCTGAATGTGTTTTCATCGAGTATCTTTGCTAATTGACAGGGTCCAATCCAAAGGGGGGTGAACTTTTAATGTTATCATTTTTCTCATGGGCCTTATCCCTCAAAAAGACTAAGTTTGGATCCAAAAATCTTTAATTTTGTCTCACTTGTCGAGCCATATTTTCACAACATCCTAATTCTTTCTAAAATTTTGTAATGCTTCATCTTTATCATCCTCCATTTGGATGATGTTTAGTATCCTAGACTACACTTTTTCATCATCTTCTATGTACTTGGAAATGAATTCATATGTAGGCAACTTCAATATGAGGGGAAATCTAGGCCACTACCCATAAACTAGTAAGAATGGGGATGGCTTGAGTGCCTGCTTATATCTAGTCTTGTTTTCCCATAGAGAATAATTCAGTAGGAACTATCATTCTCTTGGTTTTTTTTTTACAGACTTTTTGATGGCATTGATAAATTTTTTGTTTGTGGATTTAGCTACTCCATTACCTTGAGGGTAGTAGTTTGAAGGAGACTTGATGACTAAATAGTTGTCATAGGTCCATTTAATAAATTTGGTTAATATAAAGGTTGGACCATTGTCACGCCCTAACGATAAGGGTGTCTTGAATGGAATAAGGACATTTTCTTTAATAAACTTGATGATATCAATTACTCTGCTATTCTTGGTAGACACTACTTTGGTCCACCTTGTGTAATAGTCTATGGTAGTGAGCACAAATTTGTGTCTGATTAAGGAGTTGGGATTGATTACTCCTATGAAATTAAGACCCCATTATTTGAATGGCCCTACCTCTATCACTGGTTGTATAGGCATGGATGCCTTTATTTCTCTTTGATTGAACACCTAACATTGGTGGCATGTTCACACATGTGTATGTGTGTCTTTGAAAATAGTTAAAAAATAATAGCTAGCCCTTAATATCTTGTGTTTATTAATACATCCTTAAGGGTGGAAACTTCCTAGCTTGTCATGGAAACTATCCATAATCTCACTAGATTCAACTTTAAAAACACACCTCAGATAAATTCTTTTATATTTATTTCTATAGAGGAACCCTCTCTTGATCATAAAGTGGGATTATCTTAGCATGAGGGATCTTTTCTATTATCTTTTGAGGTGAGAGGGACATGCTCTATGCATTAAGTAATGAGCAATGTCTTTATACCAATATCCTTTGGGTACTTGATTTTATTTAATCTATAGATAATCAATGTCAAGATTGGTGAATATTTTGTTAGTCAGCTAACTGATGAGCAAAATAGGTCTGATCAACCATAGCAAGGGAGATTAGTCATCCAAAGTTGTAGGTTTACCACATCCAAAGGGGAAAAATCTCTCCTCTCATCAAGGGGAGGTTCCCTGTTAAATATGAGAAGATATATACTATAAATATATGTAGAAAATAATACTCAAGGGTAGGGTAACACCATCCATCTCTCTTTTTTTAGAGATGATGCTCATAGACAAAGGAGAAATCTTGGTAAAGACACTAAAAGCACTTCTCTTCTTTCAAAAGTGGTCTTATAGGAAATAGCAAGAGTTCTTTCAGGTAGTGATAAGTGACTGGTAACAGGATGCAATAACCAGTAGAATGAAGTGTAACACAAAGTCTCCACTTCAACTGCCTAAAGAGTGAGATGTGAAAGACAATGAGGGAACAAAGTCATCCCAAGGTCTTTTATAAAAAAATATAAAATAAACACACTAAAGGCAATTTTAGGTAGCACAAAGTCTTCCCATAGTTAGCTTCAAGGTACCTTCTTGATTATCTCTATTAACTCTGCTTATTTCATTAAATGGACAGGAACACATACAAAAAATAGACATAAGAATAGTCTCCTAAATGATACAAGCTATGATAACACAAATTCTAAAAGTATCTTGCTTTCTCATTCAAATAAAGAAATATGATCAACAACTTGAGCTCAAAGTCTTAGTGATAGCCTCTCAATTTTGGTAGTGTTTTGCTTCTTTTTATCAAAAAGATCTCCTGTAAAACAATAAAAGAGATTACAATACATAACAGCCCATAAATACTTGGCACTTTTTTTCATGGAATGGCCCATGCTATGCATTCAATGCCTTAAATGCATTTTTAGTTCTGTCAGGGGGCCATGCTAAAACAGGGCATTAGCCTCAACTATGGCGTGTCAATTCATCTCAAATGTCTTCTCTTAGGTCTAGATCATCTAGTCTATCCCCTTTGATATCTGCATAGTTGTCCATTTTGTCTTTACTCCAAGTGAGAAAAATAGGCCATGTATTCAATATTTAAGGGCTCAAAAATCTACTTTGTAGACTGTTCCACCTACTGTAATAACTACTGTGTAGATATTTTGGCCTTTCCCTCTTTCTACTATGATTTGAGCCCTCGAACTATCTTTTTCCCTTTCTGATTCTTTTGGTTCCTTCCTCTCGATGGTTCTTCCTTTTGGCCTAAAGGTATTTGAATGCCTTCGGGTCTATGTTTAAGCCTGCAAAGATCAATAGACACTTTATTGCTGCAAATTTGATATCTTCAGGTCCGTCATCATTTGAAAGCTAATGGCTAGTTGGTTGTCCTAAATTTTATGGTTACAGGCCCATCATCCTCTTTAGTGATTCCTTCATGTCTTTCCCACTTTCTTTCACTAATTTCCATCGAGATTCATCCTTTTTATTATGTTTTTGTATTTGGAGTGCTCCGTCTTTGACATCTATCATAGTCTACTGCTTCAAAATTTTACCAACTTACAAAAAATGGAACCCACAACACTTCTTACTTGAGAAGCTCCAAAATGGGTGTGGGGATAAGTGACACTTTCCATTGATCTTAACAAGTGACATGTGGCATTTTTTCTATGAAATAGGTGAGGACACTTGGCAACATCCACTTAACTTATAGGAGCTTTAGATACCTTTTGAGAGTCCTATAAAAGATGACACATGGTGACTTCCATTGAGCTTTTATAAACACTATAGAAACATGTAGGACTCATTTGGATTCACACAGATGATGACACTTGGCACACTCCACTTACCTTAGTAACTCACCTAGGGCCCACCATAATCCTTACTCAATAATGAAACAAAAGGAAGAAACGGTGGATGTTGACATTTGGTAGCTTCGATCGAGCTTTACAAGGGACACATGGCGATTTCCACTGATCTTAACAAGTGAAAAATGGAAACTTTTGCTGATCTTAACAAGTGACACATGGATTTGTCTACTATTAAATAGGTGAGGACACTTGGTAGCATCTACTTAACTTATAAGAGCTTTAGATACCTTTTGAGAGTCCTATGGAAGATGACACATGGTGGCTTCTATTGAGCTTTTAAAAACACTATAAAAAAATGTGGGACTCATTTGGATTCAAATGGATAATGACACCTGGCATGCTCCACTTACCTTATCAAATCACTTAGGGCCCACCACAGTCCTTACTCAATAATGAAATAAAAGGAAGAAACTACAGATGTTGACACTTGGCAGCTTTTACTGAGCTTTACAAGGGACACATGGCACTTTACATTAATTTTCAAAAACAAATTAAAACCTTCTACAATTGACACTTGGCACCCTCCATGGAACTCTAAGAGAATCTTATTGAAAGAAGCTTGAAATGTGGATGCAGACAATTGGCATGCTCTGCTCACTTTTGAGACTTAGACAAAACTTTAGGCAAAAAGAAAAACCCACGAAGAAAGAAAAACCCATGCCTTATATCATAACCCTTACTGCCTCAAAACTGAAACATGTAGGGATAAAACTTGGAGTGCACAACTGAAACTCAAAATAAAATGTAGAGTATCTTAATCTATAAAGGGAAGAGAAAATTTTTTGGCTTGTAAGACCAAAAAATAGTTCACATGTTGTCCCAAAATAAGTGACAAATTTTGAGAACAATAGCTGGCTCCAATTGGGGAACTTCCTTCAGTTGAAAACTTGGAATAGCTAAGGGGAGTAGAAACTAGAATCTATAGTACCTTGAAGTATGCCATTGGGCTATGGAGTCATTCTACCCAAAAATAAAGGCTCAAAAAAATGAAAACAAACAACATACAACAGAAATAAAGGCTATACAAATATACATATGTACAGGTGAACTTATCTAATACTTCAAGAATTGAAGTGCTTCAGATGCTGTATATTATGAGGTAGAGAAAGGACGTGCCATATTGATATTTCAATAGGAAACTATTTTCACCATTGAGCTGATGAATAGTGAAAGGGCCCCTCCAAAGGGAGTCAAATTTCCCATGCATTCCCTTTGGTTTTCTTCTCTTATCCCACAAGAGGGCTTGATCTCCAATCTAGAAAGCACAATCTTTTATTTTCTGGTCGAAGAGATTCTTTACCAAACTTTGATGGGTAGTAATTCAATCCACTACCATAGTTATCTACTCATCCATCTCAATTAGGCACATGATCCTCTTATCAATGGAGCTTTCATATGTTTGATCTTTAATTGCCTTGGCCAATTTCAATCTTGGCAATTCTAGAGTAATTGGTATCTTAGCATTGAGACCATAGAGAAGTTGGAAAAGAGACATACCAATTGCCCTTTTTGGTGTAATTATGTCTACCTATAAAGTATTAACTAATTTTTTATGCCATGTCTTTTGGTTTTCATCTACCAGCTTCTTGATGATAGTCACCAAGTTCTTGTTGCTTGATTCAGTTTGTCCATTCCCTTGTGGAAAGTAATCAGAAGAATGGGAGAGGGTAATCCCATAATAAAAATAGAATTGAGTGATCTCCTAGGAAGTGAAACAAGCTATATTATTGGTCACAATCTTGGTTGGGACCCCAAACTTATAAATAATGTTCTCCTTGAGGAAATTGCACACTACTTCTAAAGTAGCATGTTTGGTTGGGATAGCTTCCACCCGCTTGGTGAAGTAATCTATGGCTATGAGGACATAATCATATATAGCACTTGAAGATGGGTTTACAACACCAATGAAATTGATGCCCCATTACTAAAATGGATCTTCTATCACCACTGGCTTGAGAGGCAGAGCAACTAACTTGGGTCTTCCAATGAACTACTAGCATAGTTCACATTTTTGTACCCATTTGTATGCATCTTGAAACAAAGTATGCCAGTAATACTTGGCTATAATAATCTTGTGGGTAGTCACAGGAGCAAAACAATGTCCTCCATAGGCTAGATTGTGGAAGGGCCTCAAAATTTGGTTCTACTGCTCTTTATCCATGCAACGAAGGAACACTCCATCAAGGCTCCTCTTATACAGGCCATTGTCCCACAGGACAAAATTGGTAGCTTTCAACTTGATAGTCCTCCTTTATTTATAAGATAGGTGAGTAGGACACTCCCCATAAGTAAGAAAATAAGCAATACCTGAGTACCACTCATTCATGGTAGATACAAAGAGGACTATTGGTGTGTCTTCTTCTTCTAATTATTCATTCTCTATTTGTGTTGGCTTGTTATCAGCAATTAATTGGCATAGGCCTTTTCCACGCACCAACTTCATTAGTTTGATGACTAGATCAAACTCTTGGATTTTATCAATCTAATTACCTCTTTTCATTCTAAACTCCTACTAAGCTAGTATGAATTCAATTGTGGTATCAGGAACTAAGGTAGTAACATGTGAATTCAAGATGTAGAAGTGGAAATGCTTCACTGCCTTTACCACTACATAGGCATGCTTCTCCATGTTTGAGTACTTTAGCTTATGAGCTTTAAGAGGATAGCTCATGAAAAAAATGGGAGATTCCACACCTTCTTCATTCTACTAAACTAAAATTACTAAAAGTGTGTGCTCAAAAGCATAACTGTACATCATGAAATCCTTGTTACAGTCCATACAAACTAGAATTGGAGCGTGAGCAATGGCTGTCTTGATGTCCCAGAATGTTAATTTGCCTTTTTTATTCCAGCTAAAAGTGGCCTTTCCCTTAATCATGTCTACAATATGATGAGTCTTCTCAGTGAACTTAGGAATGAACCTTTGTAAGAAATTCACTTTTCTAAAGAAAGAGTGAACCTCAGTCTTACTCGTGGGTAGAGTAAGCTCCTAGATGGACTTGAATCTTTTTGAGTCAATATTTATGCCTTCTCTAGATACAATGTGTCTAAGAAGCTTCCCTTCTATCACCCTAAAGATAGACTTCTTAGGGTTCAAAGAAATGCCATTCTGGTGGCAACATTCTATCACTTATTACAAATGGTGCACATGATCTGGGAGATATTTGGAAAAGACGGTTAGATCATCCAAGTATACTACAATGAACTTACCCATTTCATCTTTGAAAGTAAGGTCCATTGCTCTCTGAAAGGTGGCACCAACATTTATCATGCCAAATGGCATTCTCTAATAAGCAAAGGTTCCCCAAGGCATGGTGAAGGCAGTCTTGTGCTGGTCTGCTTCACCAACTTCAACTTGACTGTATCCTGAGAAGCCGTCTAACATTGATAACATCTCTGAACTGGTCACTATCTGAAGCACTTGGTCCATGATGGGTAGAGGATAGTTATCCTTTAAGGAGGATTGATTCAAATTCTCAAAGTCCATACAAAGGCAAATTTCACCATTCTTCTTCCTCACAGGGACTATGTTTGCAATCCATGTGGAATGATGGATTGGGAAAATTATCCTGGTAATCAACATTTTTTGTATTTTAGACAGAATAGTCCCTGATATCTTTGGATTGTATTATCTAGATTTTTGCCTATAAGGTGCCGAATCACTTTTAATAAGAATGTCATGGTGAATTTCATTAGGCCTGAGTGACTTCAAATCATAATAGGAGTATGCTAAGACATCCATGTACTAACTACGCAGAGTAGTGAATTTGGACTTTTCTTCCTGATTGCAACACTTCCCAATGTTCACCATCTTGGGATTTTCTTTGGTGCCCAGATTTACTTGATCAAACTCCTAGGAGGATCTTGAATACATGTTTTGATGTTTGATGAATCTATCATGCTTGTCAAATTGCTTCTCAAGGGAAACCAGGCCTTTTGGGATTTTATTCCCTTCGAGTTGTAGGAACTCTTCACCTGCATCTGCACTTGATTTGAGAGCTGGTTTAAGTTTCTGAGGTTCACTACCTTTGAAATGTAGCTATTCAAAGCTATCCTTTTACTCCAAGAAGGTAATGATTTGTTTTTCATTGTTAAACACTTGCCAATGACTGGCATTATTAGGCACACTTGGTTGAAAGACTAGCTCAATAATCTACCTATCTCCTTTGAAGTCAGGGTGAGGGACCAAAAGAGTGGCTAAAATAGCTAGTGCATCAGCCCAGTCATTGAATTCCATGGGAACTACAAAGATGCTGAAAGCATCAATGTTTTCAATTTGATCCCAGAATAGATTGTGATAATGGTGCAATCTCTCATTTTTGGTTTGGTACAGGTTTCTCACCTAACAAACCACCATTTCAACATCCCCCTTGGCATGAAGGATTTTAATGCCTTTCTCATGAGCAGCCTTTAATCTAAGAGAGATTCATACTCAACTGTGTTGTTGGTGTTACTAAACTACAACTTGTATGATGAAGTAAAAATATCTCGTTGAGGAGATATTAACACAATTCTAGCACCTAAACTAGTAGAGGAGTAGAGACCATCAAATTCAAGAATCCATACCTCATTAGACACTACTTCTTTTGATTTGTCTTCATTTAGAGGTGGAGATTCTTCCACACTTACATTACACTCTACCAATTCTTTTGTTGTTCCAGCTAAATGTATTTCTAGGTTGACACCTCTAAGAGTTTCAAAAGGTGCTTCATGGACTTCCTCTATGGATAGGAAGTAGTAACCTATCCCTGAAGACTCAAATAGAATTTGAGCTTCAAGTGTTGATGATTGGGTGACCGCATATTTTACTTCCTTTTTAGGGAGCAATCTTTTCATAATGCCTTTGACTGGAATCCTTGCTTTGAATAGGTCCATGCTCAATTCACCTCCAATGTCCTTGCAAAAATTCCACCCAAGAAGGATGTCGTAAGATGTTGGGACATCGGCCACTAGGACAGTCATCTTAATTCTCTTATTTGGGAATGTTTCAAATGCAAATTATGCATCTTTGATTTGTCCTAGTAGAGGTACTTGTTTTTTCTCCATGGAGAAACATCTCCCAAATGTCTTGGTCAATGTGAGACCAAGGGATTTTTCCACTTTGGTAGGCATGCCATTGTCTAAAGCTCTAGAATCAATGATGCAATTGCTTAGCTTGTGATCGTTTATCAACAAGGAAACATAGAAAGGCTCTATTTTCCCTAGGGAAGTAGGACTAATGACAAGGTTATTTAGGAAGATATGTTCTTTGGGGGATCACGAGTCACCTTCTTAACATCTTGTCTTGCATGGATTGTTTGGTGCTTTACACATTGAACCAATTTATCCAACTGATCAAGGTTGGATTATAGAAATTCAAATTCAGACATTTGGATCTTAGTTTTCTTGACATGGTCAATTATGTCAAATGTCTAGAAAGAGCTAGGAGTAGAGGATGGGAGTTCATCCTTTTGGTTTTTAGAAGGGGAAGGATTGGTCAGTGAATTCAAAAATGAAGGTGAAGGTGTAATTTAGGGACTCACCTTATTAGTAGTCATCAAGTACTTTAGCTAGAAAGGTAGAGTGGTTCCCTACTTAACAATTGAAATTGATGGTTGAGGTCACTCCTCTACTTTCTCCTTATTATCTGGTTGAGCTGATTGATTCTTGGACCAAGTGAATACAACATATGATCCCTCAGCTACATTACCTTCACTTTTGGGTTCATCCTAATAATTTAGGAAACCAATGTTGGAGTTACCAGCTAATTCTTCTTCTTTCTTAGTGAAAAGATTAGCATCATCTTCCAGATTCAACTCAAGTTGGAAGGAGAAATCTAATTCAGCTTCAAGATATCCAACTACTGAGTTGGTTGGAGGCACTTCAAGGGCAAGGTTCCTCTATGGAAGAGGAAGGCAATTTGTTTTCCCTTGATTATTGGTAGCATTTCCTTGATATGAATGATTTGGGAATGTTCTCCTTGGTACATATTTGTATGGAGTAGAGGACATCCTTTATGCCATTTGCTTTCTGAGAGCCAGCAACTCATTTGCTAGCTTCTACACCATTGGATCAGTGGTGGTTGTAGGTGAGTATTCAAAAGATGAAGAGGGTTTACCTTTTTTTAGATCTCTCCTTATCTTTCCAACCAAGATAAGGTCATCTTCTACCTCAGTAGCCAAGTCTTGAGTGGCCTCAAGGTCTATGTGGTTAGCACGTCTTAGTAGAAAACTCACTTTAGGCAGCTGTGAGTTGATGAAGAAGCATTTGAGGTTTTTAGGTGTTGGCTGAAAAATTATAGGAATTCTATTCCTCAGCTTGTCAAACTTTGCTATGAAATCCCTCATAGGTTCATGAGGTTCCTTCTTCATTTGTGTGATTTGGGATAGCAGGGCATCTGCATCTTCTGTAGACTTAAACCTTGCTTTAAATTTGGCTTTGAGTGTATCCCAATCAGTCACTGACTAAACTTGTAGATGGCAAAACCAATCTGTAGCAGCACCTTACAATGTTTCTACAAAGAGCCTGACTACCACGTCTTCAAATTCCATGCCTATCACACTGTAGGCTATGCTGAAGGCTACAATGTGTTCATTAGGGTGAACTCTCCCATCACCAAATAATTTGGGGAAATTCTTCCTTGAACTTCATGGAAGTTCATGTAGAGGTGGAGTCAAATTAAGTGGGCCAAAAGAGTTACCCCAAGGGCCTTTAATCACCATGATTGGATTATGGAAAGCAAGGATAACAAATCTAGGTGGAGTATGTATAGGTAAAGCTCTGGTGATAGTATAAAAAGAAGCTCTACCTTATGTTGGTGTCCTGGTATGGGTAGGAAGAACACTCCTAGATTATTGAACTTGAAGTTGGGAAGGGAACAAATCAAAATTTCCCTTCTACACCAATTCAAAAATAGGGTCAACAACACCTTAGGCTCTCTAACTTCTAGTATAGTGTGGAGTTTCCAAATTGAAGGATAAAAATGGGAAGGGACTGGTCTTGCTTCAGCTTGAAGCTTGAGGCTTCAAACTGCTTGTTTTGTCCCCAACGGAGTCGCCAAAAAACTATTGGGTGAATATTTTGTCAGTTAGCTAACTGATGAGAAAAATAGGTTTGATCAACCATAGTAAGGGAGATTGGTCATCCAAAGTTGTAGGTTTACCACATCTAAAGGGGACAAATCTCTCCTCTCATCAAGGGGAGGTTCCCTTTTAAATATGAGGAGCTATATACTATAAATATATGCAAAAAGTAACACTCAGGGGTAGGGTGACACCATCCATATCTCTTTTTTTAGAGATGATGCTCATAGACAAAGGAGAAATCTTGGTGGAGACATTGAAAGCACTTCTCTTCTTTCAGAATTGGCTTTATAGGAAACAACAAGAGTTCTTTCAGGTAGTGATAAGTGACTAGTAACAGGATGTAGTAACTAGTAGAATGAAGTGTAGCACAAAGTCTCCACTTCAACTGCCCAAAGAGTGAGATGTGAAAGACAATGAGGGCACAAAGTCATCCCAAGGTCTTTTATAAAAAAATAGAAAATAAAGAAACACACTACAGGCAATTTTAGGTAGCACAAAGTCTTCCCACAGTTAGCTTTAGGGTACCTTCTTGATTATCTCTACTAGCTCTACTTATTTCATTAAATGGACAAGAACACATTTAGAAAATAGACATAAGAATAGTCTCCTAAATGATACAAGATATGATAGCACAAAGTTTGAAAGTAACTTGCTTTCTCATTCAAATAAAGAAATATGATTAACAACCTAAGCTCAAAGTCTTAGTGATAGCCTCTCAATTTTGGCATAGTTTTGCTTCTTTTTATCAAAAAGATCTATAAAACAATAAAAGAGATTACAATACATAATAGCCCATAAAGACTTGGCACTTTTTTTCATGGAATGGCCCATGATATGCATTCAATGCCTTGAATGAATTTTTAGTTCTATCAGGGGGCCATGCTAGAATAGGGCATTGGCCTTAACTGTGGCATGTCAATTCATCTCAAATGTCTTCTCTTGGGTCTAGATGATCTAGTCTATCCCCTCTGATGTGTGTGAAACTATCCATTTCATCTTTACTTCAAGGGAGACAAATAGGCTATGTATTCAATATTTAAGGGCTCAAAAATCCACTTTGTAGATTGTTCCACCTATTAGAATAACTATTGCGTAGATATGTTGGCCTTTCCCTCTTTCTACTATGATTTGAGCCCTCAGACTATCTTTTTCCCTTTCTGATTCTTTTGGTTCATTCCTCTTAACAATTATTCCTTTTAGCCTGAAGGTATTTGAATGCCTTCAGGTCCACGTTTAATCTTGCAAAGATCAATAGACACTTTATTGCCATAAATTTGACGTCTTTGGGTCCGTCATCTTTTGAAAGCTAATGGCTAGTTGGTTGTCCTAAATTTGATAGTTTTGAGCCCGTCATCCTCCTTAACAATTATTTCTTGTCTTTCCCACTTTCTTTGGCTACTTTCCATCGAGCTTCATCCTTTTTACTATGTCTTTGTATTGGGAGTGCTCCATCTTTGACATCTATGACAGTCCACTGCTTTGAAACTTTACCAACTTACAGAAAATGGGACCCAAAACACTTCTTGCCTAAGCATCTTCAAAAGGGGAGTAGGGATAGGTGGTGCTTTCCACTGATCTTAACAAGTGACACATGGCTTTGTCCACTATGAAATAGGTGAGGACACTTGGCAACATCCACTTAAATTATAGGAGCTTTAGATACCTTTTGAGAGTCCTATGGAAGATGACACATGGCAACTTCCACTAAGCTTTTAAAAACACTATAGAAACATGCGGGACTCATTTGGATTCACATGGATGATTACACTTGGCATGATTTGCTTACCTTAGCAACTCACTTGAGGCCCACCACAATCCTTACTCAATAATGAAACAAAAGGAAGAAATAGTAGATGTTGACACTTGGCGGCTTTTGCCGAGCTTTACAAGGGACATGTGGTGACTTCCACTGATCTTAACAAGTGACACATGGTGACTTCTACTGATCTTAACAAGTGACACATGGCATTGTCCACTATGAAATACGTGAGGACACTTGGTAAAATCCACTTAACTTATAAGAGATTTAGATACCTTTTGAAATTCCTGTAGAAGATGATAGATAGTGACTTGTATCGAGCTTTTAGAAACACTATAGAAACATGTGAGACTCATTTGGATTCGCACAAAAGATGAAACTTGGCATGCTCTTCTTATCTTAGCAACTCACCTAGGGCCCACCATAGTCCTTACTCAATAGTGAAACAAAAGGAAGAAACTATGGATGTTGACACTTGGTAGCTTCCACTAAGCTTTACAAGGGACACATGGCATGTTCTACTGCTTTTTAGAAACAAATTGAAACCTTTTGTAATTGCCATTTGACACCCTCAATGGAACTCTAAGAGAATCTTATTGAAATAAGCTTGAAATGTAGATGTAGACACTTGTCACACTCTGCTCACTTTTGAGACTTAGACAAAACTTTAGGCAAAAAGAAAAACTCGTGTAGAAAGAAAAACCCATGCCCTATGTCATAACCCTTACTGCCTCGAAACTAAAATGTGTAGGGATAAAACTTAGAGTGCATAACTGAAACTCAAAATAAAATGTAGAGTATCTTACTCTACAAAGGGAAGAGTGAAATTTCCAACTCATAAGACCAAAAAATAGTTTACATGTTGTCCCAAAATAAGTGACAAATTTTGGGAACAACAAGGATTAGTTTTTGTAATGAGTTGGA
Organism: Torreya grandis; assembly: GCA_037957365.1. Lineage (NCBI taxonomy): Eukaryota > Viridiplantae > Streptophyta > Pinopsida > Cupressales > Taxaceae > Torreya > Torreya grandis. The sequence continues at coordinate 2,545,557 of JARHVA010001950.1, forward strand.
TAAGACCCTAACCCCTAGCTAATATATCAAATTTTATCTCTAAATAATATTCTTGAAGTTTGGTCATCCACTTCCCTCTTCTTTCTTTGATTTCATTATGTCCTATCATTAACTTAATGGTTAGATCAGACACTATACCATATGTCTTTTTTCTCAAGATGTAGTGTCTAGATTTTTTTATAGGCTTTACTAGTGCATAATCTTGCTTTTCTAGAATAGGATAATTCAGATTTGTGTTCTTCAAATTAGTGTTCATATAGGTTATGGGGTGTTATTTTTCATCTTTTTTTTGTGTTAGAATAATAGTAATAGTATGGTAAAAAATAGAAGATTATAGATAAAAATTATTAAAATTAGGTCTTATTAGGATAGGGGATTGAAAAATAACATCCTTGATGTCCTTTAATCCTTCTTTACCTTAGTTATCTATTCTATTTTAGCATCATTTTTTAGCATTACATTGAGCGGTCTCACAATTTATACAAAACCATAAATAAACTTTCTCACAAAATTAATTTTACCAAAGAAATATTTTATCTCTTTTCTACTATTAGGAATTCTATCTTTGAAATTGCATTGATCCTATCAGCATTGATGGTCATACCTTCTTGAGTTATCACATGTCCCAAAATTTTACCTTCAATCACACAAAAGATGTTTTTCTTGGGGTTTAAGGAAATTCCATACCTTTTGCACTTCTCCAACACTTGTTATAAATGCATCACGTGGTCTCCCCTATATTTTATTTTTGTAATTAGGTCATCCATGAAAATAATAATGAATTTACATATGAATCCATGTAATGCATGGTCCATTTCTCATTGTAAAGTTTTTCCTACATTGATAGGTTTGAATGGTATGTATTTGTATGTAAGTATTCCCCATTTAGTTGTGAGGGAAATCTTCATTCTATCTCTTTTATTCACTAGGACTTGGTTGTAGCCTAAAAATCCATCTAGGAATGACATCATTCTAGATCCACTTACCAACTATATGACTTCATCCAAATATGGCAAAGGGTAATTATCCTTCTCAAAAGATATATGCAAGTTCTAGAAATCAACATAAAATGTAATTTATCTATTCTTCTTCTGGATAGGCACAAGGTTGGTAACCCATGTTGAGTGCCATATAATAAATATTATATTCTCATCAAATAATTTATCTAATTCTTTATAAATCAATGGTTCCAAAATTGGACTTACTAGTCTTTATCTTTTTCTGAAAGGTTTATAGGCTTCCTTTAATAGGATAGTGTGCATGATCACATTGGTATTAAATATTTTGATGTCATCATATGACCATGAAATAACATCCTTGAACTTGGTTAAGAGAGAAACAACATTCTTCATTTCCTCATCGGTGCAAACCAGACCAATGTTGATATTTTGTTCCTCCCCAAGAACTCCCAATTTTATTTATTTATAGTCCTGCCCACTTACTTTGGGTTGATTGGATTTGGCCTCTTGTATATCTAGATTGAAAATTATTTAAAATGAAATCATACCTTTAGGGATTAACTTCTCTTTAAGATGGATTACTCCTTCCTCATTATCCTTAAAATTTTCTTCAGAACTTCTATCCTATTCATCAATGATATGAGATTTGAATACATCAGCATTACACAAGAAGTCAATTTTCTGCTAGTCATCATCAAATACTTAGAAGTGATTGATGTCATATAGCACTAAGGGGAATGAGATTATCTCCAGAATAAATTCTTACAACTTTAATGGCTCTAGAGGCACCAAGTTTTCCACTACTAAAGATAAAACATCTATTAACTAATTTTGTTCCCTAGTCAAGGAAACAATATTAAATGAGTCAAAATACTCAATTAAATCCCAATCTCTAAATTTATACTTTATTAAACAAGAAATATTACATTGATATTTGATTCTAAATTAATTTACAAATAATTCATAATCACCATAAAATAATAGTTTTTTAACCTTATTTTTAATTACAAATTGAAGTCCTAAGATAAGAGCTTCATATTTTGTTAAATTATTAGTGCAAGAGAACTATAATCTATAAGAAGATAGATACTCTTTTCCTTTGGGATTTGTTATGACAATCCTAACACCTAAACCCTATTTTTCTTGTGTACCATCAAAGTTTAATTTCTAAGGACCTTTGTGTCATTATTCTTCTATCTTCATATCACCTACAACAATGTTAGTGGTTTATAGAGTATAAATACCTAAATTAGATTACTGGTAATTCACCTTATTATTTTTGGCATTATATTTGGTAATCCTATATTTCATCTTGGTTTACCTATCGATCTTGATGTAATTTAGGATCCCTCACCAAGGAAACCACATGTGAGAGAAATCCATGGACATGTATTCATTCAAATATTTGGTCTAATCATAGCTCAGTAAAAATCTATAGGCTTCTAGTATATCAATGACTTGAATGTTAATGAATTGCTTTACTCAAGGCTCATGATTTAGTTGCATATGGATATTCAAAAATTCACCAATTACCTTCACTATTCACTTGTCCAACTATACCACCACCTTCTCAGATTTAACCAAGTTTAACCCTAGACTTTTACAAATCCTAAAGTCATAATATTAGCTAAATCAATAGAATAAAGTAAGAAATTATGGATATTCTTACCAAAAATTCTAAGAGTTAAAAAAAATGGGGGAACCTCACACTTACTTTTGTACATCACCACATTGGCATGAGATTGTTTAGCCTTGTTAGAGTTAGACTTCTCATTTAGTGATTTCAATAGAAAATAATGTTGTTTAGTGATTTGTGTGAGCTCATGCAATGTTATATTTGCCTTGATATTATCCATGTCCTTTACTATGTTGTATCCACCCTTTGATGTTATGCAAGGAGATCATATTACTAGTTAACTCTCCTTACCTTTGGGGTGTGGAGGGTTATTATATGTCCTACCATCAAGAGGAGTATCTAGTTTTTTAGGTTGGTGGAAGTTGTCAGATGTGGTTTTTGAAATTTAATTCTCAAGGCATAATTTCTCATTTGGTACTTCTAGAAAGCATGCACCTCTTCAACATTATCTTTAGGTTCATTCTCATCTTAGCTCGCAAAGTCATAAGTCTCAATCATGAGGACCAATTTAGGGGATCTAAAGGCATCCTTAGAGTTATCAGATCTTTTAGCATTGTTTTGGTCAGTGGGATTCATGTAAACCCCCTCTATTTGGCTCTATATGCCTTCAAATGCATGGAAAAACTTAACATAATCAAGCTCTCCATATATATCAGTGTTGTGCATGTGGCACTAGTTAGGTAAGGCCATCTCACAAATATTGATCTCAAGCAACTTACCCAAAGGGGCTTCACTATTGTTGCTAGGCCTATTGAAAGGTCTATTGTATCTTTAGAAGTTATAATTTTTGTTGGAAATCTCATCGATGTTACCCACTCACTTCTTGAGGTCCAAGAAGTTATTATCAAGCTTTCAAATAGTCCTTTGGATTGAGTCTATTTCTCCTTTTAGGGGTTTTAATTTCTTATCTTAGGTGGTATGTTAGACATTAGTGTTATTTACATGCACCATTGCTTGATTATTTTAGGGATGTGTCCTAGAATTTACTTGGTTAAAGAATGCAAGTTGTTGATTAGGTGAAAAATGAATCAAAGGCAACTAGTTGTGCACTGATAATGGGTTTAATGTGGGTTGGTTTTGATTCACATTAGGGATGAAATTTAGAGCAAGTAGATTTGGATAAAATTTTGGTAGGGTGCCCATGTGGGTGTATTTTCTCATCAATATGAATAGCCTCAACATAGGCTAAAGGTAACGTATCAATACCTATAACTCTCATTAAGAATATGGTTAACATTGGGTCCAAAGTGTTCTTGTATATTTCTAAGGTTAAATCATCCACGTGCTTATATGGTAGGGATTTTAGGGTGTACATCTTTTAGAACCTAGCATTGAATGTTTTGATTATCTCTTTTAGGTTCCTCTAGAGGGTGGTAAACTATTGGTATACAAATCTTGGGCGACTGCCCATCCAAATTGGGAAATAAATGTATCATTAAACTCACCCCACCCCATGGTGGAATCTTTGGGTAAGTTAAGAAACTAATCATAATTTGCATCCTTAAATTTGAAGGTAAAAAGGTGACAAGACACATCCTCATGAATCATGTTGAGCAACCTTAAAGATGCCTTAAATGACTTCATATGCTCTTCAACTATCACTCTCCATATGGGGTAAAGAGAGGCATGTACTTTTTTAGACTCTGAGGTAAATCATGCATAGGTCCAGGGATATTGATGGATGAACTAGCTAATTATGCCACGATTAGATTTCGTACAAGGGGTTACAATTTTTTGTTAGATATGGAATTTCATTAGGTTATATACTTCTTACATTTACCTCTACACACTCTTGCCTTTTTATGGGTTTCTATGGATGCTAAAAGGTTTATAGGTTTAGATCAGGACATAATTCTAATCTTAGGAGACTCAAAGATGTAGGATGCATACTAAAGCACAAGGGTCTTTAAATATGACCTCCATAGATGTTAAATATTGTAAATACCAATGAGTATTTTAAAAAAAATCTTAGATCAAGAAATTCCACCTTGATCTTTAAGGATCTAAGCTATTAAACCTCAAATTTATCAAAAACTACATAAATAATGTTAATCCTATATGCTAACCTACAAAAATCAATGTTAAACCAACAAATCAAAGGGTTTTTATGCCTTATTTAACAACCCAAGAGCGTCAAACTTTTTCAGTATAAAGTTATGAAAATATTTACCTAAATCCAAATGAAATTGAGTGATTTTGTTCTTAAACATCTATATTTAGTACTAGTAACATGTTAGAGAGTGACCTTTTCATAAATATCTAGATTATTTAACAAATTTATGCTAAGCTTTGCAAATGTGACCAAAATAACCCTTAATATGTGTAAATGATGGTGTGTTTCACAAATACTTACATGAATTTAAGAAAATATCTAGATTATTTTACCACATTTTTACAAATGAACACTAATTTTGATGAAATGTTTCAAATAATGTAAATATCCATGCAAAGGATGCTAATATTCATGTAAATAAGGCATATCCTTAGTGTTATTTATAAATATTCATATACAATGAAATAGTTAAGCATATATGTGATGAAGTACACTCTAATTACACAAAGTTTTGTGCAAATAATTTCATAGTCCCTCCTTCTAGTGCTATCACTTTCCCTCCCTATTGATTCACTTTTAGTGCTCCCTATGTCACTAGGGAACAAGGGGAAAATAAGAAACTCAATTTAAAGTCTTGAAATGACTTTTGGATTGAGTTTTTTATAAAAATATTGTTTGGAATAGAAAAAATAGTAGAGATATGATCACCACTTCAAAATATGAAAGCATATCCTCATATAGGGACAATAGATGTTATACAGTGACACATTTTCTAGTTAATCTCTGTGAATTATCTTAATGTTTACCAATTATTCCCTGAAAGGTAAATGAACAATGCATATATACATCATGATCTAAGCTAATTTTATTCATGGGTGGATCCAAGAGAGATTAGGGTAGGGCATAAAAGAGATTATACTTGAGATATATAAAACAACCAACTATGCTAACTTCTAAGGCAAAACATATGAAACTAACATCTACTAACCATAGCATAGTTTTTCAAAGATAAATAAATGTAGTAAGATCTTTTGAGGAAAGAAAATACATATTTATAACAACATATATTCCATAAAGATAACTCACTCATAGTAAATTGCATAAGCACATCTAGTAGCAAATGAGAGGAAAATAGGGCATGTATACTGTCAAATTTGTCAACCTAGAATTTAGCTCAAACTAATAGATGCATAAATGAGATGAAATTTATAAATAATCTTGTAAAAATGAGATTATCACACATATAAAACATGATAATTTAGAATCATAAAACCACACAAAATAACACTAAAGATAGACTCTCAAATATTTTGGTTCTCCATATTAATTTTTGCAACAAATGTTTTTTGATTACAAAATGAGGGGAGTACCCCTACTTATAAGATTTAAAAAACACCTAATACATGTCCAATTTGGCCCAAAATAAGTTCCCAAATAAAAACAAGTGGCTTACAATACCATGATATGATACAATATTCTACATTTAAATTATGAAACATAACTAAATATCCCTAAGGGCCTAAAGGTGGTTGAGCTGCTTGTTGTTCTTATTGTTGCTTCTTTTCATTTTCTTCTCAGGTCCATACTTTAGCACATTATTGGTAGTATTTATCTATCTAATCAAATTCTAGGATCATGTGCCTAAACAAATGTGGTATGTCATCGATCAGCCTATTATACTTTATGAGTATTGACCTGCGTGCCTCTTCAATTACCTTTACCTTTTGTAGCCTCTAATTAGTGAATGTTGTAATGTTTATCACTTCTAAAACTATCTTGTCATTATCTAAATCATGGTATAAATGTGCAAAAAATAATTTTATCTATGCCTTAAACTCTTGGTCTTCCATGAAAGAGCCATCAGGCTTGGTCACTCCAGTGATCATGGTGTCTTTAAGTAAGTGTGTTATTTTAAATTCCATTTTCTCAAAGGATGTGTTTGTATCATTAAATTGGTCAAACCATGTCTTCAAAATTATCTTCATATTTATGAGGATGCTTTGTGAGGGTATAATTTCTTTAAGAGGTATAACTTTGAGATCATGAAATTTTTTGGTATAACTTTGAGATCATGAAATTTTTTGTTTCTTGCCACTCTTGTTAAGTTTTCTAGCTTGGTGTCATAGTGGACAAGAATTTGGTCAAGATTCATGACCACCTTGTATTTTTATATCCCATCTCCATGTTTCTTATTCATAACCTTGTAAATGTTGTAAAAATCAATCAAAACATTTATTAGTAAAATTAGTGTTCCCTTTAGCATAGTGGGTAGTGTTTATTATTTTAGCCTCTTTGGTTTTTACTGCAACCCTTTCATCAAGGCAATGGTTGATTTTTCTTATGCTTACACCAAGGATATATGATCCTCTTCATATTATTATACCTCTCTAGGTTCATATTTCCTTTTCTTGGTAAAATTGAATAGTGGTTCTTCACTCTCATATATCATAATCAAGATTGATTGTGGTTTCTCTACTTGTCTCCTGATCACTTTCTTTATGGTACCAGTGTCTGCATCAAATCTCATGCCAATTTAGGTTGAAGCTAGGCTCACCTAAGGTCTCCATTACCTTGTCATCTACATCATATCCTTTACCCAATTTGGGGTGGCTATAGCTATTGGCTAAATGGGAGGTGGTTGAAATGGTAATGTTTGGTAAGAGGAAGAAACTAAGGTAGTGGATGGGATATACAAGTTAGTTAGGTCTAATTGACCTAATGGATCAAACAAAGACTTTTTCATGCCCATGTATATAATAAATAATGGAAATGTTTAAGGCCTAATTATTTTGGTTGATATGGTGGGATAAAGTGGATACTATTAGGTGAATGATTTGGGAATGGGTTTGAGTGTCTTGGTGGATCCAAGGGAGCCAAGGGTGAGTGATGCACTTGTTGGGGTATCTTGAAAATGGGTATAACCCAGAACTTGGATGTCATTGGTGATTTTGGAGCTAGGTGGAGGTGGAATTTTGGTTATGGCATGGGAGATGTATTGGGTAATGGTGCTTCCAAAGGAAGTAGTGGTGGGGGATATAAACATGTGAGTGTGAGTAGTAGCCAAATCAGGGGTAGTTGTGAAAGTTCTAATAATAAGGAAGGAAGGCAAATTCGTAGTACTTAATTGAGGGGTTGGGAAGATAATGATGAATACACTAATCTTCTTGTTATGGTTTTATGAGACTTATTCCTTATGTAAACTTATTCAATAGTCCTCCCATTTAATTCATGTAGTCCTTCCATTGAAATATTAATTCCTTGTGGAGACCCTTCCTCAAGATCAATGATATTGGGACCAAGTTTGTTAGAGATGTATATGGTATCTTCCTCAACTAGTGTAGGTATAATTGTGGGGATTTGATAAGGATTAGGCTATTTGTTGGATTGTCCTTACTCATAGCTCAAAGGTAAGTCTTGCCCAGTTAGAGTATCCTGAAGTGGGGGTTTATAGGAACTGTTTATGATAAGAGGAACATTATCCTCTTCTTATTCTTCTACATTCTCTTCATAATCCACATTGAACATGCTCCCATGAGTTGGTAGGAGTTGAGGCCTTGTTATATTCTCTTTCATCCTTTCTTGATCAATCCTCATCTCAAGTGGTATATTATTCCATACAACATTTCTTAGGGCTATATCTTCATTCATTACATTGAGATATATCCAGTCATGTACCTTATCTTGATGCTTATACTCTACAACCACATCTCTTTTAAATTTGGTGAGGTGCTTGGTAATGACCTAGTTTAGATCCCACATTTTGAGGTCATCCTTGGGAAATAGGTACAAATCCCTATGAATTAGTTCTACTATTACATCTTTACATTGTTTTACCTTGGCTCTCCCCAACTGGTAAGGAGCCTTGTGTGGGGGGTGTCTTCTTCTTTCTCTTGAAGAGGCCATAAATTACATGGATCATTCAGTATGTTATCTCTTCTTTTACCAACTTCATTAGCACATACCTTGGTATCCTAAGGGGATATACCAATACCCCTTCTACTTAGAGGACTATACAATTAAGGTATAGCCAAAAGCTACCTATGTCTCTTAGTGTCATTTTGACCCATAATGGAAATATTTGAATTTCACAATCTATGATTGCTTTATAGATATGGTGATAAAAATCCTCTATTATTATATTAATATTTTAACTAAAGTGGTGGATGTGCAATGTAGAGAATGGTTAGGTCATAACTTTTTACCCCTCACGGGACCATGTATTTAGACCCAATTGCACACTTTCATAAATGGCATTTGATAGATAGTTCATAATATAGAATGGAGCTCCATTGTGACACATGTCATTCATAGTAGTAACCAAATTCTCACTAATAATATCCCCAGTTGGGGGAATCTATTGCTCCTCTAGAATTAGTTGTAACAATGGGATAGTCCCCATGTCTGTATATCCAATATGTGTATGGCCAAATACCCTATTTAGTAAGGCCATTCCAATACTTACCCATTTTATAAATTTTTGGATAGGTATATACCCTTGGTCATTCATGTAAATAATCCCCTTTGGGTTAGTTACCCATGAGGCTAGGACTTTATCCAAAGTGTGCACCTCATACTAATTTTTAGTGATGCTTAGGTTATATTGCACCTATGGTAGAGGTAGGTCATTATATTTTTCAAAAATTGGCCCCATAATGAAGGTAATGGGGAATCCTTGGTGCATGTATTTGAGTAATCCATCCTCACACCATGATGTCCTAAATATGCCATTTACTAGGTTTGTATATAACATGACCTCTAGTTTTATTGTGGCTTTGTGAAGACCTATAGTTTGGATTATCAGGATATCATAAAAAAGCTAAATAACATAGGGCAAGGTCTCAGAATCATCAAGGTCCCTAGCTTATTCAACAATGTAATACACACTACAATAATGCTTGTCCCATATGTATATAGCATTGGGGATGAACTTTGTGTTCTTAAAGATGACTAAATTACCAAATTGAAATAATAAATCATCATTTCATAATGAAATTCCATTACTATAATTATAAGGTCCTACCTATCCCATTTTCATAGTGTTCATAGGTAACAATTAGCATCTTATTATTTTTATCTACAACTCTAGAGATCCAACAATATTGGTCTGGGTGCAATCTGGGAAGATCTCAGACCTAGTCAAACTTTAAGAATGTAGATAGTAGAGAGAAAATGTTTAGGGCTTTGAATATAGGTATAGGAAAAAATGATCGAGTTGAGTAGACCTTTCAAGATTGCCCTGATTAATGCAAGGTTGGATGGTGATTCTAGTTTATGCCACATTAATGGAAAACTCATCACCTTTGTATTTAACATTTAGCATTGAGTTACCTTTGATTCACCATAAATTTTAGATTTAAGGGTAAATATCATCATATTTTGACATGTGGTATGCCACATAGAATCTAGCTAGGCATTCACAGAGCTTGAAGATGACTAAGTTGCTTAGTTAGCTCAAACTAGGACACATGGCACTTTCTAATTGGTCTCAAGTGCTCTAAATGTGGCTCTATGTGATGACTCATTTGTTTAGTGTTATATGCCATGCTTTGATTTATGGTGAGTTTTGGGGTGGATCTTATTGTAGATCTAGATTGTACCCTAGCTAAATCTAAAAGCATTTAGGTCCTGCTTCCAAATTTAGCTCAACATAGGACTAATCCCAAGCTATGGGTATCCTGTAATGGGGTTAGACCTCTAGGATTTTTAGTGAGGCTAGATACTCTAATGCATAATATTAGCTCATTCCCACTACTGAGACATACTAATGACTAGGGAAAAGTGAGAGAGAGATAACATGAAAGGGAAACCCAAGCTAAAGATGGTGATGTACCTAAATTATGTTTGATCCACTTTGATCAACTCTTAACACTAATAAAATAAGGAAAAGACTAGATCTATTATTCTAAACATATATCATACATTAGAGTTTCATGAAGAGGTTCACCAAATGATCAAAAGCTTAGGGAAATGATGGAAAGGTTTAATGCAAGACACTAACTAGTCATAGTATCCACATGTAAAATTCAATCAAAAGATATAAAACACTAAACATGACCTGCATAACAAGATGAAATAGTAACTAGGTGGGATCATGACTTGACAAGGGAGATACTTATACCACATATGCAAATATGACATGTACACACTATACCAAAAAAATGAAATCTGAAGAACAGTCTTGTATTCATCTCAAAAGGTTATAACCTCTATATTCGTAGAGTTTAGTCATGCCCAAGAGAGAGATAAAAGTGATACAGAGAGGATCCATTTTTGTCTCAAAAGCCTCTATATATAGTAGAAAGAGAGATAATAACAATGTAATGGAGAGTGAAGAAAAGTCATCAAGATCAAGAAGTTAGTAGCTCATTGATTACTTTTTGTATGCATGATTTGATAAATAAATATACCTCATTTTATCCCATTAGTCCTCAATCTCCTCTCATTGGCTGAGAGATCACACTAGAAGACAAGGGCTTGATATTCATAGTGACAAAGTCTATTTGAATGGAATCAATGCCTTTAGATACTTTTCTAACTACCAACTCACCACTTTGGGACCCTAACCCTACTTGATGTGTTCATGGAGATCAAATCCTTAAATTGTGAAACTGGCATTACTATGCCATGAGTGGTAGTTAGTACCTTTTTTTTTGATGATGGATCCATGTCAATAGATGAGACCTTTTGTATTAAACACATATTTCATCCATTTTCATATCTAGATCATAGGTTCATCTATAGGCAAAAAACTAATCTAAAACTATTAGTTTTCATGTAGTTTTCCATATTAATTTTGAAATATAGACTGTATAGCCTCTTTTATAGATCTAAATAGGTCCAAAAAGACCAAATGTGTCTCTACAAGAACCAAGAGTTCACCATATACATGGATCCTTCTTAAAATGGAAAACATAGTTACAAAAATAACCCTACTCAATATAAATTGATAAAATAGAGGTCCATATTTATCTTTAATGGGAGTCCTTCATGTTCTTTATACCTTACTATAAGATTATATTCTCTTTATATCTTTTGAATAAGCTCTAATGGTGAATCTATAACCCTACAAGATCTTGCTTTCTTCTATAAAAAAATACCCATTGGCTAAAATTTAGTGGTTAAAAATTGCTCTAACCAATCAAAGTGATCCAACCTATCTTCATTCCCATTGGCCTCATAGATCCCCACTATCAGATCTTTACCTTGTTGACCTCCTACACAAACTATTGGATCAAGATGTACAAACTAATATGGGCCCTTAATCTCTTACCATGGAGATCCCTTTACATGTTGACTTGATCACATACCATTAGATCGTAATGTATGAAAAAATGTTGATCATTGATTTAACTAGACCCACTTTATTATCAATCCTTATACACCATCAGATCATTGGTATAAATGAATGTGGTGCATTTATCTAGGCTTAGACCCACCTCTTATTAGTTAATTCACACCATTAGATATATGTCTAAATGATTTGTACCATGATATCATGTCCAACTTGTATCTCTTTAAAGGGATTTAACTTGAGGACCTTTTGACTAGTGTTACCCCTTACATAAACCATTAGATCTCAAGTGTTAGAATATCAACTCATGTAGACCATTAGATCTTTCTCAACATTAAACCTTTTAAAAAACTTTTGAACCCAAATAGTTACTTTATAAAGCTAAAACTTGATGTTAGCATGAATGTCTTATGTTGTAGGTCCTTGAAGCTCCATAACATGAGCTAGAGAACTCGTGCATGCATGAAAATTAGAGGATGATCTTGGTATGTATAACGCCATGACACTACAATATTTTGTCTTGCATAACTTTTTGATATGTATTTATTAAATTATTAAATATGCTAGTTCATTTATTTCTAAAAGACATCTTAGTGGTAGTATAGTCTCCAAACCTTACATATTTCACCCTTTGCTTGATCCTTTAGATTTTTGATGATCTCTCAAGACTTTATCAATCTGTTACATGCCCCTGCATGCTCAAAATCACCATGAGATCCTACTTGGATCTTTATATTTGCATTTTAACCCATTTTTAAGCCATTGGGGTTTATACTTCATTAGGACCCTACTAGGCTTCTCACTCTAACTATATATAAAACTTGATATGTGGGCCAAAATGGCCAATGCTTTTGGTGACTCGGCTGGCTTGACCAACCTATTCATTGTGTGACCTAGCTTTGATTAAGCTAGTCCAAAATAACTAAAAAAATGAAATGCTACTTATAAAAAGACTCTACTTGACTTTTAGAAACACTTTTTAGAGTAATGGGAGGGAAATAATAATAAAGAAACAAAATAAAGCATCAAATAATAGACAAAACAATGTGTATAAGCACCTAGAGGAAAAAAAGACCTATCTACCTATGTACAAAGGGCAAGATACAAAACTAGTAGAAAAACTTAAGATACCTCCCATTAACAAGGATGGGAAGGATCTCTCCATTCAATCTGGTAAGATCAAAGGCATTTCTCACTTTGAAACTTGTGATGACATAGGGTCCACTCCAAAGGCTATCAAACTTAGAGTGTTTTCTTGGTTTTACATGATCCTCATCCATTTGAGAGCTATGTCACCTTATTTAAATGTGTTTGAGGATGCTCTTTTGTCAAATGACTTCTTCACTTGGTGTTAGCCAGACCACATGGTATGCATGGCATCATCTCTTATTTCTTCCAATTCTCTTAGTTGATTCATCTTGACCTCCATTGTGTCACTTTATAGAAGTTCTAATTGGTGTGCAATATCTAATGCTAGAAGCTCTAATGAAATTGGAAGCATTTATTCTCTTCCATAGACTAAGAGATAAGGTGAATGACCAGTGGATTTATTTTAGGTGATCTTATTAGACCATAAGTTATTCTTCAACTTTGTATTTCAAAATCTCTAATTATCTTCCATTGTTCTCTTGATGATCTGAATCAGGTTCTTATTAGTGGACTTAGCTAGTCCATTACCATGTGGATAGTAGTTTAAAGAAGATGTTAGATAGATACATTTCTCAAGAGCCCACTCACATACCTTTGTACTTCTAAATTCCAAATCATTATTTGATATTATAGTGAAAGGTGCTCCAAATGGGTGACTAGACTCTCATAGAACACAAACACATAGTTCTCATTGTTTCCTTTAAGGGAACTACTTCTACCCACATACTGAAGTAATCTATAGATATCAAGACCCACTTATGACTAGTACTTGATGTAGGATGAATAATTCTAATGAATTATAAACCCCATTTCATGAAATGTTATTCAAATTGAATGGCTTTAGTGTCATAGTAACTAACCTCTATTTCCCTACAAACATTTCCCAATTTGTACACTTCCTAACCCATGCATGTGCATCTCTAAATAAATTATGACAAAATTAACTAGATATAATGATTTTTGTATATATGGTCTTGACTAAAGAATGGCATCTAGAAGGACTATCATGAAATTGCTTGAGAATCTTATCAAATTGGCTAGTTTTAACACATCTTAAAAGGATACCTCCAATGTCTTTTTTAAACATCACTCCATCAATCAAAATGTATGGCATTGATTGCAGCTTGAAGTGTATTCTTTGTTATTCATTCAAACCCATTAGACACTCTCTTATTTGAATAAATATAACAATATCCCATGTCCATCTTGTAGGAGAAATATTTTTAGGTTCATGTTGAATTACCAAAATTATCTCATTTTCTTCTCTCACATCGTATGAAATATGTTCACATAATCCTTTATCTTAGACTATATTTGTGACCTTGAATTAAATTTCATAATCCATGCACTTATTGAACCATCCAACTCTCTTTTTGTTAAAGTCTCTGTTGAGGATGAAATTCTTCACACTTGGATAAGCTACCATTAGTATAATCTTATTGTTTTCAACTAGATGTCTAAATTTCCTCAAACTTCTTAAAAAAAACAAATACATATTTTTAAAATAATATATATCTTTCCTCATAACCTACCAAATCTTGATTGAAGAAAGTAATAGGTTTCTCTACACCTTTATTATTCTACTACATAAACATGGCTAAAATTGAATCTAATGTAGAGAAGTCATACAAATATAATTACTTTTTTAAATATGGATTTATAAGTATTGGGGCATGAAATATGGATTATTTAATGGTCTCAAACCTTTTCTTATCTTTTCTTGTCCATGTAAACACTTTGACTTTTCTCAACATATGAGTGAAGGGCTTGACCAACTCTAGAAAGCTTGGAATGAACCTCTTGATGAAATTGATCTTGTCTAATAATCTCTATAATACTTTCTTGTGTTTAGGAAATGATAGAGAAAGGATTACTTATATCCTCTATGGATAAATTGGAATACCATCTTTGGACACCACATACCCAAGAAGTATTCCTTCATGCACTAAAAAAATGCATTTCTTTGGATTCAATGAAAACTCTAAATTGTTTTCATCTATCAAAAAAATCTCTCAAGTGTGTTAGATGATCATTAGGATTATTTAAAAATAATGTTATATCATTAAGGTAAACTAAAACCATATCATTTAAAATACCACAAAAAAAAAACATTCATTACTCTTTAAAAGGTGATTCTAGCATTGAAAAGTCCAAAAGGCATTTTAACATATGCATAGGTGCCCAATTTTTTAGTGAAGGTAATATTATGCCTATCTTCCTCTTTTACCATGATTTGATTATAGCCATAATATCCATCAATAAATGAGAACCTTTTATAGCCTACCACCTTTTGTAGAATATGATCCATGAAGGGTATTGGGTAATTGTCCTTTAGGGACATCTTATTGAGGTCCCTAAAGTCAACACACAAATGAGTATCTCCATTATTTTTCCTCGCTAGCACAAGGTTTAACACCCATGAGGAATGCTTAATTGGAAATATTATTATTGATTCAATCAATTTATAGAGTTCTCTTCTCATAAGGTCCTCCACTCTTAGATTGATGGGCCTTTGTTTTTGCCTGAATGGATTGGCATTTCTTTGTAATTCAATGGTGTGTTATGGAAGTTTGGAGTCAAACCCCATCAATTATTTTTACTCCTAAAAAAATATTTAATAAAATTCTTGGTACAAAGCAACAAATTTTGTTCTTTCCTCTATTGTATTGACCTTTCCTAGCTTTAGTAATTTATCCATAAAGATCTCTATCTTTTCATAATGTTCTTCCTTAGATAAGATGTATGTTTTCCCTTTTATTACTTGGTCATATTCATTGAAGATGCTTTATAATGTCACAAGCACTTTAGGTAGCTTATTAGACCTTATTTTCACTATATGATCATCATATTGATTTTGGAACTTGTCTTGATTCTTATGGTAGAATTATGCCTCTTGCATTAGAAAACATATGATTTGATCATCATTGTCAAATAATTACCAACTCACCTCATTTTTAGGTCATATGGTCTACATATAACCTTGATATTATCTTGTCTTTAATTGCCTTTTTAATCCTTTTGTAATCTCATATTGGGCACCAATGGTTGTAATCCTATCTGCATGTTAGTTTGTTTATCTTGGTATGGACTAGATATTAAATTGCAAGAAATCCTCCATGAGGTCTTGTAGATGCTAGTTTTATACAACCTTGTGTATTAACTTGTGCATCATCATATTTATGTTATTTTACATAACATACCGCCATGGGTAATTTTTTTAACTCGTTACATTTTACTTTCCCATTTACCTTTACCACATAGGTTAACTAAATTTAATTTAAATAATAATGAACCCCTATTTTCCCATGGTAATTTATTCTATTAATTACTATTTACCACCCTTAACCATAAAATCCATAAAAATCAAATGATATCAAATTACCTAACCCCCCTAACAACCTACCCTTATTTAAAATCCATGTAAATAACTTAGTGTTATTTTCATTAAGTTTGGCACATGGTTCAAAATAACATTAGCTAACTTTTACCAAATAAGGTGGATCAACATCAATCCTGTACAAATGACGTCGATCCTCCATGATTGATGCTAATTGGTTAGGATTGACATTGATCCATAAATTCTCTATGAACTTTCATTGCTTAAGAGGAGTGAATGTGAAAATAAGGAAGCCATTTTGATCAAAAAATTCTATCCAAACTAGTCTCAAACTTGTGTATAGACATTACCATCATCTTGCCACTTTCAAGAACACTTGATTAATGGCATTATCAAGTGATTTTTAAAGGCCATCTACCTCATTTTGGCATCTCTTTATTTTCACATTTTCAACCATCCAAGGTTAGTATTCTTTTTCATATTTTAAGTTTAATTTATCTTATACATCTCTGTGTTTATTTTTACATTCAAATTTTATTATTTTATCAATTGTATAGGTTGTCATTATAGTTTGTTTTATAGTTCAACACTTTTATATGAAATCAATGTCGATCCTATAGAATCGATGTCAATCTTTTATAATCAATGTCGATCCTATAGGATCATCATCAATCCCAATCAAAATATCAAATTAGCTTTAAAAAATTATTTTTGCATCTTCAACATCTGTTAAATCTATATTCTAGTTTGTTAAAATCTATATTTTCATGTAGATGACCCTACCTGGATTAGTATATGATTCTATTAGCATCTATGATCTTCCCATAATCCCTCAACCACTATTTTCCAATTAGAGTAACATTACATTTGAGATAGGACTTTACATTGTGGCTTTTATACATAGTTTTGAATACATTAATGAATAATTGGTTGTAATCCAAGAAGATGTTGAAATTGCTACAAAATTTTGGGATAATTACTTTGATCATATTAATCTTACTATAGATTAAATTATCTTTGGAATTGTCTATTTATCCATATATATCTTTATAATTTCATTTTTATTTATAAACTTGAACGTTGAACATGGGCTGACATCCATCTAAGGGAGCGTATCACTTTTTGGGACTAGATTCTTACTAGGTAGCCCACTCATTTTTCTATTAATCCATTTTTTATTTAAGTGTGGTGAATTTTAGATCATTCCTCCCCAGTCAAAGAGGAGTTCTCATAAATATTGATTAATTATACACAACCAACCTTCATCTCTAGGTAACTCTAAACATTGCATTTACTTTATTTCTTAGTTGCTAATTAATTCACATCAAAAAAGCATAAAAATACTAAAATAGGTCCCATACACATTGCTTATAGGATTTAAAATGGTGATTCTTAATTAAACTTAGGCCTCTCACTTATTTCACCATAAGCTCACTGCCACCCTTGGTTGGGATGAGCTTGACACCTCTCTTTCTTTCTTCTTACAAACCATGCAAAAGATCTTAATATTCAACTATATTTGAGGTAAAATTGAGATGGAGTATTGTAGCTAAATGTAAATTTTGACCTAAGGGTGAAATTAGCATGACTCCCACTCCACTTCTATTCTTTAAACTTAAGACATCAAAGAACAAAGTCCATATACCATCCTCTTCTTGAGCAATGTTAGTTAAGCAAGGTATAACAACACCTTCCTCATGTATGTAGTACACTCTTAAGTTTGCCTCTTCAATATTTATATAAGGATCAAATCCATGATTATCAACTTCCCATTCATCCAAGTATAGATATTATATGCCTTCAAGATGATCATGGGATTTTTTTCATTAACCTCTTCACCTCTTCAAATATTGCACAGTTGGTATTTGAAAGATTAGGCATAAAGGGTTCTAGGTTTAACCTAGAGATAGGCTTAAATATTATAGTGAATTTGGTTCCATATATGGTTCTAAAAATCATGTATGACCAATTAGATAACAAATATCTTCCAATATTTATAGTAAAATCCCTAGACAAGCATAGGGAAAAATATAGAGGTAGGTCTACCAACATTACATCTTGAGTAATGACACAATTTGGATAGGTTATCAATGTGATCTAAAGATATTTCATATGCATACTATCTTAGTGGGGAGCCATATAATTAAAGAACACCTTTTTCATTATATTTGAGCTCAAGCTTATCTATTATGGCTTTAGGCATCACCAAGGTTGAAGTACTTGAATCTATCATGTAATTCTATACTAAATAGTCCCCTGTGATGTCTAATAGATAAAAGGGAGGGGATTAACAAATTTATAAGGATGAAAAACATTTTAAAATTAACTTTTGCTTATAATTTGATTATGAACTTGGATATGGGCTTGGTTAGGCTAGCTATTATTGATGAAAATAATGTTCACCTTATCAACTATCTTTTCCACATATGAAAGTTAGGAGATATCTTGTTGGAGAATCACCTTTTACCCATTGATAAATAGAGATCATACATGAACATAGTTATAGCAGCCTTTTTCAAATGATCCATAATATTAAATGGAATATTAGTACCTTTGGACTACACCTTAGAAGTAGAAGCATCACTTGGAATTTAAGTAATATGAATAATAAAGGGGGAATTTCGTTGTACTCCATGAGGTTGGGTCACTTATTGATTTTCAAGATATTTAGTAGCTGCATTTAAAAAAGTAGGTTAGTGACTAGCTCATGGAGATTATGAATAAATCTTAGGTTTCCCCAAGTTATCTTCCAACATCCTCTTTTTATCCCTTTTCAAAGCAACAATTGGTTCATTTGTCCTTTGTGAATATTTCCCAATATTAGTTACTACATGCTCAAACACATGTTCCCCTTCTTGAAAATTCATGCATGTGGTATCAGCTAGTACTTTACCCATGTTCCCTTATTGTTGGCTTTGAGATTCTAATAGTGACATGGTATGCATGTTATCTTGACTCATTTGGGGGCCTTGTGGTGGAGGAAGAATCATATCATAACCTTGGAATGAAAGAACATGCTGCCAACTAAGGTCTTGCTACATATATCCTATAGTGGCCATCACCATCTCATTAGAATATCCCCCTGACTGGTATTGACCTTAAATAAAGTTATTTTGTGTGGGGACCAAGGTTCTTTAAATAATTGTAGCTACAATATTATTACCATTATTAGATCTACCTTGGGTAATTTATCCTTAGGATTATTGATTTTATGGTTAAGGGGGTCTATTATAAGATTGAGTAGGGTATTGAGTTTTGAAGAGGCCTTGGTATGGTCTATGTGAAGCTTTTTTTTTATTATCTATAGACACTAACTTGTTGTTTATTCCTTTAAAAAGCTTTCAATCTTAGAAAATTTATTCACTTGATTGTCACTAGTTTGAGCATGGCTATTTGGAGTAAGAAATGGAGAAATGGTAGGTGGGGTCAATTGAAGTTTAGGGAAAAGTGGCATGAGAGGTATTGGCATGAGCTTCCCTGATTGCATCAATAAATTTTCTACCCTTATGAATGTCTCATAGACTTTAGATAGAATTATACCACACATAGACTAAATCATGACTGCAATATCTAAATTCAAAGCTCTAAAATAGTAAATAAAATAATAGTTAGGGGTGGGATTACTATCTCAGGTCATTTGAAATATATAGTTGAAATCAACCATGGAATCTTGGGATGCTCTCTTGATGGAGGTAAATTTCTCAACAATGGACACATGGTCATTTCTATCCTCAAAATTCTTACATAAGGATTCACCAAACTCATTTTAGGTGTTGATTAAAGTAGGAGTTAGACCCCTATACCATTATATGGCTTTGGGTTTCAAGGAGGTGTCCAATAGCCTCATGGATACATTCTCTTATGCAATATTATGCACTGAGCAAAGATTTTCATTTTTAGCTATATGTTCTACAGGATTAGTAGCATTCTCTACTATAAAGTATGGAAAAATATTTAAGGAAGCATCATAGATCTCATCATGATGTTGAAGATTAATAGGGTTACTACCATTTAAGGGTACAAAAGATTACAATCTAAGCCTTTCCATTTGCACTTGCCTTGGTAGACTCTTAGTAGTTGAAGTAGGAGCAAGATTTGAAGATCTTGGAGAGGTGGGAGAATTAGGGGTTCTTGATTGGGAGTTAAAATAGTTACCTTCCTCTTTATACTATCTAAAGATAATTCTATAAACTAGACTTCCTTACCTATTGTAGAATACCTAGTGGAGATTTAGTGCATAGATTAATCTTTAATATTTTGATGACTACTTTAAGACTTCTCAAATGTTCTTCCACACTATCAATATGTTTTAAGATTATGTCCATATGTGCTTCCTTATTGGGTGCCTCCGAGCATGCCATAATTATTGGAGATATATATTTCCCTCTAGCTAGAAGCAGATGTGTTCATGTCTTACTTCTAAATCTGGCTCAACGTGGGACTAACCCCACGCTATGGGTGTCTTATAATGGGGTTAGACATTTAGGACTTTTAATGAGGCTAGCTTCTTTGATGCATCATTTTATCTCATTCTCACTACTAAAACCTACTAATGACTAGGGAAAAGGGAGAGAGAGATAATATGAAATGGAAACCTAAGATAAAGATGGTGATGCACCTAAATTATGGTTGATCCATTCTATTTGAACTCTTAAACACTAATGAGGCAAGAAAAATACTAGATCTAGGACTCCAAATGTCTATCATACATCAATATTTAATGTAGAGGTTCACTAAATGAACAAAATCTGAGGGAAATGATGGAGAGGTCTAATGAAAGACACTAACCAGTCATTGTATCCTTAGAGATAATCAGTCATGGGAAATAATGTAGAGCTTCAATCAAGAGATGTAGACCACTAGACATAACCTACATAAGAATATGAACTAGTAATTATGTGAGATCAGGACTTGGGAAGGGAAAAATTTATACCACATATGCAAATAAGACTGAACATGTACACACTATACCAAAGAAATTAAATCTAAAACTAGTTTTGTAGTCATCTCAAGAGGTTACAAGCTCCATATTTGCAGAGTTTACTCATGCCAAAAAATGGATCCTCTATGTATCACTTTGATCCCTCTTTTGGGCATGACTAAACTCTACCAAGATGGATATTATAACCTCTTAAGATGAATACAAGAATAATTTTAGACTTCATTACTCTGGTATAGTGTGTACATGTTTAGTCTAATTTGCATATGTGGTATAAATTTTTCCCTTGCCAAGTCAGAATATCACCTAGTTACTAGTTCATCTTGTTATACAGGTCACGTCTAGTGTTTTAAATCTATTGATTTAAACCCACATGTGGATACCATGATTAGTTAGTGTTTTGCATTAGACCTCTCCATAATTTCCCTTAGATTTTGGTCATTTGGTGAACTTTTGCATGAAATAATGATGTATGACAGATATTTGAAGTCTTGGATCTAGTCTTTTGCTTGCCTCATTAGTGTTTAAGAGTTCAAATAGAGTGGATACACCATAATTTAGGTGCATCACCATCTTTATCCTAGGTTTCCCTTTCATTTTATCTCTCTTTCACTTTTCCTTGGTCATTAGTAGGTTTTATTAGTGGGAATTAGCTAAAATGATGCATCATAAGAACTAGACTCATTAAAAATCCTAAAGGTCTGACCCAATTATAGGACACCCATATCTTGGGGGCAATCCCATAATCCCTCTAATTTGATGAGATATGGGACTACCACTTACCATTTTTTCAATCAATTAGGACCTTGATTGGATAGGTGGCTCTCTTGTGGGCAATCAAAATATTGATTGGATAGGTGTTGCCTCTTGTTTGGTCTCAATAGCTATTAGAAATTATTTGTCAAACATGTGGTTCAAGGGGAGACACACATCAATCTCAGAGGTAATCTATTTATCTTAGATGAGTCCTTATGTGTATGGCACTTGGCATCATCTCATAGGTCTAGTGGGGACATGCATAATCTTATTAGACCTTCAAAAGAGGTTTGTCTATTGTCAAATAGGATCATTTTGAGCATGCCAAATGTATTTGGAGGGACATGCATCATTATTTAAAAATTAGTTAGATAGTTATACACCACTAAGCTTTAATTATATGGATCTGGGGATTCTATCCATTTGATTGGTGAGTTCTCATGAGCCTTGAATTAAATGGCTTGACTATATCCATGTATTCACTTAGATGAATCTAAAGGAAACACATGGCATTTTGAAAGATTTTTAAATTTTCACTTGGGAATTACAACATCATCTAATGGATTTTTAGATCATAATGGGATGCATAGTGGCTCAAATTTGAATGAGATTGCTTTTGGGATCTAGGATCTTGACACGTAGCCCATGGATTTGAATTCTAATGGCTAGTTCTTTCATGAGATCTCAAGATGATGCCACATAGTATTTTTAGGTCTTTTAGATTTGTTCCAAGTGTCATGATAAAAGTGAATTTATTTTAGAATATCATCTATAATTTGACATCTTGTGATGTATTACAGATCATTGTGTTTAAGTTGACATCCTACGAAGTCATGCAAGAAGCTAAGTTAGACTTTAGGAAAGGTCAAATACTTATCAAAAGAAAATTATAAGAAGTCTAAAGTAAAAACTGAAAGTAATTGCTTTAAATAAGGAAAAATGTTAGTCCAATAAGATTAGATAATTCTTATTGAGTTCATGCTAACTTGAGGAGTTGATGGAACATTTTTGGTGAATCCTATCTACACATTTTGAATCCATTCATGGTTAAATATTCATTGGAAACATGGATAAAACTCAAATAAATCTTTCAATAATCTACATATTTTTAAATTATAATCTATATTGCAAGATGAATATATAGCCAAGAATTTCTAGGATGTATTAAATCCATTACTATGTAAACAAATGACTTAGTGAACTTGGTGTCTTAGGCAATTTTATAAGATTAAGATACAAGGGTCCCCATTTTAGGAATAGGTAGTTATTAAGAATCAACAAAAGAGATAAAAAGAGATATCCATGCTCATATAACCAATCATAACTTTGGCATCTACCATAATCTATTTCCCTAATATAATAATAAAAACTAATAGTAATAACGATAACAATAACAATAGTCATAGATACCTCTACTAGAAATCAATGAAAAAAATTCCAAACACAAAAAAATTAATATAATGGTATAAACTCAAGGAAAAATAACCGAACCAACCAAGGAGACCATTATGCCATTGTGTATACCTATAATAATGTTGGAAGACACATTTTAGGAGGTTATGTTTCCACTATCACCATTAACCCTAGACCAACTACCAATAGACCTAGACCCTTACTCAACAATGCTTATCAATTGATTAATGCCTATTAGCTAATTTATGATGGTAATTCTTCTTTAAACCATGTTAGTAACTAGGCTCAACACCACCCTATAATTATCATTCCATGCCTCATTACTACTGATCCAACTACCAATTTTAAATACCATATTAAGTTTGTATAATCATGACTCAATGAGATAAGCTCACTATCAAAGGATTGAATTCAAACACTACAAATGAGGCCATTCAACCTTCCATGCCTATAATAAATAAATTAATTGACAAAACTGAAGGGAACACCTATAATATTATGTAATAGTTAAAAAAGGCACATATGCATATATCCATTTTAGATTTATTACATACATAAATCATCCATAATAACATCCTAAATGAGTATTTAAACCAATCCCTCATGCTAGATG
Organism: Torreya grandis; assembly: GCA_037957365.1. Lineage (NCBI taxonomy): Eukaryota > Viridiplantae > Streptophyta > Pinopsida > Cupressales > Taxaceae > Torreya > Torreya grandis. The sequence goes on from JARHVA010001950.1 coordinate 2,569,703, forward strand.
ACATCAATCTAGACAAATTCCAAGCTACGGTAGGACACTTGGCCCTTGGCCAACATCTTACCTTTGACTAAAGTGACATGTCATCTCTAGGACCTGGGCATAATAAATTGTTGTACATTTAGGTTAGTATAATAAAATAAAGGGTTAAACATGTCCTTGTATATAATGGTTGCCTCAAAATTGTGTCTTTAAATTTATTCAAACATACTAGATATACAATAACTAACTTTCAACCAAATACCATCATTATCAAGGCATATGATAACAAAGAACATGAATTTGAAGGTATTATTAACTTGTCATTGGTCATTTGGTATTTGAACCATGATACTCTATGCCATGTTTTAGACCTATAATTGTCTTATAATATATTATTGGGATGACACTAGATCCATGAAATCAAGGGCATACCTTTTACATTGCATTAGTGTATAACATTTCCACATTTAATAATGTAAGTGACTATACCAATTAATATTCAACCATATTAGTTTGTAAACATCTTGAGGTTGAATATAAAAAATATAACTATCAATTTGGCATGAATCCTATGCTTACATCTATTGGAGAAAGATTTGAAATGGGAAAATCCATTGAATCAGACCTAAAAGCTAAATAACTAATTACATTGACCTAAATAACATAGCTTCTACCTCATCCATGCCTCCACCAAACATTTCCAATCACTTCTATATAAGTAACAAAGGTATCATATAATATAGTACCTATAATGAATTCCATATTTCTAAATTACCACAAAATCTAAAAAATTATGGGAGACCTAAGGCCAAAACCACTTGTATGTAATGTTAGACCAAAGGAAAATATCAATAAAACAAGCTCGTTATTTTCAAATTAACTTCTGGCCTAGAATAGGACCCCTTAGTAGAAGATGATTCATGGATTTACACTAACGAGTTAAGTGACTATTACTAAATCATAAAATATCCTATCCCTAATCAGATTATGGGTCACTTATATTATGAAGGCAAAGGCCTAGGGATACATCAATAAGTCACAATCAAACTAATATCAATGACCAAGTATAAGGTATCCCATTGTATTGCATTTAAATCACTTGGGGGTGACCCCACATACCTTATTCATTTTCCAACACCATCTACTAGAGAAGATGATATAGAAAATGATGTAGCATCTAATTATAACATCTATGATATCTTTATAGCTAAAATTTATTTAACCCCCATGCCATTTTCATAATTAACCATATGTTTCAACCTTCACCATTAACCATTTATCACCCATAGTTGATAGACTGGGACTAACAAGAGTCAACAATGACATTAAATGAGTTTGAAAATGATGAGGTCGTATGTGACTTTATAGGATTGAGGAATCATTTCCTCTTGGATATAAAAAGAAAGACTTTTCTATTGGATTGGGTACTTCTACCCATTTTAGAGAGCAAGTGAAATTCCTTGGCCAAAAACAAAAATAAAATCAAACATTGAGGTCTAAAAGTGAAAACCTATTTAAGGTACTTTATGACTAGGGTAAAAGTAAATAGAAAGGTAAGTCTCTTGGTGAAAACCAGTTTTTGACACCATTAGATGGGTATGTTCACCCCTCTACCTATGAAGCATAGGAGACCTATAGTTTAAAGCCTATATATGGATCAAAGATCAGTACTGAGCAGAAATAGTTTGCATATATTACTCAAGAATTCCCCAAGGTATTTATTTTATGGCCTTTGCCATCATTAGGAGGCTTTGATTCATCCTACTTGGGAGAATTAGATGAGTCAGTCTAGCTAGAGGACTTACCATTGCTAACTAGTTTAACTCCTTTCCATCTATTTTATATGATGGTTCTACAATTCTTGTGGAATACACTTTAGAGGTTAACATTGGGACTCTAGAGGACCCAAAGTGGATCATATTAGGCACGTTCCACACTAAGGAGGAATGTGAAGTTCTTACATAATTTTTTAGGGAATTCATTGACATATTTACATGGGCCTATTTGAACATGTTAGGTTTAGACCCCACCTTAGTTATACACCATATTTTTATAGACCTTGATGCCAAACACATTAAGCATAATTTGTGCAATATGCATATCTGTATTGATGTGTTATTTAAGAAAGAGTTGGAGAAACTCTTAGACATGAAATGCATTAGACTAATTGACTATTTAGAGTGGACTAAAAACATTATGCTAGTGAGAAAGAAACTAGAAAGTATCAAAGTTTTCACTAATTTTAGAGATATCAACAAATCCTACCCAAAATATGACTTTATTTTGCTTAATGTTGACATGATAGTCAACTCAATAACTAGGTATGAAATGATTTCTCTTATGGATGGCTTTTTAGGGTATAATCAAATTAGGATTACACCAAAATAATAACACAAGACAACATTTACCACTCTTTGTGGGAAAAATTTGTTATCAAGTGATGTCATTTGGACTTCAGAACATAGGTGACAAATACCAAAGATCCATGATATGATGCATGGCATTATTGAGGACTATATTGATGACATCCTAGGTAGATCAAAGACCTGTATAGATCATCCAAACATATTATGAATAATATTTGACAGACTTCACGAGTAAAACATTAGGTTTAATCTCAAGAAGTGTGTATTTGGCATAACTTCTGGTAAACTATTAGGCATTGTTGTCTCTTGTAGGGGAATTGAATTTAACCTAACCAAATTTTGTGTAATTATAGAAATGCCACCACCATATACTTTGAAGCAACTCCATAGTTTGTAGGGAAAGATATAATTTATCTAACGCTTCATCTGATAGTTATCTAATAAATTCCATCTATTTACATAGTTTTTGAAGAAGGGTGTTATGTTTTCCTAGAATAAAGAGTGCCAAAAATCATTTTATCATCTTAAGGAATATCTTGTCAATCCACCTATTTTATTACAACCCACACTAAATAAACCATTACTACTTTACCTGTTAGCAACTAAAAATTCCCTAGGGGCACTTTTGGCACAACATGAAAAATAAGGTAAATAAAACGTCATGTATTATCTAATCTAGGCCTTAGTCACATATGACCATAATTATACACCATCCTATTTAGCAATGGTGTTCACATCCCAAATGTTGTGTTATTATATGTTGAATAATAAGACCATTTTTATTAATAAAGTAGACCCACTCAAGTGTCTACTTTCCAAAATAGCTCTATAGTGATACATGGAAAAATATATCATGTTATTTAGTGAATTTGAAATTGAATATACTAATAATAAGGCCATTAAGGGGAAAGTACTCATAGATCAACATACAAAAGCTCCTATTCTCAATAATCAACCTCTTACATTTAAAATTCTAGATGAGGCCATTATGACCATTGGAGAAGTAGAAGCACCTCCTAAGGTAGAATAGTGGAATATGTACTTTTATGGATTTTTCACATATCATGGATTAGAGGCCATAATATTTCCCAAGTCCTTTCAGATTAGATTTCCCTATACCAATTATATGTATAAGTATGAAAAACTTATTTCAAGGCTTCATCAAGAAATATAGTAGAACATCTAACATTTATTAGTTCATGGTGATTCTCATTTAATCATCAATCAAGTTCTACACCTGTACCAAACTATGGATAAGAAGTTGGTACCCTATAAATATATTTTCAATACTCCAAAGACATAGATTACCAACATCTAATTTGAAAGAATACCTCCAGCAAATAATAGAATAGTTGATGCCATAGCTACTATTGGCTCCATGATATAGATCATAGATAGAGAAAGGGATTGCCAATTTTTTGTAGAACATATCTTAGTGTTAGTACATGAAAAATCAATCAACAAGATGATTTGTGACATTGTTGGTCCCACGTCTCCCTGGTACTCAATCATATATGCCTATCTTCAAGACTAAACTATGCCTCCTAATGCATCATGTAAAAAAAATCCTTTGCCTACAAATCCTCTCAATATACCCCACCTTGACCAACCTTATATTTTATAATCTATCATTTAACTCTTATTCATTTTTCACCTTTAGTAGAATCCAAATTATCATTGAGGGAAATTCACAACAAAGTGTGTAGATCCCACACCAATAGGTCAATCTTAGCTAAAAATTTACTATGTACCAGTTATTACTGGCCAACTATGGAAGTAGACATAGTTTTATATGTTAAGAGGTGTGTACATTTTTATAAGCATGCTAATTTGATTCATGATCCAATCAAGACACTCAAACCATTGACAATACCATAGTCATTCTCAATGTGGGGACTCAACCTTGTAGGTAAGATCAATACTATGTCCTCAAGTAGCCATAAACACATCCTAACTATTACTGAGTATTTCACTAAATGGGTGGAAGAAATTCCTCTCACTTACATCATTGATAAGTAGATATCCAAGTTCATATTTAACCATCTCATCTATCATTATAGTATTTCCTTTGACATTATATTTGATAATGATAGATCATTGAAAAATAAATATGTGAAATCAACTTATACCCAACACCGCATCAAACAACATTTCTCTATTTCCTACTACCTTTAATGTAATGACAAACCTAAGGCTTCTAATAAAACCATTGTCAATATTCTAAAGAACATTGTCAATGATGCTAGTTGTAATTAGAACTTGTATCTATTTAATGTCCTCTAGTCATATCATACCACATTTTGTACTCCAAAAGGAGCTACACCTTATTAACTTATTTAAGACATTGAGGCCTTATTACTTTTGAGGTTGAGTTTCCTTCTCTCACTATTTTGTTGTAACACATTATTGATGATGAGGACTATAGAGTAACTCATTTTCAAGAGCTAGACTTACTTGATGGAAAACACTTGGCCACCTTGAATAATCTTTAGGATTATTAGAATAAATTAAAAGGCTAGTATAATAGGTGTGTTAAGCATCATGAATTCAATATTGGTGACTTTGTGTTAAAAGAGAATCAAAATAATGCAAATGTTGAATTATAGAAAAAAGGAAAGTTCTAATGAAACTAGTTATGGCCCTATGTAGCTATTGCTAAGTATGTTTCTAGAGCATATAAGCTTGTTATTCCAGAAGGATATAAACTTGATGAACCAATGAACATAATGCACCTCAAACAATTTTACAAAGACTTAGATTATTGTCTACTAGGATTATCTAAGTTATGTCACATTATAGCCATTCTTTATACTATACCCTTACCATTCTACCATGCCATTAACCCTTTGATAGATAATTATTTTTACGTAACCCCATCTATTATGTTTAGCCTTGGTTATGATTCATTTGTAATTCATTCACATTCAGTGGTTGATGAAAAATTTAGTTCCAACAATTATTATAGAATTAAATGTTTGAATGATAGTATATGAAAGTATTATGACAGTGGTCTTGGCAATTACAACCTTAATTTGTTGTTATGTTTTATATTCATGCATCTAATTATAATAGACTATGGGAAAATTATTATTACTAACCCTTTTCCATTATTTCTTAATTATAACTACATTTGGGAGAACTAGTAACAACCCATCTACCTGCATTACCGCATCACCTTGCCATCATGATTGTTATTCCTTGACATTTATCTATACCTGAACTTGATGGCTCTTAGTATATGCCTTTTATAAGTAGAACTATAGTGACTTAAGGTCCTATAGGACTATGTAGATAGTTCTTGGCTCACATTGAGGTTAGCTCAGTCACCCCTTTTCCATACTCTTACCATTTTACATGTAACCTAAGTCATGTTCTCACTATTTTATGATTTATACCATTATATGTCTCATAATTCTCAATTGAGTTGATATACCTAAAAAATCCCTAAACACTTGTAAAGGCCTAGAAAAATATATAAAATCACAAAATCATGAAAATTGGCCTAAAATTTCCATGATAAATATAAATCCATCAAAATTTTATATGATAGGCCATCTTATCTATTTAGCTTCATTTCTAGTCCTCCTTAGCCTTTTTCCTCCCATTTTTGGGAGAACTAGATTAGCCTGAGGTTTGCATAAACTATGTAAGAAGCACTTAAGTACATGGGGTATCTCAGCTTAGCTTAGCCACCTTCCTTTATTTTTTAACCACTTGTTTGCCTCAAATATTCTAGGACTCTTAAATATTTCACAATTAACCACTTGTCAATTAGTTTTCCCATCCTTATTGGCCTTATATGTATGCTCTTGCCATTTTATGAGTTGATGTTGTGAGCATTGTGTATTTGAATTTGATGAACTAATGACAATTTGGATTTTATTATACTCTAACCATTTTGCAAAAAACCTCAGCTAATTCTCTCACTGTGTTGTGAGTTCATTCTCATTCCAAGCCTTAGATGTAGTAGACATTATGAATTACCAATTCAGTTCATTTATGGATACTCATATTTTGTCTTTTAGTGTGGTTTTATCCTAAACCATACTCTCACACTTACATAGTTTATTTTTATTAATATTTCATGATTTTGAGCATGATCTCGTCTTTTATTATGCACTCAAAATTATAATATACCATTTCCATTTCCCTCTACAATTTAATCATGTTTTCTTATCATCCATTTTCTTCTATCCCATATCCTGGGAGAACTACATTAGGCCTATAGTTCAAGTTGGATCTTGAGACTATGGAATTGTATAGGCAATGTCCACTTACCTAATGTATATGGAGTTAACTCAGCTACCCCTTCTATCCATACCCATTTTTTTCCTATAGCCTAGGGGCAACGTTAATAATTTTGTTTGTGTTGTATCCCTAGGGCCTAGGGGAAACCTTGTGCCTTTTGTTTATGTGTTGTTTTACCTGTGTCATTACTACCTAGCTTAGATGTCACCTTGTCACCAAGAGTAACACCTATATTACACATGCATGAACAATTTGTCTTCTATTTATACTAACATTGTGATTAACCAATATTATTTTTTTGTTAGCTTAGTGGGTTTATTTGCCTTTGTGTGTTTAGAATAGTCTTTGAATTGTTTAATTATTTTTTTTTGTTTTAATTTTTTTGACTTATTTATTTTATCTATTTTTGTTTATTGTGTTTTTTTATCGTGTTTGTTTGCTTATTTATTTTTGTTTATTGGTGTTTTATTTGTGTGTTTTTTTGTTATTTTAGTTTATGTTTTATTTATTTATTTATTAGCATGTTATTTGTTTGTTTGTTTGTTTATCAATGTTTTATTTATTGGTGTTTTGTTATTTATTAGTGTTTTGATGTTTATTTGTTTAGTCATCTTTGTCTATTCACCATTTTATTGTTTGTTTATATCCTTGATTTTCATTTTATTCATATAGTTTGTTTATTTTATTATTTTTATTCATTTATTAGATTTTTTGTTTGTTTGCATAGTTAATTATGTTTTTTTGTTTGTTTGTTTTTTCAATTTGTTTATGTTGCCTTCTTTGTTTGTGTTTGTTTGTTTTTATCTTTTTATTTATTTTGTTTGTGTCATATTTGTTTGTTTATTTCTTTTATTTTTATTTTGCCATTTTTTAGTTGATGTAGGATTATTACAATTTGTTTGAACTTATATCTTGATTATCCATATCATGCACTTAGGTTGTGAATGTTTATTTTAGTCTTACACTTGGTTCATTTGTTATATTTACATCTGGGATTGGATTATTCATATAATATTCCTAGGTTGTTAATATTTACATTTAAACTAATTTTTCTATGCTTAGGATATATATAGCCATTTTAGTTATTCATAACTATAATGCATAATATCATAAGCTAAAGTAAAAACCAAGAATACAAAGACTATCAGATCAATGTTGTGAAAGTAATTTTTTGATATATAAACATAGATAACTACCTAAATTTATGCGTAAATCCATGAGTAATAAACAAGAGTAAATGTGATGTACTATGTGTTTATATAAACACATATCTTTGATTAAACATGCATATGAGTTACACAACATGATCATATGATAACAATAGAACAAAATCTCATAAACGTGGCATAATAAATGAATGAATAGAGTATAAATGAGCATAAACATAAATAATGTTACACATCCATAATACTTATTAATGATAAACATGAGATAAATAATATAATAAGAATGGCATCATATATATATCATAGGAATATCATATACATGTACATCAACATCGAAGGACCCAAAACTAAATATATATGTATCTCAAATGTCATATACATATTTATGTATATACAATGGTGTCTAGAAATACATCAATATGTTGATACAATAAGTACAATGCCATATGCCAAATTGTGCCAAGATGCCAAAACTACTAAGATCCTTGTACTCAACTCTAGCTCTCTGTCTTTAGGACATATGGTTGGATGTGGCCATAATGACATTGAGGGTATTGATGGTGGTGGTCATGGTTGATGGGAAAACTAATCTGAGGCAATTGTAACATGTGTTTTGGTGTAAGACCAACCAAATTGGCTAACTACCCTTTGTGCATCCCTAACCATATATGAGAATCCAACATGTGTAACAACTCCTTAAGCTACATCTCACTCTCACCTAAGCCTATAAATTTTAGCCAATGCTTGATCTCTCTTGCTAATGTCCTAGTCTCTCTCTATAGTGAGATAGCCTTGAACCTATATCATCTTGTCTATCTCAGCCTTTAGTTGAGTGATATTTATTTTTAATTGAGTCGTATCATCATCCCTTATATATAGGGTGATCTATAAATCAACTACATGATTTTGTATCCTATAATATCTCTCACCTAAGCAATGATATCATGATATAGCATGCTTATATCTATATCCATTATAGCTGTGCTAAAAGGCCCTACCTAGCCTAGATCCACCTATGTGCTAAAAGGCCATGCCTAGCCTAGAACAACTTGAGCCATTGTAACCACTACCAAGTTATGATCAAGAACCATCAAATCTATTCCATCAACCCCATCATACCCATATACATCTCTATCTCTAAATCCCCCACTATCTCCTTTATCAAATCCATCATCATTGTCATAACCCACTTCACCATCACTATTTTTCTAGGTGTTGCCATTGACACTTGATGTCTTACCCTCCATATCCTTGATATCCATGGGCACCTATATCCTTGTTGAAACTAGAACTATTAGACTTAGAGGGCATACCTATACACACTAATGTATATAAGTTGATGTGACCCCTACATTTGTAACCATTTCTATATAATCCCAATCAACTTGAGAAACACTGATATAACTCATAATAGCCTCATTCCTTGGTATAATAGGAGTATCCTAATTGATCTCTCATGTCACATGATAAAACAATATCATCCCCTTAAGAACATATTATGTGAATCCAAATTACCTGAGTACATGATTAAGGTCGTAGTCCTCAGTAATATGTGACTATCTCCTAATAAAAAAGCATTTGATCATTATGAAATCCATGTATCAACCATATTTGAACCACTATAATTGGTATGTCAAGTAAGGCATCCAAAAGAAACTATGGTGTCAAATCATTAATCATATAATGATATAATGGGATATCCCCCTATATCCACACCTACCTACTCCTATCTGAGACTAATCATATGCCAATGGATCATATAGGTCTCAAAATTTATGCATCCCTACTAGTCACTCAATCAAAATGTGGTCCCAGCACTTGACCATTAGAAAAGTGCAAGTCCTGATGCTCCATCTACCACATTATGCTATCATATAAATATATTTATGGAGTTGTGATAGGATTGATGGCCCCAAAGAAAATCATGTATACTCATCAAGAATACTCATCACTACACCTCTAAGGCCCATATGAAAATATTGGTTGCTCTTTTCAAGTATAAGTATGCTACTAATAATCACCATGAGAATAACTACCTCCCTATCAACAAGAATTGGTGGTGATAGATCCCCAACAAGTAAGTCATCTAGCTAAATGTCTTTATATGTCTCAATGATGTCTATATCAACCTTATCCTAAAACATATGGATACCATGATATCTGACTAGGTCACCAAGAACCACTTATTTCTATATTGGTGGTGTCCAAAATAATCTTCACCTATGTATCAACAACTTGAGAATATGCCAGGTATCTTTAAGTGTCACATTAACCTCCCTAATAGCTAGGTGGAAGGTGGGTATATCATTATGCTATTGCCTAATTAGCATGCTCAAATATGCTCGATCTTCTCAGATGATTGTCATATGTGTCATGTCATGAATGTCTAAACTTTATAGAAAGATAATCATGTACTCTTCCCAGACCTGTAGGGTTTGTAAATAGTGCGAATGTCATTCCCAGTACATCAACACTGCTAGTCACTCCTACAAACATAAAAATGTTAGCATCAACCTAACTATATGTAGTTATCTAAGCCTAAGCCTATCCTACTAATCTTAATTGACCCTCTCTAAGAGGTTAAACCCTTATCAGGCCCCTCAAACTAATTATTTTTTGTTACAAGGTGAATACACCATTTTATTAAGGGAAAAGTCATTTTTTAGGTGATATTGTACATTTTTAGGTGTTATCATCATTTTCATTTTCACAAAATGGTGGTTTCACCTAAAAATGGGTGAAATTGATGTTTTAATTATTTCCACCCTATTTATCATTTCTACCATTTCTAAGAATGGTGAATTTGTATGAAGTCATTATTTTCCTTGGTGAAGCCACAGTTTGCCTTAAAAAACAAATGGTAGCTTTACTATTTTTTGACCTATGACAAGAAATAAATGTAATAAATATAGAATTAATGATTAAAGTGAAGTTATTCAATAGTGGCCCATTATGGGGTGGTTTCATTTGCTCTCTCACACTTGTTCCAAAACATGACATCGAGATCCTCTATAGTCCATTTTACTCAACTCAATACACACAAAACCAAAGCACATAATTTCAATTAGCTAGGGTGAAATTGAATTATTTTCACCCCAAGGGTGAACATATAACCCAAATTTTGAATTTTTACCCCCAAGCCTATATTTCATTTCATGCACTTTAAAAAGTGTATTTTTCACATCCATGGTCCATTTTGCATGCCATTTAATCTTATGTGCCTTATTTTTTGGTCATATTATAACTAGACTATATTTTTAGGCCTCCCCTAAGACTTGTTTAACAATTATATTTATCTACCTATACCCCTTGTTTGTTTGAATGTGCATCTTCAAACTCACATTTAGGATAGAAATGTGTTGTTATCCTTTGCTGGCTCATCATAAATTCATTTATGGATTTTTTTCATAAGTCACCCTTGCCAATTTTCCTCATTGTGATAAATTATTTTTTGATCAATCAATGCTCTATTCTACCTTTTTAGGGAAAATTCAATTTACATTATGTGATTTAATAGTTTGAATGATTATAACCACATTTTAGTAAATATATATTTTACCAATTTAATGATTATAACTACTTATGCGTAAATCATTATTTTTGTGTCTTGTGCTAATGATTATAATTACCTTTGGGAAAATCATTATTTTTCTTGCTCCACCCACCCTACTAGGGTAAATTCCTACATCAATGATTATAACTACCTTTGATAAAATTGGTGTTTCAATTTCTGTTATTGATTATATCTACCTTTGGTAAAATCAATATTTATCCTACTTCCCTACTAAGGTAAATATTCATGCCATTATTTATAACTACCTTTGGTTAAACTAGTGTAACACCCTTTATTACTAATTATAATTACCTTTGGGTAAATTACTGACTTTGCATCCATTACTTTTTATAACTTCTTTTGGGAAATTCATTAATTCCACCCATATTTCTGCTAGATCATGTCATTTTATTCATTTCAAGGGAATATTTAACAACTCTATTTTGATGCTCACTCCCTTGAGGGAGAATCAAGGTCTTATGGACTACCCTTTGGGGTATGAACCATTTAGATTAATGATTTTTTTAATTTTTTTAAAATATTTTACTTTGTCTCTATCTTTTAATGCCTTATAAAATAGGGGAAAATTGTAGACACTCAACTTTGGCCACTTTCTTGCCTAAACTAGGATTCAGTTCAATTTATAGTAGATGAAGCAATATAAGCCTAGAAATCACTTGAATTACCAAAATCCATCTACATATGGGATTTAATTACTTATAAATGACATGAGTCTATTTTATTTGGTGTATTACCCTATATGTACCAATAACCTTATTTAGTTTTAGCCCTAGTTAAATTATGACCTAGTAATTTGACACTTTTGGCCTATCAAGCTATTAATTCATAACATTTAGAACAATTTCCAAAATTCAAAAATCATTAAACAAGATTAATTAAATTACAAATCTTAATTAACTTACCTAAAACAAATTCCAAATCAAATTATTGAATTTTATTTATCAAAAAATGAATTTTTATCTAAATATGAAGTCAAAGGTAAAAGAAGCTAATATAGTTATTTATTATTTCCTAAATATTCCAAAATTATGAGTCATAACCTCAAAAATATCTAAAGTGAGTTTTCATTCCTCATAAATATCTGAAATTGAGGTATCAAGATTTCATGAGTATTTTGACCCAATCCAAGGTTAGCCTAACTCAACATAGGTTAATTTAGACTCAACCAAAATTAAAATTTAACCTAACCTCCTTAGGGTTAGAGTTAGTTCTTAGATCTATAAATACAAGTGCCCACACCATATGCCAAAAAGATTTTATGTGTAAGTTTATTCAATTGAAATACCTTCAAGAATCCATTAAGAGTAGTGTTATAATGCTCATTTTATGTAAAGCTTCACATCAAGTGATAAGTGACCATTAGATAAGTGTTATCAGCATGGAAAAGCATTAATATAAGACTCTAATTGTCATATTTTGAGTATGAACATCCTTATACCAACAAGTGGATATCAAATTTATAATAATACCACTAAATTTTAATATAATAGGGTAATTTTTTAAAAAAATAATTACATAAATTCAACTAATAGATATCACCACAATGAAACCTACCAAAGTGATCTTTAACTAAATACATTATTTTAGTTAACCTTAAAAAGGTCTATAGATAATCCATTTAGCTGATGATCACCATAAAAAAAAAATATCAAAATATGTATAATGTTGAATATATAAATAAATACTACATTTATTTCATAGAATTAGTACTACAAATTTAGCCACAGTTGATACAACATTATAGCCATTGATGTAAATGTACATATGAATAAAACGTATAGTTTCAACAATAATAAATATCTCAATAATAATAATAATAATAATAATAATAATAATAATAATAATAATACAACATGACTCTCAATGAAGTCTAAGTATCCATCAGTAATCTCAAGTGTAGTCTCTAGTGTAATACTATTTTGAGGAGGAAGAGCATCATCTGAGTGAATTTACACACCAATCATAGACCATCAATCCCCTATACTATCTCCCAACTAAGGAATGACCCTCCCTTCATATATGGGTAGATAATGATAGTGTGAGAATCTAGAGTGACAAACTAGAACATGTGTGCTATAAGATAACTACTACAAGATGTATAACATAGAAAAATATGTTCTAACATGATATTATACAAACATGTAAACTATATAAAACACATGAAATGACAATGTTTAATTATAAACATTACTTTGGTCAAATTTTTCATATAGTTATTGATCTCTAAGATTATCCAATTTCATACACACCACTCAATTATGTTACACCTCATTCATGCATTAAAGGAACTAATTAAGTGAGTGGAATCCATCACACTACTTATTTAGGTTCATTAATGTAATATTTTGTTATATATATAATAATATAAAAATTAACATATTTAAATAAAATATTTCCCTAACAGTAAATTTAAAATATGTTAAACATCAAATACATATATATAGTCCATCAAACATAATGAAATTAATCTTAATCATCTAATTTATTATATAATAATAAATAGATTTCATAAACAATCCTCAAAAGAATCATATCATCTAGGTAAGAAACATATCTAGACATCAAGTTACTAAATAATAACACGTAACTCTAAATGTTATTTCATCTATATAATAACATTAATTCACAACTTAGTATTCACATAAAAAAGTATATTATTAAGCTTATTTTAATACAACACATTTAAAATGACTTGTATTCAGTCAAAAATACATCATATTTAAATATTTTCATCAAAATAGTCAAACACATCCATAACTCAACCATGATAATTAAACTACACCCATATTAATTTGTTTTATCATGTAATGTTTATTAACTATATATATATATATATATATATATATATATATATATATATATATATATATATATATATATATATATAACTCAGTTGTATATATAATTAATTAAGTCAACTACCAATATAAAAAGGCATAGTATATGTTATACTCTAATTAGACCAATCTTCCATCCATAAACTAAAGTATCCCATATACTACATAATTTAGACTTAATCATTATATCAAACTCCATCAAGTTATAAAGAACATTAAGTATAGAAACATAATTTTGTTTTAAATCCTTATAACCCATTATCCCTAATTGACATATCCAAATTTTACATAGACTTATAAACAACTCAACCATGTCTTATAGTAAACAATATTTATATGAAAATGAAAATCTATTCCCAAAAGCACACAGTCCTATTTAAGACTTAGCCAACTCTATCCTATAATTTTAAAAATGCATGGTTTACTTGAAACTCATACATGTCTATATTTTGTAGATAATAATACATAGAATAATATAATAAACCAACAATCCTATATTTTAGAAGTCTCCAACTTGCATTCATAAAACTAACTCAGCTAATTGTATCTATATAATTTTCATTAAATTGATAAATATATATATATATATATATATATATATATATATATATATATATATATATATATATATCACTCAATTCATAACTTAACCAAAATCCAAAACTCATAGTTATAATAAAACTCTATCCAAATGTATATTCTATGAGTTTGTGTGTGTGTGTGTGTGTGTGTGTGTGTGTGTGTGTGTGTGTGTGTGTGTGTGTGTGTGTGTGTATGTGTGTGTGTGTGTGTGTGTGTGTGTGTGTGTGTGTGTGTGTGTGTGTGTGTGTGTGTGTGTGTGTGTGTGTGTGTGTGTGTGTGTGTGTGTGTCTGTAAACTTAAAAAATTTGACTTATATAACCTCATAAACATATCTCAAAATAGAAGATTGACTACACTCATAGAAAATCCAAAAGGTAGTGAGGAGTCATTCTAGGATCTTATTATATAAATAGGATCATTTATATTTTATTATCTTAAACAAATAACCAATTGACTTCCAATATATGTTTCACTCTTCAAATGATCTATAGACTTATATAGACTAATGCCACAATCCATAATTAGATTTTTTACATATACATTGATATGTATATATCACAGGCTATTTAATTCCTATAGATTATATGCCACAATCCATAATTAGATTTTTTACATATACATTGATATGTATATATCACACGCTATTTAATTCCTATAGATTATATGATTCTATATATATATATATATATATATATATATATATATATATATATATATATATATATATATATATATATATATATAGTCTTTTATTAGAAAATATAGAAGTGTATGTTTTGTTTATTTTATATCACTTATTTTGAAAATATACAGACATATATATATATATATATATATATATATATATATATATATATATATATATATCCTTTTATATGTATATTTTCAAAATAATTGATATAAAATGAACAAAACATATAGTTCTATATTTTCTAAGAAAAGACTTCTATAATCTTTCGTACTTAATTTTTGGGTTTAAAAACACACAACAATGCCCTAACTAGACTTGTATAGTTATAATCCAATATAATAAATAATAAAATGATTGGTAATAAAAGAAAAGGATAAAACTATTATTAATAATTCTGATTTCAAAACCCTCAAATATATAGTCATAACATACTAGGGTTAAAACTTATGCCCATGTATTAATGTTTATAATATCTAATTTGGTTCTACATTTAAAAAATTGAGCAAAGACTCTACAAGTTATAACTGATTTTACACAACTAAATAAATTATTATACTTTGTTAAAAAAAAATTTTAGGGCTTTTTGAATTTAAAACAAGTATATAAATAGATTTTTTAAGGGATTTCATATAATATGGTAAAAAACATAAACCCCAACCTGTTCATTCTTAGGTTTTTTGGGTTATATGTTTAGTTTTGTGGATGGATGAGCCATTCATAAGGATGAACATTTATCCCATTTTATAATTTAATTAAATTAAAACCAATTAAAACCCTTTAAAATATTTCCTAGCATTTACCAAAAATTCCACACAATTGAATTACAAAACAACACCAACCTGGTAAGAGAAGTCTGTTATGTCAAGGATTTGAATTACTTCCCTTTGTAACTCGAATCACTCTTCTCTTTTTTTCCTATCATGCCATTTCTATCCCCCATCTAGGCTTCCCTTATTCTCCTTTTATTCTCTTCCATCTTACCAAAACCCCCAAACTTCCCAACCCAAATAATGACCAAGTTAATGCATGTAAAGAAATAACTAACAAAACCAATAGTCCAGCATAATTTATTCATTCAAAAATCTACAAATTAGAATGACTTTTGTTAATTTCTTGATAACCCAAGTCAATGATCAGTGTAAAAACCCTAATCTCAAACCTTCTCATAATTAAACAACATAATAATCATTATAATCCCTTTGAGATTATGCATGCACATTGACTTCCTATAATAATCATGCAATCAACTTTATAAAAAATCATTAAACATTATATTTTCAATGATATGTTGACTAGTATGAAGCTAATAACTAGACCTTCGACTATATTTTATATAAAATGTAATTTAGTAAAAAAAATATATTTACCAAATATAATTTAAATAATGAAAATTCCAAATTCATTATAATTCCAAAGTCAATTTCATTTTATCATAAATCCATTAATCAAGACTACCCAAAATGATATTGATTAACATAATACTAAATTAAAAAATTTAACCATTGTAATTAACTTGGCATAGGGTTAATACCATCCAAGAATGCCATTAACTTATACAAGTCATTAAATCATTTGAATTTTTATAATAATACTAACAATGATTAAGCAAAAAGACCCTACCAATAGTCATTAGTCAATACATAATCACTCTTAACGAAATGATCATGCCAAACTATAATAACATGGTATTTAGTAGAATACTAATGTTTAGTTTCTAGTCAATTAACACTTTAAATATCATGGAGACTCAGCTAAATATACTTAAAACACATGTAATTATGTTCCTTAGCAAGGTATTATAAATAAAATACAATCATGTAAACATTCCATTATATCTAAAGACAACATCAAGTAATGTTATTGACATTAATAGATTTAATCATTTTACATATAAATAACATCATATGAGTCAATCTAAGTAATAAAACCATAAATGAAATCTCACAACCAAAATAGTGTAAGCATCAATAGAAATCAAGGTCATAACATAAATATATTAGAAATCAAAGACATAATAAAACTATCTAAAATAAACAATGAATATAGAGTATGTTAAAATATCATGGTGTGTGCATGGGTTTCTAGCCTTTCCCTCTATCAGCCCCCAATGCCTCCATCTATGTCATCTTCTCCAATGATTCCATCCCTCTATCACACTCTGAGGGATGGATCTATTCTACATCCACCTCACAATAATGAAGGTAGTTAGCCAAAAACATATATAATACATAGTATACTACTGTGATAACTAAAAAAACATAATTATCATGTACAAAATATAAAAGTATAAATAAAAAATCATATAAATTAAGCAACATATAATTTCCCATAATAAGAATATGAAATCAATCTTATCTAGATAGTAATTAACCATACAAATCTATGAATCAATAGGTTATTAGACTTAGAGATAAATTGGGATGTGACATCCATCCCCTCTAAAGTTAGCCATCATCTTGATGACACTTATTCAAACATAAGTTATAAATTTAAACATTATTAAATAAAAATAAAGTAATATGTAACAACATATCAAGTAAATAAATGTGGAAACAACCTATAAAACTCATCATAATCCTCTTAAGTGGTACTATCTTTAGAATATTAGTCCCACTATACCTTTCACTTTAACACTTCTCTAATATATAGAATAAGTTTATGAGTGTCAATATTCTAATTGGTTATACCATGACCACCTTAGGATAAAGAACATACAAATCATTCTAATCCAACACATGTGAATGATCAACAACATACTTTTTAAGATAAGACACATGGAAGGCATTATGTAAAAGAGATAGAGCTAGTGGAAACACAAGCTTATATGCTATAGGATTGACCACTTCCAGAACCTTGAAGTGTCCCACATATCTAGGTGAATGTTTTTATAACTTCTTGAACTTAATCAAGATTTTCTGAGGCTTAACCTATAGGAATACTTTATCACCCACAAAAAACTACCTTATTATTCTCTTCAAATGAGAAAAACATTTTTATCTATCATTGGCCTCATCCAACCTCTATCTAATTTTTCTAGATTTCTCTTCAATTTCCACAATCATCTTAGGTCCAAAGACTACCATGTCTTCTAACTTATCCTAATTTATTGGTGTTTTACACCTCCTTCTATATAATACATCAAATAGAGCCATCTTTAATGTTGATTAGTATGAGTTATTATAAGAAAATTTAACTAATGGAAGGTAGTCCTACCAATTATATTGATAATCCATGCATTACATATGAATGAGATCTTCTAAAACCTGGTTAACTCTCTCTATCTCTCCATCAATTTCTAAGTGATAAGTAGTGTTAAAATTCAACTATGTACCTAGAGCTAAATTTAAAGTCAACCAAAATCTAGAAGCCACTCTTAGATCTTGATCTAAAATGATATTTTATAGAAATCCATGTAATTTATACACCTCTTTCATGAATCTCTTTGTAAGCATAGGTGCACCATATATCAAGTTTCCTAGTATGAAGTGAGCTACCTTGGTTAGTTTGTCAGCTATAACCAATATCATATCATGTCTATTCTATGATAAGGAAAACCCTTAGACAAATTAAATGGTAATCACTTACCACTTCCATTTTGGTATATCATGAGGATACAATAATCCTTCTAAATTTAGATGTTCATATTTCACACACTAACATTCCAAATAATGAGGCACAACATTTATTGTTTCCTTCTTGATCCCTTTCCAAAAATAGAGAGGTCTTAACTCAGTCATGATCTTGGTTACACCTAAATG
The DNA here is from genome assembly GCA_037957365.1 of Torreya grandis. Classification (NCBI taxonomy): domain Eukaryota; kingdom Viridiplantae; phylum Streptophyta; class Pinopsida; order Cupressales; family Taxaceae; genus Torreya; species Torreya grandis. Next base: position 2,588,904 of record JARHVA010001950.1, read on the forward strand.
TCAAAAATATGGGTAATTATGAAGTTCCTTTATCATAGTGTTCCTCATATTCTCTCTATTAGGCACATACATCCTAATATTGTACCTCAAAATACCGTCACTCTCTAACTTGAATCCTTTTTACCTAGGATTTTGAGCATTCTCTAATAATTCTTTCTTGACTTGATCATAGAATTCATCTCCTAAAGATAATTTGATTACTTGATCATGTAAAGTACTCCTAATAATAGCCACAACTTCTATGTACCTTCTACATCTTAGAGCATTAACAACTCTATTCTCCTTACCCTTGATATAGTTAATATCAAAATTGTAATCTGATAAAAAATTCTAATTAATGTCTTTGATGTGCATTTAGGTTTAGTTAGGTGAAGATGTACTTGAGACCCAAGTTCTTAGTCTTAAGCTCAAATAATTTTCTCAACAAATCATGCCTCCAAACTTATAAGGCATGTATTATCGTAGAAAGTTTCATATCATGAGGGACATAATTCACCTCATAATGTTTTAGTTTTCTAGACTCATATGCTATGATTAAACCATCTTATGTAATAACTCCTCTAATTCTATTACCAGATGCATCTATGATCACTAATACTTAACCATTAGGATCAAGATCTCTTAGCATTGGTGCTAAAGTAAGTGTCTTTTTTAGTTCTTGAAAGGGTTTCTCACACTTTTATGACCAGACAAAACTCTCATAAGGGGAAATTTAAATGTAAAATGTTTATCCTAAAAGAATCACAAAATTTTGGAGAATGACATGTGAAAACATTTAAATCATTTGAAAGATGAGATCATCCCTTGGGGTGACCTTAGCTAAAATAAAAATAAAATGGTTTTTTTTATTATATAAAACTTACTAAATACTATAAATTAACTCACTTCGGTTAATACTAACCCTAATTATTTGATTCCATCTCTTCCTTTTTTTTTTGGAAAGTGTAAATATATTTTTTTTCCAAAAAAAACATTTTGACATTAAATTTATATTTTCCATTTACATTTAGTAAAAATATCCAAGAATCCCTATGATCTAGGGAGGATATTCATTACATGCTACATTAGAATTTTGAAAAAGGTTATGAATTATATAGAATAATTTGAATTTAGAAAGTTTTTTTTCTAATTTAAAAATATGTATAATGAAAATCATGATTTAAAATATTTAAGCTTTTGTTGATATGAAATGTTTCAAATATAATTTATATTCCTTATTACTTCCACACAAATTAAAAAGGGTTAATGGTTTGGTGTCACATATGGATCTTATTTGTGTCTCATTAAAGTGCCACATATGCTCATGGGTATAGTATATACTTTAGTAATTTTAGTTTATAAATATTAATATTTGATTTTATGACTTGTAACATGATATTATTGAGGTCTCCAAATGTATGGTCAATTAAAACATTCACATCATATTGTTTATATCTCATTTCACATCATATTATTTATGATCATATTTTTTATGTCTTATTTATCATCATATTATTTATGTCTCATTTCACATCACATGATATGATTCACATTATATTTTTTAGTTCATAGATGATACATTACATTAATCATTTCTAAATGACTGACTTGATATCATTTGTGATGTTTAATGGGAACAAGTCCCATATATCATTGGTATAGACTTTATAAATTATATCCCTCCTCCATCTCAAGCCTAGGGAGTGGGGCCTTTTATTATGATCAAGCCAATGGCATAAAAAATTACTAATATTTGGCATGCCTCTATGTATATTTCATAATCAGTGTAATTAAAGTCATTTATTTCTATTATTCCTTGACTTAGTTATGCTTTTACCAATGAACATATATCATTTTGGTTGTATTTGTATATCAATAAATACTTTTATTTATATGGATAATGGATATAAATATTAATTACAAGGATAATAAATATTATTATTTGGATAATGTATATAAAATAGTATTATATGGATATCAAATATCAATATTATTTACAAGGATAATTTTAATAAATATTATTTACAAGTAAAATTATGGACTATTAAATTTATTTAGAAACAAAAATTATAGTAATAAAATGTGAATTAGAAATATATAATCATTTTATCACCTAAGAAATTAAATTGTGTAATTTTTAGAAAAATGAGATTGAGATTGACTTTTGAGAGATAAAAAGCTCAAGGACTATCTAAGAAATCTAGAAAGTATAGTGAAGAAATATTTTAATGAGTAATCATATAAATATGTGGTCCCACTTAACTCATGTAACTAAGTATTTATTTTTTATTTTTTTTAAATAATTTTTAAATAAAAATAATTTTTTTAAAGATTTCTTAGAAGTCCCATTTTACATATAAATTTTCCCTAATAGATTATTTCATTGAAGAGAGGTGATTGGATTAGTTATCTTAGAAAAATTTGGAATAAATTTATTGTAATATCCTGTTAATCCCATGAAAATTCTTACCTCATGCACATTCTTAGGCATTGGTCATTCCATTATGGCTCTTATCCCATAAATATGTGGTCCCACTTAACCCATGTAGCTAAGTGATTTGTTTTATTTAAATAATTTTTAAATAAAAATAATTTTATTAAAGATTTCTTAGAAGTCTCATTTGACAACTAAGTTTCCCCTAATGGATTATTTCATTGAAGAGATCTGATTAGATTAGTTATCTTAGAGAAATTTAGAACAAATTTATTGTAATAGCCTGTTAATCCCATGAAACTTCTTACCTCATGCACATTCTTAGTCATTGGTCATTACATTATGGCTCTTATATTCATTTAATCCACTTAAATTCCATCCATAGAGATAATTTCCTAGATATTACATTTTATTTTTGAAAATATCACACTTAGACAACTTGCCATACAACTTGTGCTTCCATAAATACTGCAAAACTAGTTATAGTTGTTGAAAATGTTCTTCCTCATCCTTTAAATATATTATTATTTCATCTATAAATACCAACATAAAATAGTCCAAATAACATCTAAATAAACTATTCATGAGATTCATAAATGTCACCAGAGAATTTGTAAACCCAAAAGGTAACATTGTGAACTCATAGTGCCCATATTGAGTTTTGAACACTATTTTTGGAATATCCTCATCTTTGATTCTCAAAAAGTGATACCCTTATCCAAGATCAATCTTAGAAAAGACTATTGTCCCTCTTATTTGATCAAAGAGATCATCAATATGAGGCAAAACATATTTGTTCTTGATTGTCACCTTCTTCAACATCATATAATCAATACACAAGCAAAGAATACCATCCTTCTTCTTGATGAAGACTACTAGTACACCCCATGGTGACACATTTTATCAAATCAACCCTTTTGATAAAAACACATAAATTTGAGCCTTCAACTCAATGAATTCAATAGTCATCATCCTATACAGTGATTTGGATTGTAGTTATGATATAGGAATGATGTCAATCAAGAAATCAAACTAATGTTCAAGTGGTAATACATACAATTCCTCTTGAAATACCTCCTAAAAGTTTCTTAGAAAATGATAATCCTCAATGGATGGTTCCTTATATTCCTCCATCTCATTTATATTAATAATAAATAATTGACATCCCTTCCTCTTTGATTTTTTTAGTTGAATTATAAAAATCTACCTAAGCTTCAACTCTCTTTTCTTACCTTGAAGTTGTGTCTAATTTCTAAAATAATTTTGAAACTTAAACTTATTCACATAGTAATCAACCTTAGCTTTATTATTTGTAAGAAAATTAACTCCTAGAATCACATTATATGACCCTAATGGTGCAACATATAGATCCACTACTATAGTGAATTCAGGAAACCTTATCTTAACTTATACTAGACACTTTTCAACCTTAACCTTTGACTCATTCCCATAGGATACTAACCATATATTTTCCATAACTCCATCTTTTCAAGAAAATTTATTAATAACTCTAGGAGCAATAAATTATTTTTAACCCCTATGTCAATCAAAATAAAAACAAAATACCTAATCATTCAATGCTTAAAGCTTGATACTCAGCTCGATGATGGTCAACAACTACATGAATTCATTGTTGAAATATTCCCTTTTATGAATTGGAACCTCTGTTCTTTGAATTTTCTTAAGTACACTCTCGAGCATAATGGTCACCTCCAAAAATGAAGCAACCTATAAGTGGACCTTTCTTATTAGACTATTGGTTTCCATTAAAACCTTCCTTGAAACCATTTTCATATTTCTTATTCCTTAAGCCATTGTTTAACTTAGAATTCTAGATCTTGAATTATCCCTTAGAGTACCCACTCCTTTGCTTCTAGTTATTCTTTTTAAAAGTTAGTTTAAAACTTCCAAAAAAATTCTTGAACTTATCTCTGACTTGGGCAAGAGATTTTAGCTTATGCTCCTACTTGACTACCTTATCGAAGAATTGATCCATGGTAGATGGCCCATGCACATCCACTACATAACCAATTTTGGGTTTCAATCCCATAATTAATTTATTCCAAACCTCTCATCCACCTAATAATAAGGTACATACTTAAGAATCTTAGTAAATTATTTCTAATATTCATTCATAGAAAGGTCTCCTTGCTTAAGATTCTAAAAATCCATCAAATTCTAATTGAAATATAATTGAAGAAGCCATCATGATTTAAATAGTGTCATAAATTATTGCCAAGTGGTGGTGGTAGAGTCGAGGTTCATCTTGAGCTTCTTATTTTCCCACCAAGTTATTATTTCCCTAGCAAGTTGGTATGCTCCCCATACTACTTTGATAACTTTAGAGTAATTTTGATTCTCAAAATATTTTTATATCTATATCAACCATGCTTCATCTACATCTCCCAAGTTCCATCAAACTTGGGTGGATTCACATTTTTCATATCACATGCCAACTCTATATTTACTCAAACTCTCACATATTGTGACACTTCCTCATGCCTCTTCTCTTGAGGATTTTCCTACTCAGTAGGATGTTCTTTAAGTTCTTGAACATTTTCCTCAACATTTCCATGCATTTTCTAATCTAGGGCCATGATTCAATTCCTAGTTTCTCACATGATTGCAAGGATCTAATCCAACTTTGTAGCTTTCTTAGCAGTGAACTAATTTGGATCAACAAGAGGATTGGTATTTGAGGTACCCTCACCTCTTAGTCTAGTGCACACCATTATTCTTCCTTATTAAGAGGATAATAATTTTGTGCTAGTAGACAAATTAATTCCTAGAGTTTGAGCTTCAAATTTGATACCATAATGTAACAACCCCACTGGGTTTTACTAGAATAGGGTAAATTTTTAAAAAATTAATTAAAAAAATTCAACTAACATATTTCACCATGATGAAACCTACCAAAGTGATCTTTAATTAGATACATTATTTTAGTTAACCTTAAAAACGTCTATATCTAATCTATTTAGCTAATGATTACCATAAAAAAAATATCAAAATAAGTATAATGTTGAATATACAAATAAAGAATACATTTATTTTGTATAAGTAATATTAAAAATTCAACCACAACTGATACAATATTACAACCACAACTATAAATGTACATATGAATAAAAAATATAGTTGTAGCAATATTAAATGTCTCAATAATAATAATACAATGATATAAATCTCCATAGAGCATGAATCTCAACAAACTCAAAGTATCCATTAGTAATATAAAGTGTATTCTCTATTGTAGTACTATTTTAGATAGAGAGAGCATTATTCAAGTGCTTTTCCACACCAACCATAAACCATCAATCCCCTGTGATATCTCACAACTAGAGAATGGCCTTACCTTCATGTATGGGTAGATAATGACAATTTGGAAATCCATAGTGACAAATTAGAATCCATTTTTTATAAAATAACTAATACATGATATATTTCATAAATAAATTCATTCTAACATGATATCATACAAACATATAAACTATATCAAACACATGATATGACTGTTTAATATAAACATTATTTTGGCCAAAGTTTTCATATAGTAATTGATATATAGGATTAGTAAATTTCATACACACACCTCAATTGGATTACACCTCATTTATGCATTAGTGTCACTAATTAAGTGAGTGGAATCCATCACACTAATTATTTAAGATTATTAATGCAATATTTGCTTATATATAATAATATAAAAACCAAAAGATTCAAAAAAAATATTTCCCTAACAGTAGATTTAAAATGTGTTAAACATATAAATATCAAATACATACATTTATTCCATAAAATGTAATTCAATGAGTCTTAATCATCTAATTTATTATAGATAAATAAATAAATTTCATAAATAGTTCTCAATAGAATCATACCATTTGTGTAAGAAACATATTTAGACATCAAGTAACTAAATAATTAAATGTAACTTTAAATGTTATTTTATCCATCTAATAACATTAATTAAGAGCTTAATATTCACATACAAAAAGTATATTCTTAATCTTATTTTAATATAATACATTTAAAATGACTTGTATTCAATCCAAAGTACCTCATATTTAAAATGTTTCATCAAAATAGTCAAACACATCCATAACTCAACCATGATAACTAATATACACCCATATATATTTGATTTATCATGTAATGTTTATTAAATGAGTATGTATATATATGGTATACACATTATATTTTTACTAATATCAACAAATCTTATGTATTCCATATATATATATATATATATATATATATATATATATATATATATATATATATATATATATATATATATATATATATATATATGGATTCCAATAACTCAACTATGTATATAATTAATTAAGTCAACCACCAGTATAAAATGGTGTAGTATACATTATAATATAATTAGATCAATATTCCATCCATAAAATAGAGTATCCCATGTACTTCATAATTTACAATTGATCATTATATCAAACTCCATCAATTTAGAAACATAACTATGTTTTAATTCCTTATTACCCATAGTACCTAATTGGCATATCCAAATTTTACACAGTCTTATAAACAACTCATCCACATCTTATAGTAAATAATATTTTAATAAAAAGTAAATTTTATTCCCAGAAGCACACAATCATATTTGTGGACTTAGCCAACTATATCCTACAATTTTAAACATATATGATTTACTTCAAACTCATCCATATTTATATTTTGTAGATAATAATACTTTGAATGATTTAATAAACCAACACTCCTATTATTTAAAAGTCTCCAACTCATGGTCATAAAACTAACTCAGTTGACTATATTAAGATAGTTTTCATTAAATTGATAAATATAGATCACTCAATTCACAACTTAGCCAAACTTCAAAACTTATAGTTATAATACAACCCTATCCAAATATATATTTGAGTTTTGATATATATTCACCACACACACACACATGCACACACACACACATAGATGTATAAAATTTGAATCTTGTATCATATAGGATTGTGTTTCCACCAACTCCAATTCTTGTACATAATTCCTTCTATGTGTCTTATCTTATAAATTATGTTGTTGATCATTCACATGTGTTGGATTGAAATGATTTGTAGGTTCTGTATCATGAGGTGGTCATAGTAGAACCAATCAAAATAATTGATACTTATAAACTCAGTTTGTGTAATAGATAAGTGTCATAGTGCAAGGTCTATTGGGACTAATATTATGAAGATAGTGCCATTTTGAAGGATTACGATGAGTTTTACAAATTATTTCCACATTTTTTTACTTGATATGTTACTTCATATTATTTTATTTTATATTTAATAATGTTTAAATTGAAAACTTATGTTTGAATAAGTGTCATCAAGATGATGACAAACTTTAGGGGGAAGGGATGTCACATCCGAATTTCTCTCTAATCCTAATAGCCTATTGATTTGTTGATTTGTATGGTTAATGTTTGGTTAATTACTATTTAATTAAGCTTGATTTCATATTTTTATTATGAGAAATTATGTGTTGCTTATTTTTACATGATTGATTAGCTATGGATTTAGCTATACTTTTATATTTTGTACATGATAATCATGTTTTTTAGTTATTATAGTAGTATATTGTGGATTATATATGTTTTATATAACTACCTTCATTGTTGTGAGGTAGATGTAAGATAGATTCATCCCTTATAGTGTGACAGAGGGAGGGCATCATCGGATAAGGTGGCATAGATGGAGGCATCGGGGGATGATAGAGGGAAAAGATTGAAACCCATGCACACACTATGATAGTCTATCATACTTTATATCCATTGTTTATTTTAGATAGTTTTATTATTTCTTTGATTTATAATATATTTATGTTGTGACCTTGATTATTATTGATTCTTATAGTATTCTAGTTTTGTGATTACATTTATGGTTTTCATACTTATATTGACTCGTATGATCTTATTACTATGTAGAATGAGTGAATTTGTTAATGTCTTTAACATTACTTTTTGTTATCTTTAGATATAATGGAATGTTTACATGATTGTATCTTATTTATAATACCTTGATAAGGAACAACATGACATATGTGTTAAGTAGACTTAGCTTAGTCTCCATGATAACTAAAGTGTTAATTTAATGGTAACTAAACATTATAAGACACATGGAAGGCATTATGTAAAAGAGCTAAAGTTAGTGGAAATGCAAGCCTATATGTTACTTATGAGGGATTGTTGATTAGTTGTTTTGACTAATGACTATGTCCTACAATGCCATGTATATCATGCACAACTTTTTGATATCATATTTCATACCTTCATGTATTTTCCCTTTTCTAAGTTAATGGACATAATTATCTTATTTTTCTATTGAATGCATTTAACCTAGTTTTCTACAAGGCATTAGAGAAAGAAAGAAGAGAAGAAATATTTAGGTCAGGGAACTTTAATGTAGTTATAAATACATATCCCATAAGTTATCATTAGACACAACATAGTTGTTGTTCAATTGATATGGATAAATTGATTGAAGTATAGAGAAGGGTAGAAATGTAACTATATGCTAGTTCACCTAGCCTTATTTCCATATGAGATGTATTAAAAATGAAATGAAGTCCTTATAATCATAAATAAATCTTTGTATTGCATCTAAACTAATTTTATCCTCAAAAATAGTAGCAATGATATTGGAAACTTTTGGAAACCTTGACGATTTAATACCTTTAGGAGTCTTGTATATATATATATATATATATATATATATATATATATATATATATATATATATATATATATATATATATATATATATATATATATATGTATGTATGTATGTATGTATGTATATATATATATATATCCTTTTCAATTTATAATTAGGGAACTATTGGCATACAATTTGACATAATGAGTAGAAAAGAAACCAAAAAAAGGCCTATACAAGTAGGAGAATGTAGAGTAGGGGTAAATGGATTGCAAAAACACAAAGGATGGGATCAGTGTTCCACCAATCACCCCTAGGTAGTTTTGGCAACAAAATTGATGGTGTCCTAAGGAAAAAATACTAGAATAAGATTATATGAAATGAAAATAAGATAGATATATAGAAAGGAAGAGATCCTCAAATCCTTAAAAACATAAAAAGAGATAAAAAATGGAATAATAAGGAGAATGAATGTATGTACATAGATGAAAGAAAGACAAAATCACATGAAATTTTCTAATAATTTAGTATCTCAAGTTGATGCACTATATGTGAAAGACAAAACTAAACATATTATAATATTATGACTCATACCAAGATTAGATGTCTACATAATGTCCCTCCTTTGATGTGTGTATGTTAGTGAATACATGTATGCATGAAACTAAATATGTAATTGAAGCATGTACCTTCACTTAACTAGGAAATGAGAATGAAGCCTTTTTTGTGTCCATTTACATGTTGTTACTTAAAAATTTCCAACATACCTATGAGAAAAGGCCATATATAAACAAGTAATCAATGTAATGTCTACTTAATGTGATAATTTGGAAATTTGAACTTGAAATTTTAAAATTGAATGTGAAAATTAAAAATATCATAAGAATACACCTACTATACATCAAGCCAAATGTTATCATAATGTGAAAAAAAGATGATTATTTTTAGATTTACATGATCGAAATAGGATAAAACTATTGAAATTTAAATTATGTAAAATAGGGCATAAACCATAAAAGTATGAATTTAAAATGGGAATTAATTTCACTTACTAAATATATAAATGGATAAGAAAATAGGGGAAAAATACACCTAGTTGATTTTATTATTTGTACTATTCCCTACCTAAGCCACAGTCCTCAAGGTGACTTTGTAATAGCTTTGTAATTATTTGGATCAGGAAACATATTTTTGAAACCTAGGTGGATGTTTTTGGAAAAGATCAGACACCTATGGAAGTTGATATTATCATCTATATCTATCACTATTTAAGTTGATTATGATAATTTATTCTACCATAAATCATTACACCTACCTTTGTAGATGATTTTTATATGCTTTATTGGCTTTGGTCTTATGTGTAGATTCTAATTTTTATTCTCTTTATTTTGAAACCATGGATTCACTTTCAACACCAAATTGACTTAGATAAAGGGGTTATAAATATGGTCTTGACAACCCCAACCACTCTCCATTTAGTAATTGAGCATTACTTATATTCTAATACTCTAAATAGGGATCAAACCATTCATAATTATCCAGCCTAAATGTGTGTGTGCTCAATATTGATCCACTAAAATGTAATTCAATGCTTTGGATTTCACCATTGATAACATGCATCTTTCACCTTGAGTTTTGAATTTATAACTAGCTCCATGTCTACTCATTTCAAGGGGTATTATATGTATATGATATTTTGGTAATGTCTCAATGGAGTGCTAATGGATTTCTCAAGATTTTCATCAAGTAAAGAATTAATGACCACATTAACCCATGTGTATGCCATTAGGATTGATTTGTATTTATATATTAGATTTTAATATTACCCCCATAACTTACATAAAAAGAATTCTTAGTCTAACCCAAATAAGACATTTAAATTTGAAAAATATTTGTTAAGGATCTTAAGACTATTGGTGTAGGCTTTTATTTTACAGGTTTTGTCTACATGGTTCATTATGATTTTTTAGGGTCTTAGAGGAAATTTGGGTCATTTGGGAAGATTAGTCCCATATTCATTGGAATGTGGGGTTTAACTCTCTCTCTCCCACCTATATATTTAACTCTCTCCTTTTGTATTTGACATTTAAAGTTATTGAATATTTTGGCTTTCTACATTTTGATTTGTCTCTTACAATTCTCTTTTGTGATTTTAATTTGATGCAGCTCTTTGGTTGTGTGCACTCACTTCTTGTCTCTTGTGACCATTCAACCTTTACATTTACCTTATCTAAACTAGGATAAAACTCTGATATGGTATTGGATCCACCCATAGAAAATGTTTGTCTAGTTATTTGTTTCTAAGATTTATATGAAATCTTGATATTTTTTGCATAAGCAGGATCATAGATTTGTATTATTTTCTATTAGGTTGTCCATTCCCTTTATCATACATTTACATGCTTTGTAATGTTGGTATATAGAAGATCTTTGGAAATATAATATTGTTTTATTTTGATTAAATTCTTTATGTCTTGGAATAAGGCATTATTTTCTTGAAGAAACACACTTTTCCTCCACATTGTTTTTTTTTTGTGGCTTCCTAGTTCAAATCTTATTTTGTATTCTCGTGCCTAGTTTCCCATCTTCTTGTTCAAGTTACTGTTGATCTCAAACCATATAAATATATGCATAATTTTTTTTGGGTTTGGTTCACCTTGATATTATCTTTTTAGATCATTTTTAATTTATAAATTTAGTTAAGAAATGCATAAGTTATGATGTTTTTATTAACTACTATTAAAAATAATCAGATCTTATAATTTGGAGATTGTTGATAAAAGTTTCTTCTAAAAAAAGCTAAGTATATTCAAGTTTGACTTAATGTTTTTATCATGTTAAATTCCTTTTTTTAATAACTTGATTTGAAACAAGAGAAAATAGACTACTTTTCTTTTAATGCATAAGTAATGCATAAGAAGATTGGTCAAGTGTAGCATTTTTAGTGGATATTTTTTATTATTTTTTATAAAAGAATATTTTTTGGGAAATATTTAAAAAGAAAGTGTTATTAATTTTTTTACTTCATCAAATTGTACTTCTTCCTTGGATACATTATTGAATGAGTCTTAAGTCTACTTTTATTTGCAAAAAAATTATCTTTTCTGACACATGTACTAATTGTTTTAGACACACTATCAATTGAGTCTAATATATTTTGAGTGTGCAATTATAACATCTAGGGGGAGGTTCACCATTTCATAGTTTAAAGAGGTGTACTATACCTTTTTGGTTCCTTTTTACATTCAAATTACACTTTCATTTCTACAACTTCAACTTGCGCTACTACTAGATTTCATTTCTATACTAATGGATTCATGTTCAATCAACCCATTAACTCCCTTTAACTATCATGAATGGAAAATCAAGATGACAATAATTATAAGGATTAATGGTTTGTATAGGATAACCATGGGTAATGAAACTAAACCTATCACAAATGTAGAGATAGTTAAATGGTATAACCATAGTGATAAACCCTATGGGATATTATGTCTTTCTATATCACCTAATCTTTTATTTCACTTAGAGTCTTCTAAATCACATCATGATGTATGGACTATTCTAGGTAAATTATTTGGGGAGTAAGATGTGATGAGAGTTCATGAGCTTGAAAATGAACTCTTTAATCTAAATCCTAGTAACTTTGGCACCCTTCAAGATTTCTTCACTAAGTTTAAGTCCTTGAGATTGCAGTCAAAAGAATGCAAGATAAAGAAATAAGATGACCAACTTGTTATTTATATACTATATAAATTAGGTCCTAACTATTCAATATTTGTCTCTAATTTTCATGCCACTAAAAGTGTTTTAGGCACTGCATGGAAAATGCCCTCTTTAGATGCTTTCATTACTGACTTAATTTGGAAGCAAGATAAGTTAATCCAGATGGGCACATTAAAGTCCACAAAACCTCAATCCCTAATTGCTAGAAGTACAAAGACTTCCAAAAAAGAGAAGAATAAGAAGATTCAAGTGAAGAATAAATAATCAACCTACTCTAAAACCAACACTAAAGCCTCTTATTCTAAAGGAAAACCTAAGAAAGAGAAGGTTAAATGTGTATACTATAATAAAAATGGGAATGATGAAAGTAAATGGATGAATCAAATAGATCACCTAACTCATCTCCTAGAGAAGAATAGCATAGGTGTTTCTGAGTCCATCATCTACCCAAGATTATACTAATGTAATGGGAAAGAAAAATAAAAGGATAAGGCTCTTGTAGTAGTTATAGATTCAACATATTTATGGGTCATTGAATTGGGTGCTTCTCACCACATGGTCTCTTCATTTTCTTCTTTAGATCCTTGTAGCATATCTTCTATCAATTTGGATGATAACACTTCTATACCTATTTTAGCTAGAGGCTCTATTAAAATGGAAGGAATAACATTCAATAATGTTCTAAGTGTCCCTTTCCTTTCAACCAATCTCCTATTAGTGTATCAAATCACTCATATCAACAAAGACATGAGGGTTGAGATTTTACCAGATTTAGTTATCATCAGGGAATTACATAGTGATAATATAATGGTACTGGGTAGGGTAAATCACCAAGATAGGTTATACACCTCACATTTTGTACCTGATTATTCTCCAATAATATTGTTGACTCATTCAAATAGAGTTAGAAAATTATGGAATAGTGGTTTGGCCACCTTAAATACCTCTACCTTGAACAACTTATCAAAAATTACATGGTCATAGGCTTACATTGAGTCTAATTCTCTAAGAGACTTTATGATGGGTGCTCTCTTGGAAATCATCCCAAAGCAAAATTTGACAAAGGCAAAGCTTGGAAGGATTCAAAATAATTGGAGTTAGTACACATATTGATGTATATAGGCCTTTTCCTAGTCTATCTTTTATAAGGCTAAGTACATTCTCATTTTCATTGATTATTTGTTGAGATATACATGAGTCTACTTTCTTAAGAAAATTTTTGAAGTGTTTGAAGATTTTTAAGATTTTGAGGCACTTTTTGAGAAATAATATGAGAAATCCATCAAGATTCTCAAACTAACAATACAGGTGAATATGTCAGAAATAGATTTGGGAAGTTTTGAACCATAGAGGGGATTGATTTATAATGGATAGTTAATTATAGTCGTTCACATAATGGAGTTGTATAATGTAAGAATAGGTCCTTGAAAAAGATGGCTAATTATATGATTGACTCTAAATCCTTGGCACCTAGGTATTGGGATGAATCCATTAATTGTGATTTTTATATTTAGAATAGGGTTCCTCACAAAGCTTTTAAGGCATAGCACCATTTGAATCTTGGCATGGAAGGAAACTTGATGTTGAGCACCTTAGGGTTTCTAGATCTCTATTTATGGTACATATACCTAAGAAGATACACAAAGCTATGGAACCTTAGTCTAAGCCTTGTATCTTTGTAGGTTATCTAGATGGTGTCAAGTGGTACCACCTTCTACATCCAACCACACATGATTTTATCATAGATATAAGTGTTCAATTTTAGGAGAGTCCCACATACTCAACACTTGACACTTCTCTTTCATTGTATTCACTTAGACTTGACACTTCTAACTTAGGTCATCCAGAGTAGGTTCTTGAGCTAGGGTCTTCTTCTTATTCTAGTTATGATAGTGAGGGAAGTGATGGGGAGTATTCTACATCCACCTTTAGTTATGAAGATGAGTAGTTAACACTTGACTCACCTAAATTTGGGGTCCTTTAGATCAGACAAACACTTCAAAGTGTAGACATTTGGGTAAGGGATATAACAGATGACAAATGTACTTGAGAAGATTATCAGAGTGGTCCACATTTTTTCTTTACTTTATATTTAGATCCATAGACATTCTAAGAGGCTCCAAGCATACCTAAGTGGGATAATGCTATGAAGGAAGAATATTATTCCTTGATCAAAAATCACACTTGGGATTTAACTTCACTTCTCAAGGGAAGGAAGATGGTTCAATTTAGGTGGATGTATCAGACCAAGTTTTTAGTAGATGGGTTGGTTGATAATTATCTGGCATGATTGGTCTCTAAGGTTTTTTCACAAGTAGTTAGAATTGAATACTTAGAGACCTCTACACCTATTAAATATATGAATTTGATCCAACTCACACTAGTTATAGCCACAACATATGGTTAGGATGTACACCAGATGGATGTGAAGAGTGCCTTTATTCATGGAGACCTTAAAGAGAAGATATAAATAAAATATCCACCTAGGTTTATACATGATTCACCCCTAATTTGTATACTTAAAAAATCCATTTATGGCTTGAAATAGGCCACTTGGGCTTGGTATACTAAGATGGATTCCTTCCTCCTTACTTTAGGTTTTACCAAGTGTCATTCAAACCCCAATATCTATTTTTAAAGATATGATGATTATTTACTAATATTGGTCCTTTATGATGATGATATTTATATCAGTGAGAGTTCCTCATCAGCTATTATGGTGGTGAAGATAGATCTACTAGATAGATTTGGCATGACAAACTTAGGTCTTATACATTACTTGGCATCAATATTTCATAGTCCAATTTAGTGATTTCACTTATATAACCCAAGTATGTTCTCAATCTTTTAGCTTAGTTACACATGGATGATTGTAATCCATCTTTGATTCCCTTTCTCTTAGGATTAAAACTTGAGGTTGATTATTCTACACCTTTGGTTGATGCCACTCGATATAGACAACTTATTGGTAGCCTCATTTATGTGACTCATACCAAGATTGATATTTCATATGTAGTGGGACTTATCTTTAGATTCATGCAAGAACCCCATGAGCTACACTAGAAAGTATCTAAGAGGATCTTGTATTACATTCAAAGATCTTATAAATTTAGGATTCAATATAGATTTGGCATAGAGGTTGACTTGGTTAGTTTTATAGATTTATATTTGGCTAGCGATACTCAGAATTACAAGTCCACTTTAGGTTACAACTTTTCTTTGGGTTATTCTCCCATTAGTTGGTCTAGCAAGAAGCAAGATGTTATTACTATATCATCCATAGAGGTAAAGTACAAGGTAGCTATTAATGTAACTACTAAGGATATTTAGCTTCAAGGGATTCTATCTAAGTTTGGCATTCCTTTTAGGTAATCCACCATCATCTATTATGACAACCAGAGTACCATACAGATATTCATGAATTTAGTTTAGCACTAATAAACCAAACACATTAAGATTCACATGCATTTTATTTGGGAGTTTATTCATGGTCAGGTCATCCACTTGATATTTTGTCAATCTTTAAAGAAGGTTATAGATATCCTTACTAAACCCTTCACTAAGAGAAATTTTATTCATCTATGGTCTCTTTTTGGGGTGTTGTCTACATCAATAACAAAATCATCATTATGGGATCCTTCTAGCCTTTTCACTTCTTCTATGTCTCTCTTTTTTTAGGGGAGTTATTCCTATGGGTTTTCTCCTTTTCTCTACTCTATGAAATATTTCTATGTACTTTTTCACCTCATTAGGCCTCATTTTAGGACCCAATTCTTTATCCCACCTAATATAAAGTTAAAGAAGGGGTGTTGTTGTAAAATTTTATTCTATGGGTTTTATCTACATAACTCATTATGATTGCTTAAGCTCTTAGAGGCCATTTGGGTCATTTAGGAAGATTAGTCCCACATTCACTAGGATGTGGGGTTTCACTCTCTCTCCCACCATATGTACCTCTCTCCCTTTGTATTTGGCATTCAATGTTAATGAATATTTTGGCTTTGTCCATTTTGATTTATCTCATGCAGTTATATTTTTTGATTTCAATTTACTATAGCTCTTTGGTGGTGTGCACTCTCTTCTTATCTCATGTGATAATTCAACCTTTTAACTAACCTTATATATACTAGGATCAAAATTTAATAAGGACACCATCCAAAAAGTTAGATACTTTTAGTAACCTTTATTGTTGGATTATTGTTAGCATTGTCTAGGGAAAGAAAAATAGTATTTGGATATGCAATAATTAGCTTAGGATTTAATAACATTATGTCACAAAATAGGGAGATCCTAAATATGTTGGATGGAAAATCAGGTTGGCCAAGTCAATATATAGGTAAAAAAAAGGGTAAAGTGTGCACAAGATTCAAATGTGTAATAATAAGTCATGTATGTAAAAAAAAATATCAAAATTGATGTTTAAAAGTATCTAATACAAATTTTAGGTGTATAAAAATTTCCCCATTTCATTCTAGTATTTTAAATGCTATATTAAATGGATAAAAGAAATAAATTTGGTGTCTACGTGTAAATGCACTTGGTGTTTCTAGGTATGTCCAAAATATATATCTTGTTCCATAAATAACCTAAAATGAAAAATGTAGATATCAATACACAATCATGATTTAAAATATGAAATAATATACATCTTTAAATTGTTTGAAATTAGAAAATCAAGGAATGAATACCCATGTGGGTATGCAAACCAAGTTTCCATTTTTTTAGCTCAACTAAAGAATGTAATGGGGTGATTTATCCCTAATAAGATGTAATTTTTAAAACCATGGATTAATAAGTATAAATTCCTCAACCCCCATTGATATGAATAAGTGATTTAAGTTGAGCACCATATAAGCCTCAAGTATACCACTCTAAAAAGTACCAAATTTATTTTTGGTCAAACCCTAGAATAGGTTCATAGGTAAATTGAAAATCAACCATTATAGATAGATTCTAGACCTAAAATTTTTATTAGTGCCATCAATCCTTGTCATATAAATGTAAATTTTTTTACAAATAATTCTTGGAGTTTATTCAAAATTTATGTCCCTAATCAAATAAATACAAGAAAATAACTATGGGATGTCCTTTCCACTTTGCTTTCAATAAACACGAAGGACTACTAGATGTTTTTTGGTGATTTCAATTCCCCACTCTATCTTTTAGAAAAGACTATTGGTATCTTAGACTACACTAAAAACATGATGGACTTAGATAAGTTTATTAATAACATGGTTCTTTTAGATCTAGATCTTCAAGGACAAACATTCACTTGGTCTAATCACAGGATAGGTGAGAATTTAATTCAAGCTAGATTGGATAGGGTCCTAATCACCTCTAATTAGGATTACACTAGTGCCTATCTCCTTGAATTCCTCCCTCAGATGACCTCTGACCATAACCCTCTCATCTTATCTTGGAATGATAGAGTGAATAACGGCCCATTCCCCTTTAGGTTTGAGTTAATGTGGACTCAACATCTAAACTTTAGAGATCAGTTAGCTAGTTGGTGGAATATCACTATCTATGGATCCCCCATGTTTAGGATGGCTTATAAGCTAAATATTATAAAAAAAAAGGTCAAAGGATGCAATAGTTATACCTTTAGAAAAATCTTTAATAATAAAAGGATAATATCTAACAACCTTGTTGATATTCAACTACAAATGGAAAATAGAGATATCATTGATGATATGGTGAAACTAGAGGATTCTGTAAGGGAGAAATGGAGTGAAGTTCTTAAAAAGGAGTAAATATTTTGGAAGTATAAATTCAAAGTGTAATGGCTCTAATAAGGGGATAGAAATACTACCTTCTTCCATCAATCAACCATGAGGCATAGGAAGAGGAACAACATTATCAAGCTAATGGATGAAAAGGGATCTTTAGTCCAGTCATATGTGGGGCAAGTGGCTGCTACCTATTTTTATAATTTCCTTGCTATTTAGGATAAAATGGAAAATCAAGATTTAATTAACATTATGCCTACCCAATTGAATGTTGAAGATAATAATCTCCTTACAAAACCTATGTCTAAAGAGAAAATAAGGGCTTGCTCTTTTTGATGGGTGCATTTAAGGCCTTAGGCTTAGATGGTTTAACTCTAGCCTTTTTCCAAGAGTAGTGGGAGATAGTGGGGTAGGATGTTACTAAGGTAGCTACATATTTCTTTGAGTCTAGAAAATTATTGAAATATATTAATCATACCTTTATATCACTTGTTCTAAAGAAACTATATCCTATTTGCATGGGGGAATTTATGCCCATTAGATTTTGTAATACTATCTATAAGATATTCTCTAAGATTATGGTATGTAGACTTTAGTTGATCTTCAATCATATGATTAGTAATAGTCAGAAGGGGTTTTTCCTAGCAGACAAATTTTGGATGTTTCTATATCCACTTATGAATTCATTCATTCCATAGATAGAATTTTCTTGGGATGGTTTTTAAATTAGATACCTCTAAATATTATGAAAGAGTGAATTGGGAACTTCTTTTCAAAATCCTTGAGAAAATGGGGTTTCATCATAAAATCATGTATCTCTTCAAATCTTGTGTCACCAATGTTAAGTATTTTATCCTTGTCAATAGATTTTCTAGGGGTTTTTCAATGCTAGGAGGGGTCATAGGCAAGGTGACCCCTTATATCCCTACCTCTTCATTCTAATAGCTGAGGTTCTTAGTAGATGTTTTTTAAACTTGTTGGGATCATAGGAGATTAAAGGTATTAAACCTACCTCAATAGCTAATTCAACTTCCATTCAATAGTTCATGGATGACAATATCCACTTTGGAATTTCTTTGATGGTAGAAGATAAGAAATAGATGAAGGTTCTCAAGGATTATGAGGATGCATATGGCCAATGTATCAACTATAATAAGAGTTTGGTCTACTTTTTCAACACTCTTATGGATCTTTAAAAGAAAATCATGGTGATACTTAGTTTTTCAAGTGGTGAGCACCTAGTTACTTACCTTGGCCTTCCCTTAGTTGTTAAAGATGTCCCTCCCTCATATTGTAACTCTATTATTTAAATAATTCAAAATAAGCTAACTGGGTGGAAAGGAAAGCTGTTAAATCAATATGGAAAATTTCAACTCTTAAAGGCCTCCCTTTAGGGAATTCCCATAACTTCCTTTCCCTCTTCAAGATCCCCAAATATATTATGAAGCATTTAAGAGAATTTATAGGAATTTCTTATGAAATAGTGTGGAAGATAAAAAGAGAATAACCCTAGTCATTTGGGATAAAGTCTATAGACCTAAATTACAAGGAGGTCTTGGGATAAGAAAAATTCATCTGACCAAAAAAGCCCTTTTAGCTAAGATTGGGTGGAATTTCCTAAATATAAATAAGGAGTAGAGTAACATTATGAGGGAAAAGTAACTATCTAATAATAACCTTGATGTGTTCCTCCACACCATTTGTATCCCTAAAGTTTGATGATTTGGAATAATGTTATAAAAAATAAAATCTTACTGCTATATGGCATTAAATGGAAAATAGGAGATGAATGAAACATCAAATTATGGTAAGATATATGGCTAAATAAAACCCCTCTATATAAGATCCAAAACCTCAAAATACTTTTTGATAGAGCTATTAACCACTTTGGTAGACTAGTAGTTGATTATCTTCTACTTGGAAGTAGTGAATAGAAACAACTATCAAACTGCTATCAAGACCAGATCCTTATGATTGCTAAGGAGTTTCAACTCCTTAGAGGATGTAGGATTCCTATATTCCCCACAAAGGATAGATTATTGTGAGAAAAGGATAAAATGGGAGTTCTTATAGTTAAATAAGCTTATAATCTACTAATAAATCCCATTGAGGACTCAAAATTTTGGAGTAGGGTTGGAATCACAACCTTAATCCCAAGATCAATCATTTTTGGTGGCTTACCATATAGAATAAGATAATTTCTATGGATAATATCCATATTAGATCCTTCCAGATCCCTAACCATTTTGCACTTTATATGAAGGAAGAAGAATCAATTTCCCACCTCTTGCTACATTGTGAGTTCTCATGGGAGGTGTGGATATTTGCTATGCAAAATCTTAGTGTCTTCTAGAGAATGAATAATGACATCCTAGATGTTATAAGGTGTTATATACCACCCTTTGTTCATCCTATATGCTAAGATATATGGGCTCAGATTCCCTTTATATTAACCTAGGAACTCTAGAAGGAATGGAATAATAGGCTATTTAGAGATAAATAAAAATCTCCCAAGGAGGTATTCTATATATTTTCTAAACTAATACAAGAAAATATCTCTAGAAACACATTGAAAGATACTAAATTTCCTTCAAATAAGATTTAAGCCTATATCATCAATCGATGAAGTGTCCTAGCCCACATTTTTAGAATGGATAACACTAAGAGTATTTCTCAAGATACTACTAAGTGGGCTACTAAAATCAACCCATGTTAGGCAAGTGGTGGTGGTTTCCTAAGATCTGATAATGGGGAGATTTTAGTTACCTTTGCTGGTGGGTTGGGGGAAAATTCTAATAATGTTGCTAAGGTTATGGCTCTCCTTTGGGATCTCAAGGTGGCTCTCACCATTGGAATTAAAAATATCCTAATTGAAGGTGATTCCAAACTTATCATTGATGTTTTTAAAAATAAATCTAGGGTAGGTTGGTAGATTGATGACATCATTTAGGATGTAAAGAAAATCCTTAGTTTTGAAGGATTTTAGGTAAAGCATATCTACAAAGAGGGTAACTAAGTGGAGTATGCTATGGAAAATTTTGGAATCAACCTCTTCCCTATAAGGTGTTTGAATAATCTAAACAACCTACTTGCTAATGTTAGAGATCACCTTCAAATGGAGGCCCAACCTCTTTTGACCTAATGACCTTTATACAAAATTATAGTTTAAAATATATTTTAATATATATTATAATAAGGGCATCCATGATAGACATTTTCCATCTAAAGGGGTGAATAGAGATGGTCATTAATATAGGTAAAATGATGAGAGATTTAACTTTATATGAAGGGAAATACTACATCAGTGAATGTTGAATCAACAAAAGTTTGTGGCATTTGCCTAGATGTCCCATGAGGCTATTTTAATTCTCAATAGTTTATTATTTAATTGAAATCCCACAAAAGCTTCATTATATTTGAAATTGTTACTTAATAAATGTGAATGATTTGAAATATGAGCTTAGGTGTTTGAAAGGGCCTAAGACCTAGTTAAATTATGATAACCACACCATTATTTTTATAATTTTCTACATTAGGCCACTTTTTCCCTAGGTGTTGAGGTCTGAGCTATGTGATTTTTTCCTTGAAATCATGAAGATTTTTACTATGGGTGGAGACAAATTATGAACTAAGACCTTGTCATGTGCTGAGTCTAAGAATGATGCCATGTTGTGGAACATTTGCTATGAAGGAGGTATTACCCCACTCTTTAAATTCCTCAATGGCTTTGACAAAAATCTTTTAATACAATTTTCTATCTTCAGATGAGGATCATAAGGTCTAGGTTGGTGTTTTTAAAGTAGAAGTGAGCAAAGATATTCTATGGGTTTGAGATGTGAGGGAAAAAGGTTAAAAAAACAAACTAAAGTCTAGGACCCATATGGCATGAAGAGATTTTTTAGAGAAAGAAAGTCATCAATTTGACTAGAGGATGGTTTTGATAGGGAGAGCCTTGTCAACCCTTGGCACAAGGCTTATTTTCTTATTATTAAATATATCACCTTGGAGGGTAGATTCAAGTTTTACTACCATTATCACTTTTCTTTGTTGAACCATTTTCATCATAAGGTGTTTGCAAATTTTATGTTCTACCTCTAGTCATCTCTTGAGTCATCTATGAAGAATATTAAGAATGCACATAAAAGTAACCCTATAGTTATTTATATTATGCTCCACCAAGGCCTTATTTTTTATCTCTACCATTTCCATATAGCGCTCTATCCACATAACCCCATTAAAGCCCATCTAGTTGATGAGGCTAACAATATTGAGTTAGATGATAACATTCCTTTAAGTGTTAAGTTTGGTAGCCTTGTTAAATTTAAGTCATGTATCCCTATTTTTAAAATTTCCTCATGCCCCTTGGTACTTCCCTTAACCCCAAGGACCCTACTTCATGACCCCATGAAACAAAAGGCTCTAAGTCCCCTCTTCTATAGGGACCTATTATTCTAGCCCTTATGAGAGGTGTGATAGGGTCCCCTATCCAATTAAAAAAAGTGGAAACAAAGTGTTTGTGTGAATTAAATAATATCCCTTACCACTTAGGCAGTAATAAGAGGAAAGGTGACACTCAAGAGCAATCTATGCACAGGAAGTCATGTAAGAAGAAATTTAAGTATGCTTTTGGTATTAAGAAGCAGGTAAAACTAGCTATGGACAAGGGTCAATATGCGTCTTGGTATCAAGAGATTAAGGATATTAAAAAATATAATGACAAGGAGGTCCTAAGGAGTAATATTAGGATGTGGAGTATTTGGAGGTCAAGCAGGTTGGCAGGTGGAAAAAACCCAGTGCTAAAAATAGTTAACTATTCTTTGGTCTCTGATCTAGAGGATGAAGTGAAGATCATGGAAGGAAAATCAACTTCTAATGAATCATGGGAATAGGAGGGTACCAAATACTTTGAGGAACTAAATAAATCCTTTTATGATTCTTATAAAGAGGATTCTAAGTCCATGGATACACCTAGGAAAGAGGAAGCTAGTTAAAAGATTAGTGATAATTGTATTCAACTCAAAAAGGATTTGGAGGAGGTAAAGAATGGGTTGTTATCTATTAAGAAAAAAATGAAAGTGATTGTCACCATGTTCTCTAAATTTATTCATTGAGATGCTACTAAAATGATGATCTTACATGATGATAAAGGCAATAAATTGGACAAGGATGATAAAGTTGCCAATAAGGAGGAATTCTTGGGTTTCCTCAAGGATGATTGGAAGGATATACTTAATTAGTATTCATGTTTTTTCTTATTTTTGGGTTTGGGTCTTTTTATGATTTTTTGTTAGTCTATTGTTTGCTTTTTGTTAATTTTCTATCTATGGACATTGGCCTATTTTTCTACCCTAAGGGCATTTTGTAATCTTTACACCCTTTTTTACATCTCATCTTTATCAAAAACATTCATACCCTAATTATAATAAAATTTCATCTCAAAGTGATATAAAATTATGTATCTTATTGATCAATATAATAAATATGTCCCATATAATATGTCTCATAATGCCATAAAATATGTAAACTATTCTTCACAATAATTTATGCCTTGTACAGGTCTTAATCTATCAATCTATCCTAATCTAAATCATATAATATTAACCAAAATATAAATCACTTATATTTCATGACCTGAATATCTAATACATGCCCATTACATGAATCCATTTTGTGGTGAGGGATGAAGCCTATGAATTACACATCTCAAAAGAAAGAGTTATATACATTATGATATATATATATATATATATATATATATATATATATATATATATATCATGTAAACTGTCTATAAACATGTTTAGATATGTCATTATATAAATATTTGATCATTCAAACACATGAAAACTTTACTTTAATGAAATGTGTATAGAATTATCATGTCGAGTAGATATAGTAATTAGGCATGTAGTAATAATAATTTTAGACAATGCATGATAAAAATCATGGCATCAAATCGAATAGAAAGCATGCATGATATAAATCATGGCACCAAACTCATCAAAAAACATACATATAATGATAAATAAAAATTTCATGATCATGAATCATAAACCACTCAATACATGACTCGACTCTAACCCGACATTAACATAACATGGCCATGACATGAACTAGAAGATCCTCAACACCATTAGTAAATAACATGACAAAAAAATCAATACACCATATAACATGAAATGTATCACACATTAATAATCACACAATGTAATAATAAATATAATTAAGCATGCATGGAGCTTATAATGTTAGTCCACATAATCTACCAATGTCATCTTCTAGTATAATCAAGTTCAATATCCCTAGAAATAAAATCCTAAATATTATACACAATAGTAATCAATGTATAAAAAGTCTATGTAGCTCAATATGATTCATAGAATGATCATATAAATATATAACCTAAAAAGTTGTAAATATATCCCTAATGTAGGCATTCCCTTGATATAGAAAGGTAGCACCTAGGTGTAAGGAATGCCCATGAATCATATGTAACTAATACACCCTACATCCCACTCATGTTTACCATGAAAATCATGTGCTTATAAAATTAGATATTTAATTCAACATGAATATTATAAATAACATCAATCAATCATGTAATTATAAAATTATGTCATACATGGGTCATAATTTAGATTTTTTAAATATTTATTATTTTTGTATTTTTATATTTTTTTGTATTTTTTAAAAATACATCCCTACTAACCAATGATCCCATCAAATGGTATGATCACATTTAGGTATTGGATTGATACGTCTAAATTTCACACATTGTGGGTGAGGAGTGCATTCCAATCATATAAGTGATCATGCATTATGGAATATCTAACATCATCATAATATTCAACATGATATTATGTATTTTGTATAGATTTAGGAACCATAGTAACCTATGAACCTCATTCTATGCTTGGAAAATGTGTTTTTGTTCACTATGAAACATGTAAATCAACCTATATAACTATATTAGGATGTGATAAGCCAAGTAACATATATTTAACTTTAATATATCACTAATGTAATGGTTATTATAGAGCTAGTATTTGATTAAGGGTAATTATTTGTCTCTTATTTGCATTTGTATGATGAACTTGTACACATTGTATAGATGATTTGCTGGAAATGGTAGAGAAAAATGTCTCTAGTTTAATGGGGTAATCATATATAATATATATAACTATAACCAATTGGTTTCTATATATATACTTCACACATCGATGTACCAAATATTGTATTATACATATCTTATATATTCATGGATGTCCTAATAGCATGTTGAATTCTCTTATAATAAATATAACTAAGGACCAAGTAGTAAAAAATGTAATCCATACCATAAGTGGGAAAAAAATGCCCCCAAGAGGATTTTATCTCTTTCCATTGAATCCTTTCACTATATTCATTATTGTAATAAAATATCTATATGTATACATAATTTTTAGTAAGTAATGTCATAGTTCATGTGTTCTTACTTGACCCATTATCCATCAAATCATTGTGTATATTACATGAGTTAATAAAAGTAGGAATAATCAAAAGAACATTGATATAATCATCATCAATAATATCATCCTCATCAAAATATATTATAGGTATGTTTACCTATGTATCTTTAAGTACATTAATAATTCCATCTATACAATGAGCCACCTCAATTATAGAAGCATA
Source organism: Torreya grandis (assembly GCA_037957365.1). Taxonomy (NCBI): domain Eukaryota; kingdom Viridiplantae; phylum Streptophyta; class Pinopsida; order Cupressales; family Taxaceae; genus Torreya; species Torreya grandis. The sequence goes on from JARHVA010001950.1 coordinate 2,615,126, forward strand.
ATAATTTGGAGGATAATGCACTTTGTAAATCATATACACTTTAGGATTAGTCATAGAATATATTAAGTTTTTAATTAGGTTGTGAAATAGAATAATTCATAGGTGTATTAACATCATTAACCTCACTAGTGTTTTCCTCAATCAAATCTTATATCTTATGTCTCAAACTAAAGCATATGTTAGTAGAATGTTTTTCATATGTATGCCAATAATAATATGTAATTGTATCAAGATCCTTAGGTTTTTCCTTCATCATATCAACATCCATTGTTACAGGGATAAATATGAGATTTCACTCAAGTAACTTTTATAACACCTTATGAGAACGTTTTGATAATCATGTAAATTTCATTCTTTGAGGATTCTAAAAGACAAACCTATGTATAGGTTTTGAAGCTGCATTCATTATTATTTTAGCCTAATTATTAGTATCATCTTCCTTATTTATAAAATTATATTTTATTTGAAACTTGAAAATAGAAGATGTTTTAAGATTAGTCTTATATTTTAGCTTATTAATAAAAGGTAGCTTAACTTCACAATCTTTGACTATATTACACACCATTGAAAGATTCTGAACATTATAGACTCATGTATATGAGGAATTAAATATTTTATTGAATATTTCTTGAAAATTTTGACCATATATATGATGTTTTGTTTGGAAAGTATAATATTATAGTGAAACATATGGTCCTTGCTTAAGTTTTATAGTTTGAACATAGGACACCTTCTCACTAATGGTAATATAGAAGTATGTTAAGGATTGATAAAAAAAGTATTCAAAGAGGAATAGATTGGAAATGGAAGTCATAAAACCTTTGAAAATATAGTCCTTAATACTCCTTGGAAACAACATTATCAACTACTTATCATTAGATGCATAATCCAAATGCATTGCATAAAAGGCTCTAATATGATGTTTAGGATCACCTTTATCATCATATGGTGTAAGATTAAGTACACCAAATATTGTATGTAAATGATAATTGGAAATATTTAGGTCCAATTGGTTGTGTAATAATGATTTATAATTAATCAAATGACTTATTCTATAAGAAATTTGTTCCAATTGAGAAACCTAAGCTTGAATATTGAGAATAGTTTGCCTAATATTTTGAGCTATATGCATAGAATATTGAGTATCAATAGATGATGTCACATGATTATAAAGACTATAATGTACAAAATTATATTTCACATGAATATCCATATAAATATGAGGGGTCACTTATGTTTCATCCACACTATAGGTGGGCATCACATGTGTATCCAAAGGTATAGAAATATGAATAGTAGTAGTATGAGTAGTGGTTTAAACACTTAATTTAGAATATATTCATATAAAATGTAGCTTAGTATCATTTAATAGCTTAACATTCCATTCCTCAAATGTAGGTTTCTAATCAAGATTTGTACTTTCATCTCTACTTACATTTAACAGTGCTTAGTTGTAATATTTTAGGATTCACTATGTAGATTTGAGTCATACTCTTGACCCATTTTTATGAGGTGTTCAATACTCTTTGACCAATCACTCATGTGAATGGTCCACATTATAACTCATTTCATCTAGGTGATGCTTTTAGGGGTGAAGCACCAAGATTTCCTTCGAGGTCACCCATCCTAGTACTACTCTGGCTCAAGTATGCTTAACTATGGAGTTACCTCTATAGTTAAACACACTTAGCTTGTTACCCTACTTGAAAAAACTTTGTAAGTGTTTTGCCTTTGTGAACCATCTAATATGGAGCATCCTTTGGTCTCATTCATTTTCAAAGTGTGCATTTTCACAAAATGGCAATTTATAATATTTCAAGATTCACTGCATAGATTTGAGTCATACTCTTGACCCATTTTTATAAGGTGGTCAATAATCTTTGACCAATTACTCATGTCAATATTTTTATACTTAGTTGATTTATAGATTCATTTTAAGATATTCAATTTGTTCTCATTGATATATATCATCAAATTTATTATGAAAATTAGTATAATCATTTCCATTATTATCATCCATATTAATTATATTTTCCATTATGATTTTGTAAAAATAATATAAAAACTAAATCAGATCTAAAACCCTAAGAAGCAAAGATGAAATCCTAAGTGAAAAATACCTATGGTTTTTTACACTCAAAACAAAGATCAAGTTCATCTGACTATTTTAACATTTTTATATTTATTTGATATAAATAGGATAAAACTACAAGAATTTAGATTGTGTAAAATAGGGCATAAGCCATAAACATTTGAATGTGAAATATTGATTGATTGCACTTATTGTATACACATAATAGTTTTAAAATTTATCAATTACTGATGATTTATCTCTTATAGGAACCCGTCGAGTCTCAATCTCTTTGAGTGCACTCCTTAAAAGGTGTAGTAGGAAATGGGTGGGCAAACCATTTGTGCTTTGCAATATTTTTGTTCCATGTACCACCACTTATAACTAGCACAAGTCCCTTTTCTACATTTCCATAAACTTTGACACCTACCTTACACACTCCTCTAAGTAATTCACTGCCTCAAATAGCCCCTACCCAATCCAAATGCATTATTACCATCATCTAAACATAGTCAAATAGGTCAACCCTATTCTAGGAGTTGATCATGTTATTGGACTAATTTGATTGAACTAACTTAGTTTCAGACCTAATTTCTCAATTTCCTAACTAACTAGGTTGACTAGGCTGACTACATTAGATAAATTTTTTTAATGGTTTAGGTTATATCCAAACATATATACACATATTTCACCCCATTCACAATATATATAATCATTCATTTTCACTTATTTATGATTTTATCTTCCACTGTTCTACTTGATGAGTCATTTTTTAGGGTTTCATACTTATTTGGAGAATAATATTATCTTTTGAAAATGTCTTGGATGCATAAAAGAATATTTTTAGCTTATATATGACCTATATTTGTGATATTTATGAACCAAAACAACCTATTCTAAAACACCATTAGCCAAGGGAGAGATTTAGACTCGATGGGTTCATATTCAAGGTAAGTATTCCTAACTCTTACTCCTCTACTTTGGTAGATATAATTGCATAAGTAATAGATTATAAATGTATTTATATCTACTTTCTTTGGATTACCTCTAAATTAACTTGAATATAGTTTTACTTTACATATTTATTTTTTATGCTTATTATCCCCTATTTGTGCCATAAGCTTTGGTGAGCACTAGATTAGATTTACTTTACATTGTTACAAATCATAGGACCTAGCTAGGGTTATTGTGTGGTATTACTCAACTAAAATATTTTGAATCACATCTAGTGATATTTCATTATAAGAGACCCCTTATTTAGATCTAGCATATCCATATTGGTTATGAGCCCTATTGTCTAAATGCACCAACAAGTGGAATGGCTAGTTTGATTTACCTTATCTAAGAAAGGATTGATTTATAAATTAATTTAACTTTCTCTTATATACATTATGGTGAAACCAATGTGAAACTAACCCTTACATGTTTTACATCATTTTTTCATTTTTTTCATTTCATTTTTTTTCATTTTTATATTACTAAATCAGATTTATCAATTTAGTCTAACATTATGTGTGAAGGTTTTAACACATAGTTGATGTAATCAACTCTATTTGGTTTTGTGTAGGTCATTTTCAATTACAGATAATTGGATCAATTTGATTAACTTAGTTTACTTTCCTACATACAAGGCTTCTGACTTAGTCAACCCAATAAACTTTGTTAGCAGGTTAAAAATATTCATCTAGATGACACATCATAAAAATAGTAATTCAACATTATTAAATCATTAAGTTAATTCTAACCAACTTAGTCATTTTTTTTTTCATTTCAGTCTTATTTTTCATATTTTTTAATTATATAAAACTATAATTGTATAATAAACTAAGTTGAATAGATCAACTTAGTTCTATAGTTTATTCTTCCTGAAGAAACCTAGTCAACTTGTTCGACTGTGTTTATTTAAAATTTTTATTCAATGGATAGAATCAATTAATTTGAATTTGTTCTATAATTTTTGCATACTAGGTCTACCTAATCAACCTAATACTCTTAAATCAAAATGAATTAACTCACATTGGTAGTAATTAATTCATGTTTCATTTTATTGCCTACATGCTTAGAGTAGCACACATAATATACCTAGCTTAGAGTAGCACACATAATATACCTAGGAAAGTTTAATTTATCAATTTAGTCACAGTTCCTTTTATTTTATTCACACACTACCAAATCACAAAATATCAAAAAGAATTATAAAATTATACCTAAGGTCTACTTACTTATATTTCATCACCAAAGGGGAAGCTAACTCAGTTTTTTTGTTGAGTATAAATATGTGGCTGATGGTATATATTAAAAAATAACCTTACATGCTTATCACTGTAAGATTATGAAGTGAGGGAGTAGGCCCCTATATATATCTAGTACCATCACCAATACATATCACTTTCATCCTTAAAAAATTGAAACTATATTTAACTTACCTATTTCTAGTTCCTTTCTAAAGACAAACACCCTATCACATTTCTTTTTAAAGATATAATTGAAAACATTCAAGAATGATTGCATAGATTAGCATTTTTATTTTATAGAAATTCTACTTGATTTTTACCAACTGTATGTTTTATTAAAAAACATGTATTTTTTAGCATTGGTATAAGGTTTATGTTATGTGTCACAACTAGATCAACTAGGTCGACCTAGATGTTTGTGTGTTTATTTCAATTTCTTTGCTAATTAACACTAGATCATCTAGATTCATAACTATAAAAACCTATCTTTACATTTAGAATACATTCAAACCACTCGACTGTGTATCTTATATTTTTTCCTTCCATATAACATAGTCATTCTATCTAACCTAGTCTCTCATAGGTTGGTCTTTTTACCCTTCTACTAAACACAATCATTTTGTCTGATCTAGTCTCTCATAAGTTGGTCTTCAATGCTTCCCTATAGAACATAGTTGACCCATTCAACTATGTCCTTTTCTAGATATTCTATTAGTCTTCCTTCCAAACTCAGTCGACCTAGTCAACCCTGTGCCACTTTGCCTGATTTAGTTCTTTGTCTTGAAATATTGCTTGGTCGATCTAGTTTAGTATATGTCTGACTTTGATCCAATACTTAACCTTTTCTCCTTAGTCTTATATCCTCATTCCAAACATCATGAATTCCCATATTAAAATCTTATTGGATATCATTAATTTATTTAGATGATACATGGGGTATTTTTTCCTTCTTACCTTAAGTACACAAGAAGATGCTTACTCTTGGCACACTTTCTCCCATCCTTCATATCTAGATTAAAATATGGTTGAAATTACTCAAAATGACAACACCAATGTATTAGATCCATTTTTCACCTCTCAATACACTTATCTCTTTAAATTACCTTATTACACTAGAAGGGCAATTGACATAAGATTAACCAATAACCCTATAAAAAAATCCTTTAAACACCAATAATTCTCTACCTGATAATATTCCAGCAAATAACCCATGACCTAATACCAATATATGGATTACTCCTCATACCAACCCTAATAATCCACCTTTAAACACTAATAATACAAATCCACCAATTGACACCACTCAAATTCTAGCACAAATAGTTCAAAAAATTAATATTATGAAAACATCCAATACTTCTCAACTGATGAAAATGCAAAATAATTTGTTAAACATGAATAATTAACCTCAAATACTCCTACCTCAAAATAACCAAAATTTTATCCTTTGTCCTCTTAAATATTCCATAGTAAATATCATTCCCTAACCCCTTATGCATAAAATAGACTTCAAAATATTCAAAATGAACTTTTAGTTCCCTTCATTATTTTTATTGATATTGGAAATATCTCTCCAAATATTTAATATGATGGGACTAAAGACCCTGCATCTTTTCTCAAAGCATTCAATAATCTCTAAAAATAGTGGAGTCAAACAAATAACTTTACTACCATCAAACTTCTAATCAAAACATTTACAAAATATGTATTAGAGTGGTATAATAAACTCCCTCAACATTACATATGGAAAATAGAGGATTTAGTCAATCCTCGAGTAAAATAATTTCAACACAATGATCTTTCTAAAAATTGTCTTAGTCATTTTATCAATGATAAATAGTCCCCTTCTAAATCACCTTATGACTTCATTAAATGATGTAAATCTTTGGCTGACAAATTTGATCATAACATGATTGATGATAACTTATTTAAAATATTTATAACCACCTTAACACATTCAATTTAATATAAGGTTTGAAGTCCCCCCCCTCCCCTCAAAATCTTAATGATGCAATTGATCAAGCTAAAAGACAAAACCTTATGAAACAATTTGATCCAAACCATACATTCATCAAGGTATGTTTCTAAAATTCCACTAATGTGATTACTAGAAATCCTCCTAAAATAAAATAAGATTAGTTAAAGTGGATAACCCCTTTACTTCCCATACACCATTAACATTCCAACAAATGAAGTAACTATTATTTCCCTCTAAACCTTTCACCTATACTAATAATCCACCTAGATGATACAATCCTAACAAAATTTGTTGGTTTCATGTTGATATGGGTCATTCTCATGAAACATTTTTTGGTATCCTCAAAATGTTTGTTTCTTTTATGTTAGGAGGTACATTTAACCATTATGTTATGATCAAAATGCACCACCATGATTGTTTCAAAACCTCTCAAAAGAAACAACTTACAAAGCCTTCATCATCTAAACCTCAAAAATATATTTCTAATTTTAACCCAAAGCATTAAAATGAATATATATGTGGAATTGATTTTGATTATGAATAATATTATACCAATTCTCAATATGCAAACTCACCCAAATTCAATTATAGATGTAAACCTGCCCACAAAGATCCTATCACTAAACCTAAAAACCATCAACTAAAGAATAATTACTTAAAGAAACCACAACTACCACTACCATACCTTCTGAACCAAATGAGGAAACACTCCTGCCACCATACCCTTAATCTAATTATCATATTCTTATGAAAATATTATACCTCCCAAACCTCTTGTTGGTTATTCATCTTCCAAATTAAATCAAATTTTTTTAAGAACTTTATTCAATGCCTTATATAATACCCCTCATATATTTAGTTCATACCTATCCATATCATCATAATTTTTTAATGAAAAAATTCAAAGGCATTTAATAACCACCAACCCTTGATGTGGAAAAACCTCCTAAAGACCCTTCATATACACAAGTTCATGTTATTGAAACTATTTGTACCTCTTCTAAACCTAAATAGAATTTATTGAAGAAGAGATGACTAATGATTAAACTCTTTTTTGATTCAACAATCCACCTCTCTTCATTAAAATTGTAGTTAATAACACACTTATCTAAAAAGTCTTAGTATATGAAGGATTGGGAATTAATGTTACCTCCATTTGACTAATTTAAAACAAAATAGATATACCAAAGATAACTTTAAACAAACTCATCTCACATGTCAAGGATTTAAGAAAATAAATCAAAAACCACTTGGTTGCATTTGGTTCCCCTTACTATAAGACCCAAGACCATACATACTAATCTCATGATCCTTGATTTACCACTATATTATAATGTACTCCTAGGTTGCCCATGGACACATTGTATGAGGGTTATTGCCTCCTTAGGTAGTAAATGTATTAAATTCATCCATAATGTAAAATTCTAAAAACATGAAGCCAATCTTAATCCATGGAGTATAAAACTACCAAACCCCAAATTCTAATATCAAATTCCAACCATTTTACACATTAATAGTTCACCTCTACTTGAATTTGTTGACATGAATCTAGATTTATAGGTTATTCTTACTAATTCCAATGATGATGAACATAATGACTTATACAATACTTGTAATACTAGTAAATTATCTCCTTAAATTTTTGAGTGGATTCCTAATTATTTACTTTTACATGATCATACCATCCCTCTAGTTGATGATATCAATAAAATTCCTCCTCCATATAATGCACATTAATCTTCTTACACAAAATATGATTTCACATGTGATGAGTATAGAGTGGCCAAATTACTTCAATATACTTTAACAATGTCTCCCAAACCATTTAGTGATTTAGGTGCATCTAAATTTGATTCTCCCTTAGAAATAAATGCATGTACTATTTCTCATACTTATGGTGACAATTATATCATGGCCCAAGCTCAATCATAAGAATCAGATGTACAACACTATCAACACACATTAACCAAAATACATGCCTTCAACTATGATGTTTATGTCATTCACATATCACCTAATATCAAATCATAACTTGAATTCCATGTATCTCTCATTAATCCTCCACTATTAGACACTCTATGGGTACTTGAACAAATCTTAACTCAAGAAAATTTGGAAACTTCTAACCTTTCTACACTTTCTACACAACTAAAAAATATACCAAATTTTCTTCCTTATCATGATTTTATATATACCAAAAAGGATACCCAAATAAATTCAATTTAACCTCCATATCCAATGTGAACTAACAAACCTATCAAAAATATGGTTGACTCCATTCAGCCTCAAATAAAACCTATACCTAAAATTACATTAGATGATAAGGCCATAGATGTATGATAAATTAATTCTATATATGATTGCAATGGTAATAAAATAATTGATCCTGAATTATATGTCAAATAATATGGATCATTACCTAGGCTCCTTGGTAATGAATCTATAGTTAAACTACTCCATGCTAGAGAACCTTAGTTTCCCCGAAAACATCATAAACTTGGAAACTTCACATGAAAATATCTTGTTTTAAGAATTTCATTACTAGTGTGGATATTAAAAAAGTCATATTTCTTCTTTTCCTCATTGAATAAAACACAAAAATAGAATATGGTACACCAACATGTCCCTAGTATATCAATGTCTCCAAAGAACTCACTCCAATAAAGAATGATGATCATATCCTATTATTTGATAAGTATCATAAAACATTTTCTTGGTTATATTAATATCTTCTAGATATTAATCTTATGATCCTAGTAATCCAAGAAATGAGGTAATAGTATAGTGTTAGTTCAAGCAATAAAAACTAAAATTAAAACACACTAACACTTACATGTTGGGGAGTTCAGCTCCAATTTGGATGGATATCTAGAAACTAAAGCAAAAATTGAGAAAGGGAATGAAGGGGATATAACTGAGGGAAACTTAAAACAGAGTAATTCTGACAATGAGGGTAATCAGACTGTGTTCGGGGGAGGTGTCAAAGAGAAAAATATTTTAATTGATGATCCAGTTTCTATGAGAAAGAAGAATCACATGGTTTTGGTTTCTACTCCTGCTATGGAGACTGGGGGACAAGAAAAGGAGGATCTTGTTCAGCATGAAGACCCTATTGAGACTAAAGAAGAGGAACAGATGGATAGGAAGGAACAAATTGAAAAGGTTGACTCCCCTCCACATGAGAATACTGAAGACACTTGTGAATCTCTATAGAGGGAAACTCAGCTTTCCTTCCTACATTCTACCAAGTTCAAATCTGACTCTATTCTCCAAGTTGATTCTTGGATCTATAATGAAATAATGGGGCTGAAGAAGAAAGTGGAAACAATGAAACATAATCAAGATGTTAATCAGACCATAATCAACCATTTAGAGGTGCAAATGAGAGATATCCCATAAAAAATTAAAGATTATGAGAATAATCTTAGAATGCTCATCAAGGAAAGTAGAACAAGGATGGAGCAGGTAACATCAAGCATGTGTGTTGCTATAGCTAGCCTTGGTAAAAGAGAAAATGAAGAAATAATATCCTTGGAGGGTCCAAGTAAGAGGACAAGGCAAAGTTCAAGGAAGAAAGAATTGCAAGCTACTACAACTTTGGCTGCTAACTCCATCTAGGAAATTGCTATGATTGGAAAGGAGGCTGTCAAGATGATCATGGAATTACAATAGAAGCCTAGGGTCTTCTTTGTTGGTCTTGTTCCTGTTTAGGTTCCTATTGCTAGTTGTTGTAACTGGTTCTTGTTTTTGTTCTTATTTCTTGGTTCTTGGTCTTAAAATTTATTTGAGGTTCCAGGTCTTTGTATAACCTAGGTACTTTTATTGGCATATGCTTGTGGTTTCAGGTCCCTATAAAACCTAATTTTGATGATGTTCTTTAGTAGGTTTCAGGACTGTCTTTCCTAGTGGCTATTAATGTTTGATCTTTTTTGTTTCTGTTAAAGGGTTTTGGGGTCCCTTCAAAACATGCTTTTACCTTAATCTAAAACACTTACACTCTTAACCTAGATACTATGGAGATCTTAGTAATAAAATATAAATGAAAGCACAACGAAAACATAAAACACACAAATCCTTTACCTTCTTTTGGAGTTGCAAATGATTTTTAGAGTGGCTTATTCATCTTGTGAATCAAGAAATCTTTAGAAAATGAAGCTTGTTAGTTCCTTCTCTCCTTGTCACCATTGGCTTTGATGCGGCTTTTGATTACTTAGATTAATATATTAGCATTATAACACTACTGATATGAGTCTCATGGAACAAATCTTTCATAATAACTCTATAATATCCAAGATTATAAATGAAGAGGTATGGCCTTATATTTATAGCCTTAGGAATTAAATCTCACCCAGGGTGAGTTAGAGTTGAGTTAAGGCTTGGAATGGGTTTAAACTTAACCTAAGTGAGTCAAATCTAACTCCAGTAGAGTTAATAATTATCAAGTAATTATGATTTTAAATTACTAGTCATGGCTCTCAAAAATATATATTTTAGGATATTTTTAAAGAGCTTGAAAACTCATAGTCAATGACAAAAGGCTAATATATTTTGAATTTTTGAATTTCCTTTGTTAGATATTCATTAATTTCAAATGGGTAATCCAACTAGGCATTTATTTTGGTTTAACTTGTTAATTAATTTTTATTATCCTTTTAGCATTTCCAAGATTTGATTTAAGTGTGAAAGTGCCCCACTTAATAAGTCCATAGGTGAAATTGGTTGTTATGATGCTACAAGGTGATTATGGATGAATACATGAGAGGTTATTATTGCATATGATAGGATACCCTAATTAGGGATGTCTTAATATGATTATGAGCTTTGATGAATGATGCATAAGAAAATTTAGGAAATTCAATGATTCTTAGACTTAATTTACAATGGTTGGTAGGAATCAATTTCAAGTCTGATCGAAGGCTAATTATGGCCAATTTTAGGTGTCTACAATTTTACCCTATTTGGGAAGGCATTGCAAGCTATAGGCATAGTAATGTCTTATCAAAGAATGAAAAGTTATTATATTCCTATGACTTTAATGTAAATGGATTAGCTCTAGATGCCCTCTAAAGGTAGTGGTTGGCAAAGGTTTTAATGAATTGTCCTTCAAAAGGAGGAAATGATGGAACCAAAAAGATAAAATGGGTGGGAGAGACTGATCTTCCCATAAGCAGTTATAATCATGGGTATGGATAGGATAAAAATAATGAAATTAACATGTGGGTGACATTATTCCAATCAAGATAATGCTTGCATGAATTAATTTAAAAAGTACTAATTTTCCCAAAGGTGGATATAATCAATAACAAAGGTTGAGGCACTAATGTTCCCAAAGGTATTTATAATCAGTGTCACAAGCACATGCCCTAGTTAGGGTAGCCGAGTCAAAAAAATGATTTGTCCATAGGTGGTTAGAATCATTAAGATGACCTAGAATAAAAATGATTTTTTTTGGTTGATTTTGCCCCATTAGGGTAGATTGGCAAGCATAACTCAAAGATATAATCTATTACATAGATTAAAGATTAATGGGCACAAATGTAGATGTGATGGTCTAATGACTAAAGAGGCCATAAATAACTAGGCACACAAGGATGTGTAAAGTGATGAGAGGTATGAATATAAGAATAAGAATGGATCAATGTGAATTATTTAGTTTTACCTACCGATGTAGAGATGATTGTCCTTATTAGCATTGGTACAACTAGAATGGTCAATATGTTGATTTGATTAAGGAGAGCGGGATATTTTCCAAGGTTACAAAGGAGAAGTTTATGAGGCTTTATTGATTATAAGATTTACAAAGATAATTTTTTTTTAGCATGTGATGGTATACATCATGATAATAAAACAACATGATAAATGAGCTAAAATGTGCATAAAGACTAACTCCCAATCCAATAAATAATTTAAACTAATGTATGAATGATAAAAACCATGATGACAATGTTGACATATTAATATGGATATACTCAAATATAATGCACAAGGGATCACCCAATGAATTCATTTAGACTGAGTCAAATCATAACAAGGAAAAAAAAAACATGCAAACAAACAAACAAATAAACAACTAAGCAAATAAACACACAAAAAACTTGAAAGTGAAAGCAACAAAAAACATCTTATCATCAACCAAGTCAATATATAATCATGAAGGCTCAATATAATGATAAATGGGTGGTTACCCAAAGTAAGGATACATAAAAATGTAAATGGCACACCCCCAATGGCCATGGAATGTATCAGAACTAACAATGGATTTACCCTAGTAGGGTAGATTAAAGATGACTGACTAGGTTTAAATAAGGCACATGTTTTTGTATTTTGTAAATTTTGAATGTTTTTTGGAATTTTTGGGGTATCTTAACTCATTATAGATTAATAATATACCACTCAAAAATGGAGAGAATGTTGGATTATCTTTCTCATAAAATGAAGAGAGTGTATAAAAAAGGGGGATTAAGATAACCTCAACATAAATCAAGCATGACCTACATAGTCCCATTTAGACATCTAGTCATAGTAGCTCCACCAAAAAAAAAGGTATAAATATCTAATCTAGGTCACAACAAGTTCACAAATTGAGGTAAATGATAAGGCAAATGAGAATAGCAATGGCAAGGTGATGTGGTAATGCATGGTAAAATGTATTGTTACTAATTTTCCCATAGGTGGTTATAAATAGAAAATAATAGTATAGGTATATGATACTAATTTTCCCATAGTTGGTTATAATTAGTAACCCACTATGGGATACTAATTTCCCCATAGGTGGTTATAATCAGTGGCACTAGTCAAACATAAATAAAAGATAACTTGCCAGATCCACTATCACATTACTTTCATAGAGTATTATTTAAACATAGAATTATAAAACTATTAAAACTAGATTGGGATCCCCTCATGAAATTTGAGGGAAGAACCAAAAGAACCAAGATCAAAAAGGGTTGGATAGGATGGCCAAATATAGGCTTTGGTTAATAGTAAATGTATGGTAGAACAATATATGGTTATGACATAAAGAAGATGATAGGATAAAAATTGGATATAATGGCAAGAGGGTTGCCCTAAAATTATAAGATAAATATCAAGGTATGAAATAAAGGTAAGGAAAAATGGCAAATGAAAATGGAAAGGTAAATGTTTTTGGTAAAAGGTATGGTTTTTGGCATGGTATATGATTCTAGAAAGGTATGGTTTTTGTCAAGTTATATATGCAGTATTTGATTTTAGCCAGGTAAATGTTTATGTTAATTTTTTTGATGTGGAGATACACATCTTGATCAACATATGATACAACTAGAATAGTCAATCATGTAAATTTATGGACCACACCTCTTCTAAAGAACTGATCTATCAAGAACCTACTAGAAATTTTGACTCCAAAAATGATTTTGTGATATTCATTGTTTATTGACTTTATTTACTTCATATGTCAAGACAAAGTGTATTTATAGATTCTATAAAGGAAAGTGTAGCTAGGGATGGTAAAGAGAAATAAATAATGGCTGATAGGTGTGTTTTGGCAATGTAAAGGTGGATGATAATGAAATGTATAATGGTTGGGAAATAAATGAAGATTGGTATTTTCAAGCACACGTAATGTTGCTAATTATATATTATAATTAACTTTTATTGTGGTGGGGCTAAAGAATTCTAAATATGATCTTGATAAGACCATTATATTTTCCTATTGTTTGGGCCTAAGATTATCTACCATCTAATTATGTTGTAGATTAGAAGCTATATTTATTTTATCTTTTATAATGTCTTTGTCAAATAGTGAAGAACTATTTTACTTAGCAATTGGTACCTTGATGGGGTTTTCACCAATTGAGTTTTCTTAATTATCCCATATTTCCTCCTAAAAAGTTTCATTAACATTGACTTTTGACTTTGATTGTCTCCTAGCACCTCAAAGAGGGTTTCACTAGAAGATGCTAAGTTTAGACTTTGATTATACCATAGTGCCTTTGAAAAGGTTTCACTAAGAGATTTTTCTTCTTCTTCATGAATATGACCTTGACCCCCTTAATATTATACGACTGATATGTCTCCATTGATGAATTTTATATAGGTTTAATTTTATGAATCCCAATCGACACTTGTGGGAGGTGGAATGTCAATATAATGGCTAGGTTGGTTGGTGGTAATGGCATGTGGAATGCTAATGGAATGAGAAGATGCATCACAATCCTCATAAGATATACTAGGAGAACTTGTGTCAAATCTTAAGTAATCATCCTCATAAACCATGGAAGGATCATAAATGTATTAAAACTAATTCACAAGGCTTTCATAACCAAGAATGTAATAGCCATGAATATATTATGATTCTAAAGATGAGTCTAACTCAAGGGATTTTGAATCTTATGTAGAGAATAACATTGATTTTACTTCTAATTCTAAATCTAATGTTGGTTAAAGAATATAACTTGACTCTAATTTTGTGTCTTCATCTGGTGTGGACATTACTACAATGATGTCTTGTTGAATGTTTGGTATTAGACAAGTAATGGCCTGTGATGGTATAATGGGGTCTACAGAGATTAGTTTGTCAAATTGAGACTCCTCCAAGAGGGAAACAAGGTGAAGATACAACTCCATAGAGACTATCTTATAAATGGAAGCTCTTTAAAAATAGGATAATAGTTGAGATAATTATTTTCCCAAAGGTGGTTATAATCATTATGAAGTGACTCAACAAATATTGGCTTATGAGACTAAGACTCCTCAACAACAAGGATAGTATAAAAAGGTGATATATCACATGTAGACTTATCACAAATAGGTGTTTCAATAGAAACATCATGGATTAGTTGGTTCTCTTGGCCTTATTTTACAAGTAGTTGTAAAATAATAGTTTTGAATATATCTTGGTCTTCAAATGATTATCACAGTTGGGGAGGTATTGGTTGGCTTGATTATGGCTCACATATCAGCATAGGTTTTATAAAGTGGGGAATGTTTGGAAATGGATGAATTATTTCTAGTGGTTGGATAATGATAAGCTTATCAGAGGCTAGTTTGTAGCCTAGGATAATAATTGTAACCCATTAAGTCATAATTTCACAACACTATTGGGATAATGAGCTACCATACTTAGAAGGGCCTAGAATGGTAATAGTAGAGAATTTTGAATCTTGGTTGCTTGCATAATCCAAAGGAAGAGGTCTTGGTATAGTAATGGTAGGGCATTTCAAATCTTGGTTGCTATCATAAGCCAAAGGACAAGTTCATGGAGTGGTAATCCTTAGACCTTATGGATCTAGGTGGCTAGTGTGAGACATAGGATAAGGTCCTAGAATGGTAATGGTAGGGAATTATGAAGCTTTGTTTCCATTGTGAGCCAAAGGGTAAGGTCTTAGAATGGTAATCTTTGGATGTTGTGGAGCTTAGTTTTTCACATAATTTGAATGAGGGTTAATAGTATAGGTGGGGGATTAGATACCATGGGTAGTGAGAGGGAAAACATCATATATTAACCAACTTGAAGAAGGTATTACCTCATACTTCTCATGAGGATCTTGGCTTTGTTCCCCATATTGGGTATTATAAGGAGGATAAGGATCCAAATCAAAAACCACCTCTTCTCCATGTGGGTATTGATCAAAGTCAATTTATGTAGCCATTATATCATAACTTGGATTGTACATGTCTCCATTACAAGTGTAGTGAGACATATACTCATCAATGATGAACATTTCAAAAAAGGATTAGAGTTAAAAAAATCTTAAAAATGATCTCTAAAGGACAAATGTTCCAAACATAGTCTAACTTGGTCCAGGGGTAGATATATATATCTCCAAAAATGTTTGTGCTAAAATTTGGTCTAAATAGTCTAACATCAAATGTCTAAAACAAATGGTCAAGTGGATGAATAAAAATTGTCATTCCAAACTCTAGGTCCAAATTTTTCCAAACATGTCTAATCTAAGAAAACAAAAGTTTCTAGGTCATTTAGAGAAATAAGGCACAAATTCTGAGATCAAAACAAGCATTTTCTAGGTATTTTGTAAAAGGTAAAAATTCTATACTTTAATCAAAACAAGGTAAAATATTTTAATCTAAAAAATCTAAAACACTTTGGCATAAACTAGTCATTTATATTTAAACATGAACTTGGTCAATTGGTATAAGGCATGAAACAAAAGGCATATGGAAGATAGGCTATTTCTCCCAAATTTAGGCACAAATAATAGTTCTCAAATTAAATAAGAATTAAGCTAATTTACACAACCCAAAAGAGAATGATTGATGTCTAAGCCAAAATTACATAAGGCATGGGTAGAAATCGATCAATGTTTGGATTTTAGCTTGGCAAGGTTAATTAAAAACTCAATTTAGAAAAATAATATTTTTTAAATAGACAATAAGCTAAACAAATATGAATGGCATAATGACATTAGTCAAATATCCAAAAGGCACACATGGCTTGGTTTAAATTGTTTAACTTGGACACAAGGCAAATAAGTCTATGAAATGATTCGATTAGTGTAATGGTGTTATCACACTCTAAATATATTATCAATGGTTGTTTCCAAACTCAAAGGTAAAAATGTTTGAAATGAATTTGGTAGTGTAACATTACCCTTTTCAATCAAATGACACACACAAACAAGATTTATCAAAAGACTAAGGAAAAAACATGGTATCAAATGAGTGGCATAATGCATGCTAAAAAAATGGAGTCATGTATAAATAAAAATAATTTTGACATGGTATAGATAAACAAATAGATAGTTTGACTCAATAACATTCAATAAAAGGATAAAATGACACAAACACCTAAGTGTAACATCTTAAATCCTAAAACTAATAAGGTTGCATAATATTATTGAATTTCATTAATATACTCACTCTTAAGAGGATTTTAATTTTTAATACAAAAAGTAAAAGTGCATGAAAAGTAAGTTTTTTCTCCCAAGAGTTTGTTTTATGATATATAACTTTGGGTTACTTGACCTGCACCAACAATATGTCTGAGGCAAGTGGGGTTGTTTTAGTCTATTAATTTTCACATGTTTTTAGATGGTCGCAAGTGTGGCTAACACTATTTATGTAATCACATCAATTGGATCTATTTCAACTAGCTTGTTTTGAAAAAGGTTTTGTCCTTTTCACAACCTCCAACATCCATTGCTTGCTCAATGTAGTGTAATGTCTGAGTTGCCTCTATGGTCTGAGTTAGAGTACCACTAATGCAACTTGTTTTAACCACTCAAAATAATAATCCCTCTTGATTTATATACCCCACCATAGATTGGGTTTGAAATGATGTTAGGAGATTAATTTTTAGGTAAATCCCTCCTAAAGAACCTATGAGGAGGTGATGAACTCCCACTCACAAGCTAGAATTCTTGAAAAATAAAAGATAAGTGAAAAGACTTTATGGTTGCATTTGGATCACCCAAACCATATGGATTTGAGGAGGTCCTAAACAATGTTCTTTTCAATCTTTTGGACTAAAGCGACCAAGGCAAAAAATGAGTTATTTTGGTCACCTAAGTTCCCTAAAAGGGATGGGGGGAGAGCATACACACATAAATCATTTTGCTAAAATAAACAACTTTAAAAAATAAGTGATAAAAAATAAAACTCTTAAGAGTATTTATCTAGTGCGAGAGTTCATTTTAATCACCAAAATGAAGTGTGAAGTGAATTTTTTGGCCCCTTGGCATTAGTTAGAAAACTTGCAAAATATTTGAAAACATCTAAGGCATGAAAAATGAACTAAGTTATTTTAACCACCAAATAATTTTGTTTCAAAATTTAACTGTGTTTAAACTTGATATTTTATAGCTTAGGACCTACAATTTTTAGAGGGTTTTTATCTTCTTAGAAGCCCAAATTTGAATGAAAAAACAACATTTTAGATTTTAGTCTCCAATTTTCTCTATTTTTTGTCTCAGAGATCAATATTGATCCATGTAGGGATCAATTTCGATCCACATAGGGATCTATTTTAGTCTACAAGGATTGATGCCAATGAATCTAAATGGATTGAGGTCAATTGACATAGATTGATGTCAGTTTCTTATAAAAGATAAAAAAAATTGGTTTGACAAAAATGTTGTTAGACAAATGAAATTTAAAACCAACAAATAACACAAGATCTTTAATGAAAATGGTTAGTTAAATGATATTTAGGTTCATATTTTTAAAAAAAAAAACTAAAAAAAACTAAAAAACTCATGAAAAACTTGTTAAATATGTTTTTTCCATGCTTTATTCTACACACATGGGTCAACGTCGATTCTATAAATATCGATGTTGATCTTAGAAGAATCGATGTCAGTATTTATGTAAATTATGTGTCATTAAAAAATATAATATGTGAAAAACAAAGTTAAAACTCTAATTTTGAATATTCTTAGGCATTCATTAGAAAAACTAAGAGTTACATATTAATCCCTTTGCTTTTATGGGATGCTTGGTATCCCATCAGGTATGCCATTTGTGATCATAGAAAAAAAATAAGGGAGGTTAGTATAATGTTAATTCAAGAAATAATAACTCAAATAAAAACACATTAACACTTACACTCCTAGCTTAAATATGAGGGAGAGCTTAGTAATAAAATATAAATGAAAGCACAATAAAAACATAAAAGACAAAAATAATTTACCTTCCTTGGGAGCTCCAAATGCTTTATTGAGTGGTTTAATCAGCTTGTGCATCAAGAAGTATTTGGCAAATTAAGATTGTTGCCTCCTTTTCTCCTTGACATCATTGGCTTTGATGTGGCTTGTGATTGCTTGGCTTAATATTTTGGTATTATAATGCTATTAATATGATTCTCATTGAATAAATCTTACATAATAACTCTACAACATCCAATCTTTGAAATGAAGAGGTATGGCCTTGTATTTATAGACTTAGGAATTAACTCTCACCCAAGGTGAGTCAGGGTTACGTTAAGGCTTAGAATGGGTTCAAACTTAGTCTAGGTGAGTCAAATTTGACTCTAGTAGAGTTAATAGTTTTCAAGTAATTATGATTTGAAATTACTAGGCATGTATATCGAAAATATATATTTTAGGATATTTTCAAAGAGCTTAGCAACTCATAAAGGAAATGATTAAAGGCTAGGACATTTTGAACTTTTGAATTTCCTTTTTTAGATTTTCATTAATTTCAAATGGGTAATTCAACTAAGCATTTAATTTATTTTAACTTGTTAATTAATTTTGATTAGCCTTTTAGCATTTCCAAGTTTTGATTTAAGTGTGCAAGTGCCCCAAATAGTTCTATAGGCCAAATTGACTATTTTGATGACACAAAGTGATGAGGGATTAATCCATGAGAGGTTATTGTTGTATATGATATAAAACCTCAAGTAGTGACGTCTTAACATGGTTTTGAGCTTTGGTGAATGATGCAAAAGAAAATTTGGGACATTCAATGATTCTCAGGATTAATTTGTAATGGTTGGTATGAATCAATATGAAAATTGGTTGAAGTCTAATTGTGGATAGTTATAAGTGTCTACAGATCCTAGCATCATTGTACATAATATCATCACTTACCTAGATGTAAAACCTATTACACAAAAAACACAAAAAATTCCACAAAAAATTTCTACATTATGTCACAAAGAAATATTTAAAATTTTGGATTCCAAATTCATCAAACCCATTTTCTACTTAGAATAGGTATCAAACATAATTCAAACCATTCATAAAAAATTCACCATGGTCATTCTTATCTACATTGATTTTTGTAATCTTAACATGTCCAAATTATAACTTCCCCTTACCTTCAGTAGATGTTATATTCAGTTCCACTACTAGATATGAAATTTTATCACTTGTGGATTGTTTCACAAGCTATAACCAAATTCATATATCTCTTGAAAACCATCATAAAAAAATATTTACTAAAGAATGGGACACCTATTTTTACATCAAAATACATTTTGGTCTTAAAATTTTTTAGAAACCTATCAACGTGTAATGACCTACATATTCCATGATATTATACATAAGATAGTGGAAACCTATGTCAATGATCTCATTTCCAAACCTAAAATTTTTAAAATACACCTCACTAATATAGCTATCATTTTTGATTGACTGATCAAATGTAAAGTTAGACTTAACCCATGCAAATGTGTATTTGGAGTTACATTTGGTAAAATTTAAGGTTATTAGTCTCTATTTGAGTCATTGATGTTGAAATGGCCAAAATAAATTATATCATCAACATGCTTATTTCCTTGCTTCATTCCTAACATACACACTTACCTTGGAAAACTTGGGGCAATTTGATGGTTCATCCTAGAAGTGGATTACTATATATACTCTATCAATTCCCTTCTTAAAAAAGGTAATGCTTTAGAATGGATAGATTCATGCCAAAATATTTTGATAACATGAAAGAATCTTTTCTCCATCCTCCTACTATTTGACCACCTTCAAACAACCATCCTTAATCTTATATACCTCCTGTACCCCCCATATCATTTGGGGCAATGTTTGCCCAACAATATGATACTGTTAGAGAGTATGTTATTTATTACATTATTTGAGGACTCATTTATTATAAAAAAAATTATAACAAAGTATAATGTGATTACTTTGTTATATATTTTATAGCTAAAAATCTCTATCATTATATACTCTACTAGAACACTTATGTCATTGTCCACTCCAATCCATTTTGTCATTTCTTTTCCAAAGCATTCTTACCTGAAGATAAAACTGGTAAATCTATTGTCTTCTTGATGGAATTTGACCTTCGAATTATTATACAAAAATATATCAAAGGACATGTCATCGCTAACCAACTTGTAACAACTCTACCAGCTACAAATCACCTTTAATATAATCTCATTGATGACAACATCCTCTATATTGAAGGTCTTAACTAAGTTATCTCTCTCAAATATTAATTTCATAATTTCATTTCTTATCTAGAAGTAAATAATTGAGAAGATAACAATATTACTCTTGATACTACTAAACCCAAAGCATTTATCAAATAACTCCCTAAACTTAACATTGATTTACATGAAGACACTTGGACCCTTCACTTTGATGGTTACAAATGCCTTTAAGGAGTTGGGGTAGAATGTATTCTAACAAACCCACATGGTAAGATAATACCTTTAACATTTTGATTAACTTTTCATGTCACTAATAACATGGTCAAATATGAATCTTTAATTCTAGGCATGAAAGCCACACTTGACTTATATATCCTATATTTATAGGCTTTGTGTGACTCAAAACTTATATGTTACCAATTTAATGGTTATTATTGATGTAAAATTTAAAATATAATTTCATTTCATCAAATGGGTACCACACTTTCCAAATAATATGCTTATTTTACCATTCAACCAATTCCAAGAAATCAAAATACCATAATTACTTATCTTGTTTTAGCAACATCTTTATTTTACCCTCATCAAGTACTTAATGATTCCCAATTTATTATCCAAATGGTAAAATCACATTATTCTATCAAACCAAATAATTAGCTCATCTGGCACATTGATGTTGTCACTATTTGACAAATCCCATAGTATATAAACATAATCTAATTTTTTGAACATCAAACTTACCCTCCAAAAATGAATTATATTAAAAATACTTGAATATGTAAATGAGCTTTCAATTATGTGTTTCAATACAACACCCTTTACTACCATAATGAAAAAAGATCCCTACTCCATTGTGTAATGCAAGAAGAGGTTCCTACTCTCCTATAACAAACACATGGAGGCATTTATGGTAGTCATTGTAGTGGACATACTATAACTTGTAAATGCTTACATATGGGTTATTTTTGGCCTACTCTAGAAAAGGAAGCTATTAATTTTTCTAAAAAGTGTAATCCTTGTCAACTCCATGGTGATCTAATCCACTCACCATCAGATAAGCTCCAAATAGTGGATTCTCTTTGGCCATTCTCTATGTGAGAATTAGACCTCATTGGTAAATTACATTGATCACAAGATGGCCATGTCTTTATCATTACTTCTAGTAAATATTTTACCAAATGGGAAGAAGCCATGCCTCTTGTTAATGTCAAAGGAACTACTATTTAAAATTTTATTCTTAACTAAATCATTTGTTGTTTTGGAGTTCCCCGTACTATCATCTTTGATAATGGTTTAAATTTCAAAATCAAGGACATGAAATAATTATATGATAAATTTAAAATTTCCCATAAATTTTACACACCTTACCACCCTCAATGTAACATCAAAGTATAGGCTACTAGAAAAATTATAAATAAAATCTTACAAATGACTATTTGATAAAATCATACTAATTGGTGTATTCATATATATCCCAAAATTTAAGCATACCATACTAGCATACGTACTACCATTAGGGAAACACCATTCTCACTTTTATATGGATCCAAATCATTCTTATCATTAGAATTAAAAATTCCATCTTTACGTATATCTCTTCATAGTATAATTCCTAATGAAGAATTATGTAAATCTCATCTTCATGATTTATACTTTCTTGATGAACATCATTTGGATGTTTTATAACATAACTACTAATACAAATCTTGCATTGCTAAACAACATAACAAAAAGGTGAAAGTATGAACATTTAATGTTGGTAACTTTGTCCTTAGATTAGATAACACACATGAGAAAAAAGGACAATATGCCCAAAAATGATGGGGTCCTTACTTAGTAAAAGACATTCTTGGTCCAAGAAATTATCATCTACAAAATAATGAAGACCATGCTTTCAAATAACCCACCAATGTGAAATTTTTGAATAAGCATTTTGCTTAAATATCTCCCTTGTTTTCATAAATCTATTTTCTATCTTACAAATACTTCTTACAGGATTTATCCAATAATTTCTCCTTTTTAACATCTTATTTTATACACAAACCTTAGTTCCCTTCTTTGTTCATTTGGTTTATATTTTAATTCATGAACTTAATTGTAATACCATGGATAAGACCAATTTTTCCTCATGAATACCTTGTTCTTTTATACATTAATTTTTACCACTATTTATCTTTGATCATAAGTTTTTTTTATTTTACAAACCTTTTTCATTCTCTTCTTTTTTGGGTGAGTTGGAGTGTAAGAACATGGATAGGACCAGGAATTAATCATAAATACCAATACCACTTTTTGCACCTACTTAAGTTTATGTTTTATGAGTTGTAGTGTAAAAGCATGGATAGAAACAGGGTTTCCTCATAAATTCTATGTATTATTTCAAACCTTTTTAGAAACTAAGTGTCCTTTTTATAATGTTAATAAATGGTTAAAAAAATTTGATTCCATACTCTCAAACTTGGCTTTTTTTCTTTTTTAGATATAAATTGTCAAACAAACTATGTGAACATGTTTCCCTACACTTACATACATCCTTATAATAAGGAATCATACTTCCATATCATTTTATCCATTTCACATTGTCATATTTTTTCATGATTTGAGGTAATTAAAATAATTACATGTTCATTTCCCCTTTTTCCATTCCTTTCATTCCAATTTAGATAAAACAAGGTCAAAGTCAAGATAACACTTTTATTTAATATGAATAAACAAGACTCTTATACACCATGCTCTCTAAGTCCTCTTTCTTAGCAACCAAGCTCACATTTTTTAAATGATAGTAATTTTTAGCAACCATGTTTGGTTATTTTAATCTTTATGTAGGATTAATATCAAAATACATTAAAAAGTTATAAGACAAATCATTAAAACAAAAGGCAATGATCCAAAATCAATATAAAAATTGAAAAGTCAACATCACACTAAAAGACATGATTTATAGCACATATTTTATCCCAAATTAAATATAAAACTCCATATTTGGCCTCAAAATAGATCCGATATCCATTATGGTGCATTATGCCAATAGATCGAGATAAGATAATTGAAAATTGTCTATAGTGCTACCTACTTTCTCACACAAGTATCTAATCTTCGTATTAGACTGATAGCTCTATAAGGGGTCCTAAGAAATGGGTAACACATTGTGAGAAGGTAGGTACATGTTAATTTTAATTAATATAAAATTAATGGTATGATATTCATACTTAATTCTGATAACCCAATATTTGTGTGGTTAGTATAAGTTCTTTCTAATCTTATTATCACTTAGTAGTGCACCCTGCTAAGAATGTGTGCTTGTTCTCACTCCTATTGATCTAATGGAAAATCTCCAAAGTGTGGGTGACCTTATTTTAGATAAAATATACATATTAATATATTATTAAATTTATTAAAATGACCCAAAAGTCTCTAAACTCTCTCATATAGTGTTTTCTTTATCAAAAAAGGGTAAAAGGAACAATGCTACAGCTGAAAATGAAAAAAAAAATTGAAAATTTGGGGTGATGCACCAATGTGAAATTAAACTATGTAGATAACTAAAAATCTTTGAAATAAATGAATTTAACACATTTAATTTATTCTCATACAATTAATATTACATTAATATTTCACATAGAGGTCTTCACTCACACACATACTAGCTTGGATGGAATGAACAATGGTTCAATTCACTTCCATATTAGGTAGACATCAGACTTAAAACTTAATATGAATTGTAAAATTTATTATTTTTTACATAAAATTGAAAATTTTATTCATAAAATTATTTAAAAAAATATTTACTAAGTTATATCAATGAACATTAATCACACACTTCATGAAAGCTTGAGAATGGAGGAAAATTCAACTCTTTATTTCTTCAAAAATGATGCAGTATAAATTTTGGTATAGTTTCAATAAGATAAAATAATAATATAAATATAAAATAATTAAAAAATTAATTTGAATACATAAATTAATAATAGAGAGAGAATACAAGAAGCTCTAAATGAGTCCATGTTAGTCCTAGTTCACTCATGTTTCAACTCCACTACCAACTCAACCTTGAACTACAACTTAAAACTTTCAAACACACTTCCCAAATTCTAGTGTATAATTTTAAGAGTATGAAAATTAATTAAATTATAATAATATGTTTTTATTATGTAAATAATATTTTTTTAGTTTTTTAAAAGTCAAAGGTCTCTTACATGCTTTGAAACTCTTCAGTCTTGAAGAAATCTTTAGTTAACTCCTCTTTAACTTGCAACTTGTATTAAACTCTTTTTAATCTTAAGTTAAATATAATTTTGATCTTAAAATAATTTTTAATTTTTAATTAATTAATGTTTATCTTTATCTTATGGTTTTAATTGAGCTCATTGACTTGCAACTTGGAATTTGACTTCACTTATCTTGACTTGGAACTTCCATGCATCTTGACGTTCTAAATTTAAGCCAAAAGGGGGTACAGTATGAGACATATTTTATGTTAACATTATAAGGGGTATATTAAAATAAAATATATAATTTAATATTAACAAATATTTTAACTCAACTTCTCTAATTTTCATGTTTTGAACTCCACTTTTCTAGGGCTAACTAAAGACTCTTGTTTTTTAATTAATTTTTTCTAAATTTAGCCAAAAGGAGGGTGAATTATTTTGTAATTTTATATATCCTAAGGTAAATTAAATAAATTAAACCAATTTTAAACCTTAAATTACATAAAATTATACTTTCAATTCAGATTTCATGAGATTTCATTCAATAAAACTCAAAATATATAGTTTTTGGTGTTGACTAGCTTACAAAATTTAATTTTTGAATGCCTATAGGTCTATGTTTTTCCATTTTATTTAGTTTTTTTTGGCCTAAATACATAATTATTTTTTTATTAATAAATTAAAAAACCCATATCATTATTATAACCATTGTATGTGCTCAATAAATCTCCTAAACCTCTCAAAAATTACCTCTTTTGAGTATCTATCTTGCTTGCTTAAAACCCTTATACATGTACCTTTTCATTTATTAATTTTATACCTAAAAATTTTTATTTATTAATGTGTATATAGGTAATTTATTCCTAATATTATCTCAAAATAATTTAAATTTTTGATGAACAAATAAAAAATGCAGTTATATCTATTAAAACTGAGCCATTGGGGTTTAAGAAGGGTTTTAAAGCACCTATTTGACTTAACAATTACTCATAAATTTTTAAAAATATAAATTAAAAAAAATGAATTTAATATTTTTGTAATATGGTACTAAAAAATCCCCATAATTCCATTTTAAATAACTCTTCTTCACCTTCATGTATTGAAAATTTGAAAATTGTCTTCATTAGCTTGTAAGTAGTAGTTAGTTAAAGGAATAAAAAAACCTCTATCAAAATTTGGACATGTGAGTTGTTATGGAGTATGGTTTTTACCCTATGAATTTTTTTTGGTGTTTTTTAGACATTTTTAAATATTCAATCCATGATTGGAGTCTTATTGAAAACCTCCACATAAGCAACTTTGACCAATGGTGGTAAAATTTGTCAATTATTGATGACTTTGCTTGTGTTTGCCTGATAAACACTCAAGACCAGTAGATATATCAATTTATATATGTATTTATTATAATATAACCAAATATTAAACTAAAAATTTCCTCAAAAAAATACAACACTTGTGCATAAACACTTGTTGAATTGAAAACTAGAACAACTACCAACTAAAAAATGTGCAAGATAGCACAGAGGAAAGTGAAATATAACACTAATATTTACAAATAATAACCTATATTCATAAATAATGCTTAATATGAATCCCATTTACTAGGATTGGGAGCTCTTCACCATCCATCTTGGCTAGTTGGAAGGCATTGTGAGGCTTTCAGCTTGAGATCATGTAAGGACCACTCCAAAGTGATTAAAATTTTATGTTTATTCCTAATTTTTTTCTATACTCATCATATTTTATAACCAAGTCACCTTCTTTGAATCTCCTTGAAGATGATTTTATATCAAATGTTTTCTTTACCTATGTTTGATGCATCTCCATAGCTAACATGGAAAGATTTTTGAGTTCTTATAACTCCATAAGTTCAAAATATCTCATATTCATGGGATCACTCTCCAATGATTCCATCTGATGTATTAACTCCAATGAAGGGAGCTCAAGTGAGATTGGTAATCTAACTTCTTTCCCATACAAGAAGCTTTTAGGGTGAATTGGTAATGGATCTCTTGAAGGTGATCCTATAAACCCATAAATATGATTTTATTTCAAATACCAAGTCATTTTATTGTCTTAAATTGTTCTCTTAATGAAATTCTACAAGTTATTATTAGTAGACTCAGTATGTCCATTGTCTAGTGGGTAATAATTTGAATACGTACTAAAATACACACCACTCTTCATAGTCCATTGACTAATTTTATCCCCTAGAAATGTCATATAATTATATGAAATTATAGTATAAGGAAAACCAAACCTTGTTATCAAACCTTCATATAATTCCAAGACACTAGATTCATTTTCTTCTTTCAAAGCCACTGCTTTTATCTATCTAGTGAAGCAATATGTGGTTGTATCTATTTGTGGCCCAATGTTAAATGTGGATTAATGATACCAATTAAAAATATAAACCCCATTGGATAAAGGGATTATCTACTAAAATTGATTGAAGATGTATGGAAACAAGTTTTTCCTTTCCTACAAACATTTCACACTTCTTGCACTTGCATACCCAAGTATGAGAATCTCTGAATATGTTTGGTCAATAGTATCCAACCCTCATGATTTTGAGGGTTGTTTTACTTGTTAAAAAATGGCCTATAAATTATCCATCATGAAATTATTTAAGTAATATATCAACTTGACTTGGATATATACATCTCAACAACATGCCATTAACATTTTTTTTAACAATACACCATCAAAAAGCATAAAAGGAATAGATTGTAGTCCAAATTACCTTATCTTTAAAATACATAAAGTTTGAGGATATATACCACTTTGAGGTTACATTACCATACTTTGACACCATCTTTGTGAAGGTGTACAGTTGGCTGTAATATCTTCATCTTTCAAGACTAAAACTACCTCTTTTCTTTCCTGCAAGTCTTGATCCAAGTGCTCACATAACCCTTTACCTCTAATAAACTTGGTTACCTTTATTTCCACATCATATTCCATGAAACTTATTATCCATCATGATATCTTTTCACTTATGTCCTTGTGCAACAATAACTCTTTGATGCTAGGATGGGCAATCATCACATGGATATTGTTGTTATATTATTAGTGCCTAAAATTTTTGAGACATTTGATTATGAAAAGAACATGCTTATCAATAAATGTGTACCTTGTTTCATACTCTTACAAGCCTGGGATAAATAATTATATTGTCTACTCCAAACTTTGTGAATTTTGTTGTGTCAATATTCCTTAAATTATATCAACACTAGCATATGCATACAACACAAAATACTTTAAAAAATTAGGATTGATGAGAGTGGGAACACTAGAAATGGATTTCTTGATTTATTCAAAACATTTTATACCTTCCTTGGTCTGATTAAAATTCTAATTTTTATTACGCATAGCTATAAGAGGCTTTGACAAGCTTAAAAAATAAAATATATAGCTTCTTATAAAGTTAATCTTGTCAATGAAACTTTATAATGCTTTCTTATGTTTAGGTAAGGAAACTAAAAGAATAGAATTTATTATTTTTATATCAATACTTAATTGCATGCCTAGAAACAACATGACCAATAAGTTTACCTTCATACACTAAAAAAACACATTTATTTGGGTTAAGTGACACACAATATTTCCTAAATCTCTAAAATAACTCTCTAAGATGAAGCATATGATAATTTTTATGCTTTTAAAAAATTGTAATATCATACAAATATACAGGAACAAACCTATTGATCAAATATTGAAAGGTCATATTCATGGATCTTTAGGATGTTGCTCCTATATTGGACAACCCAAATGGCATTTTTATATATGAAAAAGTGCCCTACTTGGTGGTGAAGACTGTTTTGAATTGATTCTCTTCCTTCACAAGTATTTTTTTATATCCACTATAGCCATATAGCAATGAAAACCTTTTTGAACTAGCCACTAACTATAGTATTTATTCCATTGATGGCAATGGATAATGGTCCTTAAGTGAGGCCTTGTTCAAATCACATAAGTCCACACATAATTTGATTTATCCATTATTATATTCCTCATGGGAAAAACATTATCCACCCAAGTGGAATGCTTCATGGGAAAGATGATAGCTTATTCAATCAACTTGTGAAGCTTTGTTCTCATCAAAGGTTCCAAATTTGGGTGAATTAACCTTTGTATTTGCCTCACCAGTTTTTTTATCTTATTCTAATTAAATGGTGTGTTGAGCCAAAATAGGATCAAATCCTTTTAAATAACTATAGTCACATGCAAAAACATTAGCAAACTCTCTATATAAATAAACAAAGGAATATTATTGAGTTTGAGAGCATACTTTACCAAGTTTGAGAACTTTTTCATCGACTATGTCAGTGCTTGCATAATGCTCTACTTTATTAGACAAAGAAGATTTTTCACTTATTACCTCATCATCCCTACTAAAAATATTCTCAAGTGTAAAATAAACTTGGGTAAATGTTTTTACTTGAGTTGAACTATTTGATCGGCATACTGCTGTAAAAGTTTTGATTGATTTTTAGAAAAAAATCAGCCTCTTCTTTTAAGAAACAAACAACTTGATCATCATACTCAAAGACTTTATAATTAAAATTATTATAAATAATAAATGGTATTACCACAATATTGATTTATGAATTATTTTTAACCTTATTTACATCAACTAAAATTTAAAATTGTGATTCAATTGTAGCCAACTTATATGCATGCTTATAGCTCTCTCTAGGCACTACTTGTATGTCAAATGCATCAAAATCTTCTAGAATATCCCATACCCTTTTTTTTTATGATTTTGGTAATTTATTTGTACACACATTCAGCCATATTATTTTATGTACCACAATATCACTATCTCTAAATGCTTGTAAGAGGTTAGTTCCAATTTCATAGCCAATTGCAAACCATTAACTAAGGCCTCATATTCTACTATGTTTCTAGAACATCCAAAGTAAAATTTTATATAATAATAATTCCTTTGTTTAGAGAGTTAAATTAACATCATACCAGACCCTATACCATACTTATTACTTGAGTCATCAAAATAAAGTTGCCATAAACCATCATTTATATCACCTTCTTTGTATAGAGCTAGAATTTGTGCACCATCCTCATACAAAAAATAAACTCAAAATAATTATTCATATATCATATTATAGGGATAATAGGTCAGTCATCAAGAAAAAAATTAGGTATAATATCAATAGATAATTTTGCTTCAGCTTCACTAGTTTTCTCTACTTCATCTGAGATGACATAATTAATATAAATAATATTAGGCATGTAGGGTTCTAAATGAAAACAATAAATAAGATATAATTGAATTTTAAATTTTGTTCCATACCTTTTTATGAACATTATTTATGTATAATTATATGAAATATACACACCTATCTTTGAATTGAAGTCACATGATAATAACATAGAAAAATATGGAGGTAGAACAACCACTACCACATCTTGTTAAATAGTCACATTTGGGCATGCATGTAGTATTAGTTTTATATTCCCAATTATACCCAATGTATTTATTAGATATCGATAAATTTTAAAAACACCCTTATTGTTTGGATCATACACCAAACCCAACTTATAAACAATCTAGTTTGACATTCTTGTGTTACTTGCTTTACTATCAACCATGCAATTATGAACTAGTGTATCATCAATAATCAAGGAAAGATATAAAATAGGTGTCTTGGTTTCTTATCCTATTTTTTTACCTTTACCTCTTTATATACCTTTTATTCTTATTACTTCTTTTGATCATCTATATTTTCTAGAATCACACTTTCCTTATCTGTTGGTTTTATATAGTGGTTGAGACCTAAAAGCTCATGTATAAGTGTATCCTTTTATCCTATAATTTATAATTAATTCCACATAGTCATGATGATGTTAATTTTATTCATATGATCTACTATGTTGAAGGAATATCCTCCAACCTTTATTTTCACCTCTAGATAAATAAGATGCTCTTGTGTTTGAGGCACTTGGTGAAGCTTGATTGCTTTAACATACTATTTTTTTAAGTTATAAGGGTAGAAATATGATCATTAATACTTATATGAATCATATTAGGAACATTTTAATCATGTAATACCCCTTAATTCTCATATATATCCCTTCTCTTGGCTATTTTAATGGCTGCAACAAAGTTATTTGATTTTCTAGGCTCACCAATCCAATTTACTACCACTTGATCATCAACTTATAAATTCATTAAGGTTACACCTAGTTTTCCTTTTACATGATTCAATTATCCTTGTTGAATCATATATTCATTATGTTATCCTTATTTAAGAAAATATTCCTTTTGTGTCATTTGAGGAATTGCCATATTTTGTGATATTGAAGCTTGAATTTGCACATAAATAGTATTAAAAGGCTACCAACTTGAATATTCCATAAAATTATTTGGTAATGGAATAAGGACCTTGGTTGAGTAAATAACATTAGTATTAATTAAAACATATGGTTTGGTTGGTATAATGGCTCCTTGAGTTTGATATGGAGGCATATTATTTCTATAGTCTTGGTAAGGAGACATTTTCTCTCTATATGGCTGATATGTCAGATGATTAGGTTTTTGATATGGCCTATTGGATTGATATTATTAACTCTTTAGATGAAATAATACATTACCAAAATATTTTAACATACCTTTTAGTTCACCAAGCTCACTAGATTGACTTTGAGGGGCTAGAACTTGGGCTATTGATGGAGATTAACGAGGTAGAATAGGTTATAATTATGGAAAGATTAGCATTGGAGGCCTAGGTGAAAGTTTACCATCCTAAATTAGATAATTTTCATCTCTAATATCAACTTCATAGGACTTTGGAAGTGTCTTAACACCCATAGACTGAATCATAACTTAAATATTAGAATTCAAGGCTCTCAAAAAGTATAAGAAAGAATATTAATGAGATGGCATTATAATGGGAGGTATTTTTTTACATGTCCTATAAAATATATGATTTAAATCAATCATAAATTTATGTTTTTCTCTCTTAATAGGAGTGAGTTTTTCAACAAGGTATAGATGGTTTGATTTATCTTCAAATTGCCTACAAAATAGTTCACCTAAATCATCCCAAGAGGCTATGGAGTTCAAGGGAAGGTTACTATACCATTTAAATTCCTCTCCCTTTAAAGATACAACAATTAAATGGATGAAAACATTATCTTGGGTAATATGGTGGAAGGAATATAAATTGGACACATCTTTGGTATAATCTATGGATGTAATTTATTCTTCACCTGCAAAATATGATAGAATTTTGCGGGTTGAGGATCAAATATCATCATATTGAGACAAATTAAAAGGTATTACATCATTTAAAGGAACATATACCTAGTTCCTTGGGATAAATATTTTAATAATAGGATTTGAACTTGAAGTTGTTTTCATAATAGGTTTATTTGGTGACTGAAATAGTCTTGTAGGATATAGACTTCTGGTCAAAAACATTCTTCTTATATGAGACTTATTAGATAATTTATAATATTAAAATGGTATAAAAATTTTATCTCTTTATATTTTAAATTTCCTTTTTCAGATTCAATATGTGTCCCACTAGGCATGCCAAAAACTGTTATCACTTAAAAGCGCACCCTGCTAAGAATTTGTGCTTGTTCTCACTCTTGTTAATGCAATGAAAACTATCCAAGGCCTAGGTAACCTTATTTTGGATATAATATCCACTTTAAGGGTTTTTAACCATTATTACACTCTCCCACAACTCTCTTAACTCTCTCAGATAGTGCTTTCTTGACAAGGAAAAGGGTAAAATAAATAATGCTAAAGCTGAAAATGGAAATGAAAACTAAAAACTTGGGATGGTGCACCAATGTGAAAGTAAATTATGTAGGTAATTAAAATTATTTGAAATATAAACTAATTTCACACATTCAATTCATTATCATACAATTAATCTTTCATTGATATTTCATACATAGGTTTTGACTCACACTCATACTAGCTTGGAAGGAATGAAAAATGGTTGAATTCACTTCCAAATTAGGTAGAAATTAGAGTTAGAAACTTAGAATAACTTTTAAGAGTTGTTATTTTATAAATAAAGATGAAAATTTTAGATATAAAAATATTAAAAATAAATATTCACTAAGTTTTATCAATGAATAGTAAGCACACACTTCATGAAACTTGAGAATGGAGGAAAATTTAGCTCTTTATTTCTTCAAAGGTGATACAGTACAAATTTTGGTACAGTTTAAATAATAAAAAAGAATAATTTGATTATAATCATTAAAAATTAATTTAATATATAAATCAATAATAAATATATAATACAATAAGCTCTAAATGAGTCCTTACTACTCCTAATTCATTATTGCTTCAACTCCACTACCAACTCAACCTTGAACTAAAACTTCAAACTTTCAAACACACTTCCCAAATTACAACATATAATTTTAAGAGTATAAAAATTATTTACCTTTTAATATGTCATTTTAATTATGTATATGATCTTGTTTTATTTGTTTAAATTTCAAAGTTATCTTACATGCTTTGAAAGTCTTCAGTCTTGAAGAGATCTTCAATTAACTCCTCTTGAACTTGCAACTTGTATTAAAATAATTTTATATTAAGTTGACTCATTTTGATATTACATGCATATTTTTAATTTTTTATTTAGTTAATTTTATTTTTATATTTTATGTTTACTTGATCTTTTTAAATTGTAACTTGGAGTTTGACTTCACTTATCCTGACTTGCAACTTGCATGCATCTTGACTTTATAAATTTAACCCAAAGGGGGGTGCAGTAGGAAAGAGATTTAATGTTGACATTATAATGGGTATATTTAATGAAAATATGGAATAAAATTTTAACAAATAATTAAAATAATCTTCTCCACTTTTTCATATTTTTAACTCCACTTTTCTAGGGCTAACTAAAGACTCTTGTTGTTGACTTGAACTTTTCTAAATTTAGCCAAAAGGGGGTGACATATATTTTGGAATTATATATATATATATATATATATATATATATATATATATTAAAATTAAGGACATGAAAAAAAATTTATATATTAAATTACATCAAAAAATAACTCCATGTCAAATTTCATGATATTTCATTTAATAAAATTGAAAATATGCACTTTTTTGTGTTGACTAGCTTGCATAATTTTTTTTTTGAATGTATGCAGGTCTGAGTCTTACCATTTTATTAATTTTTATGAGGCTTAAATACTTAATTATTTTTTAATTAGGAATATTAATAACCCATATCATCATTTCAACCATTGTATGTGCTTAGTCAATCTCTTAAACCTCTCAAAACTTGTCTTTTCTAATTGTCTCGCTTTCTTAAAACCTTTATACCTATACCTTTGCCTTTCTTCCTTTTATGCCTAAAATTTTTTATTAAATAATATTTAGGAAGGTAATTTATGCCTCATAACATCTGACCCAAATTTTATTTTTCTATAAGAAATTTTGCAATGAAATTATATCTCTTAAAACTAAGTCATTGGGGTTTAAGAAGAGTTTTAGAGCACCTATTTGACTTAACAATTTATTATAAAGTCAATCCATTATAACCTACATAAAATGAATTTAATATTGAGTTAATATGGTCCAAAATTTTCCTTAAGACCATTTTAACCAACTCTTATCTACATTCATGGACTGATCATTTGAAAATTTCCTTCATTAACTTGTAAGTAGTAGCCAGTTAGAGGAATAAAAGAAACCTCTATCAAAATTTGGACTTATGAGCTGCTCCTGATCATGATTTTGACTTGGTGAAGGTTTTATGATGTGTTGGAGAAATTTTTAATATTCACTCCATAAATATATTCTTATTTTAAACTTTTACACAAGTAACTTTGACCAATGGTGTCAAATTCTGTTAACAAGTCCTTAATGTTAAAAGTCTGCTTGTTTTGACAAACTTAATTTTAGTGTATTGAATTTGAAAAAGAGTATATCTACCTTGATTTTTCCTATATTTTCCCCACCACACATTTCATTCCTCATTTTAAATTCAAGTTTGATTCTAAATATGTTTCCCCACTTCTATATTCCCTCTTCTTCACATCTTACAACATGTTATCTCTACTTTTGTTTGGTTTTATCTATATATATATATATATATATATATATATATATATATGTTTGAGTGACTATGGATTATTTTATTTACCTCATTGCTTTACATTTCTATAATTTCCTTGGTTTCATTTAAAACATTCATTATCATTATATTCTATGGACAACTATGTCCATTTCTATAGTTATGTACTTTTTCCATTGTTGAGTAAGTTTGGATAGTTACTTCTTACTAATTTTATTTTTAATTTATGTAATTTTTACATTGTTGAGTTATTTGGGATTCTTAATTCTCACTCATCAATGTTTTTTTTAATTTTTCTTCTCCTTCTTTATCTAAAGTTTAGTTTTTTACTCCTTTATACTTTGATGTTAGACTTATCATACTACTTTTACACGTCCTTGGTTTGATTTAGTTTGCCACTTTTCTTATCTAAGTAACACTTTTTCATTGATTTTTTTAGTCACTTAGTATCCTTCAATTTTTGGTTACTTTATTTACTCTAAAATTTGGCTTGGTAATTTTATCCTAACGTAGTATTTATCACCCTAGCTCACCAAATTTATAAGTACATCATACCTACACATTTTAGTTATCTTGACTTTCATGTGTTTGTTTGTCTTTTCTCTTTAGTTTTATATCCTTAAGTTTTGTCTAAAGTAGTCTATGCTCCCTCCATGATAAAAAATACAAACACAACAAACAACCAATCAATAATAAAGGTAAGTCAAGGCATGAATATATACTTATTTATTTTAATTATTTCATTTTAGTAATTTAATTTTAGTTATTTTATGTTTTAAAATACTAAAATTTGTTTATCTCAGCATTATGTGTTAATGTGTCATATTTTCAAATCACCATCCCATTTTGTAACTAAATAACACATGATTAACTTTGTGTGGATAATATGTATACATAATATATTTAAAATTTTATATTACTAATTTTTTCTCTCTTGTAGGAACCTCTTGAGTCTCATCTCTTTAATTTCATGCCTTTAAGGGTTCTCTGAGAAAGAGGTGGGTAGACCATTGGTGCTTCACAAGATTTTTATTCCCTATACCACCACCTAAAACCAACACAATCCCATATTATAAATTTCCCTAAGCTTTGACACCTCTATTACACACTCCTCCAGTCAATTAACTGCCTCATATATCCCTTACCCAAGCCAAATTTCTTTTTACCATACTCTAAACACAATGAAATGGGTCAACCCTATTCTATGAATTGAGCATGTAATGGGACTAAGTCAGCCCAACTAACTTAGTTAGAGATTGAATTTCTCTATTTCCTAACTAACTACATTGATTGGGATGACTACATCAACTAAATTTTTAAATGGTTTAGGATTATATCTAGATATATATACACATTTTTTACCCCATTTATAATAGATACAATCCTCCATTTGTATTTCTTTACAATCTTGTATTTCACCATTATACTTAAGGAGTCGTTGCTTAGGGTATCATACTTCTTTGGAGAATAATTTTATCTTGTGTAAATGTCTTAGATGCATAGGAGAAGTCTTTTAGCCTAGATATGACCTATCTTTGTGATTATTATGAACCACAAAAACCTCTTGTAAATAACCATTAGCTAAGGGAGAGAATGAGACTCAATGGGTTCATATTCAAGTTAAGTATTCCTAACCTTTACTCCTTTTTCTGGTAGAGAGAATTGTAAATATAATGGATTATGAATGTATTTATCTCTCCTTGCTTAGGACTACCTCTGCATTGACTTGGGTATAATTTTAACTTACATGTTTATTATTTATATTTATTATCCCACATTTTTGCCAGAAATTTTGGTGAGCCATAGATTAGATTTACTTTATTACAAATCATATGACGTAGCTAGGGTTATTATATGGTATTATTCAACTAGAGGATTTGGAACCATATCTAGTGATATTTTATGGTAAGAGACCCCTTGGTTAGGTCTAGCATATCCATACTGGTCATGACCCTAATTATCTAAATGTACCAACAAGCAGAATGGATATTTTGGTTTATCTTCTCTAAGCTAGGATTGATTTATAGATCAACTTCACTTTCTAAATATAGATATAAGATAGAAAATACACTTAAATAATTTTTTGATATATACTACTTATTACACATGTCACAGTCCTTAATATGACTCTATAATAGCTTGATAACTATTCAGATTAAGAAACATACTTTCAAAACCTGAATGAATGTTGTTAGTAAATTTTAAACACATGTGACAATTTATATTGTCCTCTATATGTCAACATTATCTAGGTTGAATATGTCATAATATTTTACCATGAATAATTATGCATGCCTTTGTAGATGATTTATATATTCTTATTTTTATTTGATCTTGTATGAAAATCTTAAATTTTTTCTCTTTGTTTTTAAACTTGAACTTCACTTTTAACACTAATTAACTTGTTAAAGTGGGATAGAAAGATTGGTTTAAAAACCCCAACCAATCATACTAAGTTATTAATAATTTTATACAATCCAATACTCTAAAGAAGGCTAAAAATTCATGTACTTATCTCAGCTAAGTGTATGGGATCAATCATTATACACTAGAATGCAATGCAATGCTTTGCATATTAACACTTAACAACATACAAATTTTACATTTATTTTTTATTCATACTTGGCTCTATAAATGATCCTTGGAGTCATTTTCATATGTGTAATATTTTGTGTTAATATCTCAATGGATCGCTAATGGATTTCTCAATATTTTTTCAATTCGAGAGTGAATGACCAAGTTATTCCATGAGTATAACCATAGGATTTATTTGTGTTTATAGATGAATCTTTAATATTTTCCCCATAACTAGCACAGGAAATTTTCTTAGACTGACCCAAGTGAGATGTTTGAATTTTAAAAATAATAGTTATAGGTCTTAGGACACTACCTACAAATTTAGACAACTAAATTATCTACCAATGTCTGGTTATTTCCAATAGTGTCTAGAGATGGAAAAATAGTCATCTAGAATATGGAAACATTATACTTAGGATTGTAGAGTTTTACGGAATAGACTATGGAGATCATGAATATGTGTGATATAAAATTAGGTTGACCAAGTCAAAATATAGGTAACTAGATAGGGGAAAGTGTAAACAAGATTCAAATGTGTATGCACAAGTCATTATGTGAAACTTATTTAAAAATTGATGTTTCCAAATGTATAATACCAAATTTAGGTGTATATAAAAATAATTCCTTTATTCCCCTTAAGCTGAATTAAAATAAAATCATATTTTTATTTGATTAGGTTATTATACAAGTTTTAAAGGATCTCGTAACTATTACATAACTAAAATATATTTAAAATGAATCAAAAAAACATATGAGGTAAAATCCCCAGGGGCTATCAAAATTTCAATTCAAAATCATACCAAAAATTCACTAAACTAATAGAAACATTATACCAAACATTATTAAAGAACCTAGGACCAACCCAACTAATAAAAATGGAAAAATGACTAGTAGGAAGTTAAGGGTAAGACTCCTTAGATTCTAATTAATCAACCAAACTCAAAGGATTGGTGATGTTCTTCATATTCCTATTTCCCTCTTTTTTGGAGTGTTCATTGTTTCTCTTACTTGGGCCTTCAATTGAAACTTTCAACTTGCTCTTCCTTGCTGGAGTTTTTTTTTTTTTGAATTTTTAGTTGCAACTTGCCCCTCATTCTTCTTGGCCAAACTAACTAGGCATTCAGCACTCTTTTTGCATGGCCTCTTCTTGGATTGAGATGAATTATCTTTTGTTTTCCCTATCACTCAAATTTTGATGAAGTTCTTATACTTTTCCAATCCACCACAAAGGATAGGAATTTCAAAAGTTAAGAGCTCTAATTGAGTCCTTAAAATGTTTACCTCATCATTCTTATCATTGAAAAATTGATATTGGATATAAATTTTAGCCTCCAAGTTTTCCAATACCACTCTAGGGTCCAATATTTTTATGTTCTTAGTCATAAGGGGCTCATATCTTTCCTTAGACTTTTATAACTTATCCTTCTCCTTTCATTTCATGAAAATTTTGGGTTTTTTCTTTTTTATCACCCTTTCAATTTTATATTCATTAACTTTAACCAGTAGAAAATTCTCTTTAACTTTAGTTTTCTTCCCAATAGGAGTGTAAATTGATTTTTTTGAGGAGTATTCCTCCTGAGGCTCTTGATTATACTTTGTGGAATCCTCCTCCTCTTGGGTCTCCTTTTATTCCTAATCAATTTATTCTAGCTTCTCCTCCCTACTTTAAAATTCAATTGGTTTAATGACCTCTTTTACCCATATAATCATATCCCTCTTGACAATTAATAATATGAGACCTTGGTGTAAGATTTTTTGTGGTAGGATTCAACTTGAAGGAGTTTACATAAGTTTACAATAAATTCAAAAATAATTAGAGTAGACTAATTTAATTCCCTTTGAAGTGTTTCATCAATATAAAGTGATGGGATAAAATGAATCGAAACTTACCCTCTAATGTGATATTTTTCACGATTTGGAGGTAGACTTTAGAAAACTTCCCTAGTAGCTCCATTTTTTGAAATAATTTATACTTAGGCTCAATAACCTCAAAGTGTTAAAGAATATTTTCATCATCTCTTCCTTACATATTTTATATTTTAATTCCTTTGTTCCTTTGTAGTCCATTATGATAACTTAACCAATGGCTTCTTTGGTGACTATTAACTACATGCCTCTCATTTTCACCTATTATTCATCCCAACCCATAGAAAAATACTTAAAGATAACAGGGTCTTCCCTAATTATCCTCATCACAAAATTAGTTAGCCCTACCTTCATGAGTTTTTTCCAAACTGAAGGATCTTCCTTGGCTTCAACACAAGATAATGGTTCCATCCCATCTCGTTCACCTCCCATTACCCAAATAATTTTCCGATATAAAAACTTATTGTAGATAAAGCATAGATTAACCTAAAATCACTCAATACCCAACTTGATGAAAATTTTAATGGCTAATTCCATTAGATATATTATCCCATGATTGAGACTTATTATCCTTACCTCACAATGAACACTATCATCATCACATGAGCTATCATAGGCTATAATATTAAAAATTTATGTCAAATAATCATTGGATTTCACTACCTCCTAGAGGCACAAATATTTTACCATGTCATTTAAAATTACTTTGATTATGTGTCTAATAAGGTCCTTAATTTTATACCACTAGTTAAAGTAAGCACTATAAAATCCAATGTTATCCATGATATCCATACTTTTATTTCCTTCCCTATATACATGGGGCATTGAAACTTAAAAATTTTAATGAACCTTTTTGAATCCTCTATTTTTTTCTATAAGGACCATGAAGGTTTGGTTTTTCCTACCAAACAATTGAGGATACTCATTGAAACCCCTTCAACTAATTTTTTTTTAATTTTCAAATTTGCTTCCATTACACCTTTAGTGGTCCTACATAGGCATCCACCACAATACCTTTATATTTTAGTATGACACCTCCTCCTCCACCCACTCCTAGATTTATTTTGGATACACAATCAAAATTTATATTCAACCAATTCCTTGTTAGTTTCATCCAATTGACTTGAAATCTATCAAATTTTAGATGTTGGTACTTTTTTAAGGAATTATTTTCCAATTATTAAAGATGATAGAGATAGGATCATTGAGAGTAAGGTATTACAATTTTATATGATGGCATCATAAATTCATTAAGTGGTGGTTTTATGGTATACTATTTTATTTTAAAAGAGATCATTATTCTTAATCTTTTATATCCCCCAGAAAATATGGGTAGATTAATTTACCAAAGGAATTATAAGTTAGGAATCTTCCAAGGTGGCTTATTTTATTATATTAATTCTAAAAGTGAGTCAAGTTTAACCCAAGATATGTTTAATTTATTCAATATGAATTCCATAATTTTGGATACAAAATAACAATGCATAAACAAATTCTTTACCATTTCCTCATTGATTTTACACAAAAAACACATGTTATGGATGGGCATCCCTCTCTTGGCCAAGTTATCAATCATAAAGATCTTATTCTTGGCTATTAGATGAAGAAGTTATTAACCTTAGGAATGAGGTTTTTAATCCAAATTTCCTTCTAATGGAAATAATATTCTACCAATTCAAGGTCCAACAAGTACCTAAATTTGACCAAGAATTATCCACTATCTTTTTATAATCCACACAAGTTTATCCTTTTTTGGAAAGATACTAGTGTGGGTTTGTGGTAGCTCTAGGTTAAGATCTCCTTCCTCTACTTTGTTCTTTCCTTATCCTCCACACTCTATTGTCCTCTCTCTTCTCCTCTCTAATTTTCTTCTCTTCTATGCCTCACCTCTCCACATTGGAAACATACTCTCCCCCTTTTCCATGAATAAATTATTTCCATTCTAAATCTCTCCTAGCTTTCTTTAAATCCCCCTTCTTCTATTTTAAGACTTTCTTTTTTGTCTTTATTTTTAATTTTCATGTTTTTTTTATAATTATATATTTTACCAAATAAATAATTTTCTTAATTATCAAAGTATTCATTTTTATTTCCTATAACTTCTAAGTAGATGTTTATATATTAATTACATGTAGTCAAGCTAGTTATTAGTAGATACATTAGTCAATAACTAAATTTAGTAGATACTCATGTTATAG
This sequence comes from Torreya grandis, assembly GCA_037957365.1. Taxonomy (NCBI): domain Eukaryota; kingdom Viridiplantae; phylum Streptophyta; class Pinopsida; order Cupressales; family Taxaceae; genus Torreya; species Torreya grandis. The sequence continues at coordinate 2,657,170 of JARHVA010001950.1, forward strand.
TAATATTAATTGATTTATTTCATGAATGATCTAGGTAAATAGATATTATAATATGAGTTCAAGGTCACTGCATACTTGTAAAATAATTCACTATTTTTTAATAGATATTCTTCTATTTAATAAATATGTGTGAGTTACTATTTCACTACACTATTCATGCAAATTTGCATTTTTGAAAACATTAATAGTCATGAACATATTAGCATGACATAAACACAATCACATAATATTAATTCCACATAAGTATTAAAATGATCTAAAACACATTCAATCATTAAAATGTAGTTAATCAATAAAATATACTAATGTTGACCATTCAAATTATGCATATAATGAGTCTCATTGACATGGTGTATGCATGGGTTCTATATGTTCCTCTATCCTCCCCCAATATCTCCATCTATGTCACCCTCTCTGATGATGCTCTCCCTTAATTATTATATGATGGATAAATCTATCTTACATCCAACTCATGACAAGCATGTAGTTAGTCTATAAATTGTGACATATATACATCATAAAATAATATTAAAATAATAAATAAATCATGATCATTATGTAAAAACATACACTACAACTAACTCATAGCAATGAAATCATGTAATCGAATCAATATTCAACTTCCCCATAATAGTATATAACTCATAGTTTATTTAATAATAACCCAAATCACATTACTAGCTATATAAAATCCATGAATGATCAAGTAAATTTGTTTAGCAAGAAATTGAGATGTAACATCCTTCCCCTAAAGCTGTTCATTATCTTGATTACACTTATTCAAATATAAATTTGTTAGCAGAGGTTAATGAAGCATCAGAGCATTCTAAATATGAGGATAGATAGGATATACTTTAAGTGCATAAAATAGTGTGTTATATTCATACAAGAGTTTTGATAATAGGGTCATAGTAGTAATTAATTATCCTACATTATTAAGGAATTAAGAACAACTAATGTTTCATAAAAAAATAAATCATCTTAGGTTAAATTAGATATAAAGTAAATAAAATTTATACATGATAACACACACAAAAAACATAGTAAAAAATCACATAGATAACCATAACCAGATAAATCTCTATTGATCTCTTCAAAAGTGAATATCTATTATATTTATAATCCAAAGTATATATGGAAATTTCTAGTCTATGACTGTTCATCTTCTTCTTATATTTAGTGCCAAAAGTGGAGTTTGCTCATATTCTAACCTATTACAAGTCATGGAGATAGGACAAAATAAAATTGTATGTGATAAAATGAGTACATAATACATGAATATTTGACAAATATCTTGTTCATATTTACAACTAAATTATTCTCCTAAAACTTTCCTAAACTTTAAATGTTGTCTCATACTAAGACAACATTTTAGGATCTCTAAAATTGCACAAATGAGTAGAGGTTGAACAAATTGTAAGACTAGTAAGAGTTGCAGTAATTGCTCAAGGCACCATTTCTAGTTCTCACCTGTTATGCACTACTTATCCACCTTTTCAGGTTTTCAAATGAGTATCATACCAACCTACCACCCTTTATGGGTTTTTAATAGGCTAGCATAACTAGGTGGCTACCCTTTATGGGTTTTCAACCAACTTGGCCCCACTTATCTTACTAAATCATCCCCTGGATAAAATATTTATACAAAATTATTAAAACTTTATACTCTACATTGTACTTAACTTGATGGAGGTGGTATAGATGTAGATGATGACTAACTAGAAGAGTCATTAGACTTTGAATACATAGAATTTCACTGAGTGATGATCTACTAGAGATTTGAAGGTGGATTGTAAATAGGTGTGTTGACAATCTAAGAAACTTTGCTAGAAAAGGGAGTCAAATTGGTCTTCTAGGCATACTAGTCCAACATCACTTCTTAAATCATCCACATCAGGGTATATAATAGAGCATGATAACCAAGGATCTACTTGAAATTTATGTCATTAGTTATGCTTAAGGCTTCCTTGGTGTTTACGACCCTAATCTGAATCTCACCACTCAGTTGTTTCATCTTGTCTACATGACAATGAGCTTGGAGGTTGGTGAAGGAACTACATAAGAGTTTAATCTACCATTTGAAGAGGTTATTATGCACATTATTTATCATATTTAGTGACTCGTAGAGTGATCTATCTTTCTCTTCCCTAATGGTAGTATAACTGACCATGGTTATTTTGGTGGTGGTAACCATTAAAAAGTCTACACTGGAACTAGCCAAGGAATTATCCAGTTGATGCTTCTAGTCTAATAAGCTATGTGTGACCTATTATGCTTGAAATGTGCTAGTATCCAACATGACTTGATACTCCTCATTAAAGTGATGAGATTCATAGCTTTGGTCTTAACATCCTATCCCAAAGTGTTGAATACATATAGTTTTTATGTTGCACACTAGTCCTTGGTTAACTTAGAGACTAGAGTCTTGAGTCTATGGTGGTTAGACATGACTTTGTCCTTGATTGATCGAGTGACCAAATCAGGACAATCATCTTAGATAACCTTGGAATCTTCATGGAAGTGAGCCTTTAACTTGACATTCTCAACCTTAGATTATTCCATTTCTTATTATAGAGAGTTATCCTTATGCATAATGGACTCTTAGAATGTTGTGATTCCCTCTAACTATTTCTTCAATGGTATTTTGGAGACATATAATGATACTTATTTATAGAGGGGGAATGTTGTCAATGTGCCTAAAGTCATTGAAGAGTCAAGCCCTGGGATGGTCATGAGTAGAAGAGAGAAGGTGCTATGCTAAGCAGCCATAGTCTAGATGTCCCATAGCCAGATCCCTCCTAAAGGTAATTCTAGTAGTTATGAACCTATTATAATGATACCTAATTATTTTTCTAATTATAGCTACTCTAATTCAGTATTTTGTTGTGTAGGTACCTACTATTATTGTGCCATAGCTTCTGTTGCAAGCTTAAGTTGCTATGTAGAGTCTTTAGCTTATTTTATTTTGGCATCCTCCTATGTTTTTATATTAACCTCATCTTGAAAAAATTTATATTTAGCTTGTTCTTCCTCCTTTATTTTTTATTAAAATGCTTCTACTTTCTTCTATTCCTCTAGAGATATAGCCTTGGATTGTTTAACCATAGAATGAGCTTGCACTTGTGCTTATGACTTAGCTATACTTTCTTATTATGCCTATACTTGGGCCTACTATTTGCATAGGGATTCATCATCTTCTTATTTATTCTTTTTTATAGCTTCATCATCTTGTTGTTGTGTACACATGACATATTTTATGGCCTACTTTGCCTACATTGTTACATCCTATTTTTGTTTTTCTTCTTCTACCTTATCCCTTTATAGTGAGCTTAGCTTCTTTGTTCTTCTGATCTTCAACCATCTTCTTCTGATGTGCCTCTTGTGCTTAATTATCTACATTAATAGCTTCTTGTGACTTCTTGGCCACCTTGAGATCCTTTTATTAGTCAATTTATATATCTTGGGCCTTTTTTGTGGCCTTGTGTTCTTTAGTTTGCTAGCTTGCTTGTTGACCTTATTGCTTTTGATTCAGCTCCTTGTGGTGTTTCTTCTCTTATTTTATGACTCATCATTGTATAACATGAGCTACTTATTCCCATGAATCCTATCATTATTCTATTATAGATTATTCTAGTGTGAGCTCTTTAACCTCCTAGGCTTGTGGTAAAGGTGGTGAATCACTTAGATGGACCATGGATCTAAAGACATGTGATTTATTTCATCTTAGGGTCACCAAAATACATTTGGGTAGTGATGAAGTTGAAGATGGATAAAGTTATGCTTCTTACACCATGGATAGATGAGTGAATGTACATTCTTTGAGGGTAGGTGAGACTCTTGCCTCACACCTAATTTGTGGTCTTCACATGAGGGACTCTATTGGGCTTTCTAGAAGTGGCATAAAGACATCCTCAACTAAGAAGGTGGTAGAATGGTATTGATATAATAAGTCAACCTTTCACTATAGATACTCAGATTCTTCCCATATAGTGTTGATGATGATGGATGTAGGGCATAGTGGTAGGTCCACCCATAGATTTGGAGGAACCTTATTGCATACTTGAACCATGCACATTGCCTTCTAGAAGAAGAATTCCTTTTTTTCCTCCCTATTATATAAATCTCTAGATATATCAATAACCATTACCTAGTAGACTTCTTATTTGTCCATCACTATCTATGGTAGGTTGCATGATCTTGAAATTTGGGGCACTTTAGGATCATTTAACTATGTCACAGTGCTCCTTGTCTTGTACTTAAATAAAGGAGACATAGATTGACGCTTGATGGAGATCTTGCACTTTTTTTTCTATGACTGTGAAGTGGTGGATTCTTATTAGTGTTGTGTTATAGGGATGGTTGTTCTAAGTGGTATAACTTAGAATGGTGTCACCATCTTGATGTGAAGGCTTTTGTTTAGAAACTTTGGCCTGTGCCATGGACATGGTAACAAAAAATGGTAGAATTCCAAAGGGTGACCTTAATAGCTCATGGATATGGATGAACACACCCTTTGGTAGTAATTTGATAGTGGTATATTTTCCCAAGTATTACATGGCATATGATGACACTTGAGGATGTGTGGAGATCATCTTTAGGTACTCCTACCATATCTTAAGTTTTCCCTCATGGGATAGGGATCCACACTTAGGTATCCATATCAGGTTGGGGAATTACTATATTGGCTAGTAGTTAATATCAAGGTGTACCTCTCCCTCAAGAAACTTCCATTATGTGAAGCATAGAAGAAAAAAGAGGAACCAGTACTAAAATTTTTACATTGGAGACATGCAACACTTTTCAATGTTTGTTAATTTTTTTTGAATGAAGTATTTAGGGTAATTAAACTACTCATTTTATTAGATCATGTGGTGGGAAATGTCCATGACCCATTTTGGAATTTTCTTAGTAGACTTAGTGGTCTACCAAAACCTTTAAGTGATGCATTCTACCAAGATGTGCACTAATTCTTCATGAATTTATTCAATTGGGATCCCTTTGGATTATTGAACATATAAATATCAAACCTCCTAAACAATGGGTGGCGTTCTTGTCTTGTACAAGTCAAGATAATCTCCTTGTGCAAACATGCCCAAAGTTTAGGCCATTGATTCTATGTTAATGAAAATCATAGTGTCAAGACAAATGTATATGTTTTAATCATTGTAATAGCTAAGAAAAACTTGTACAATCTCCCCCAAGTTACCAAAGTGGGCATTTGAAGTAGGTGATCAATATCTATATTGTGGAAGTGGTGGGGGACTGTGAGAGCTAGTGGTTATGCAACATCGATGGTGTCTACATGAAATAGTTTTTTCTCTACTACTCAAAGAAAATGGAAGGGCTCAAGATCATTGCATTTTATTTTTTAAATTTCCATATCGATGCCCATTACTTCTTTTTGAGCATCTGTCAAACCCCTAATGAGTTATGAAGTATCCATGATGGTTGAGTGAGGAAATTGAAACTATGTTGGCTCTCTTTATAGTAAAATTAGCTTACCTCTTTGAATTTTTAATTCATGAAAATATTTACAAGGATGAAATGTAGACTTGGTTCAAAATCTTATACCTTTATATATTTCATTCATGTTGGTTTCCTCATAAATGTCATATTGAGTTGTCCATTCAACATAAATGCAATTATTGATGTGATAAATCTTATCCAATTCAACAATTAAGAAATTTATTAATTAACACATGTGTGGAGATAATCCATTATGTTATTTTCTATCCATACTAAAGTATAAATAAATTATGTTGACTAGTCATTGATCTAGTGAAGATTAGATCAATTAGTATTTAAATTTGGGATTAACTGCTTAGGGATGGCTATTATAAAGTGAATATCTTGGTTTATGTGACTTGTCCTTACATTTCCTATAATTAACTGATTTATTTTACTCCTGCTGACATCAATGATGGTGTACATGAATTCTTTGTTGCATGGTTGGTGCAAAATATACTTGGTATCTTGGTTCTCAAATGGTAGTGAAAAGATCATCTACAAAGACACACACACATAGAGAAAAATAAACACACAAGAAAACATACAAAAATGATAAATCCTAATCTATTTGGTACTACTCAACACCCACTCACTAGGCATAAAGTGATCAATTAAGACTATTGGTGATAGGGCTTAAGCCTATAACCATTTACCCACCCTAGAAAAATGGTTCCCTACATATGTCTCAAAATAATGGTTCCTTACTGTGATATTTCATTTATAACATAAATCCCTTTCCATCTAATATGTAATTTACCTAAAAATGCTCTAAAATGACTATCATATAACAAAACTAGTTGATCTTTATGAAATCATTTATGGCATAGATTCATATCATGCCATGATTTCTAGCTCTAATTATGAACTTCCTACATCCAAGATGATCCACATCGATACTCATTTATCCTGTTCAATTTAAGAAGTATGTTAATTAGAGATTCATGATCCCCTAGTCTCACGACCATTACAATGTGTAGATTGGGTACCAAATATTCCATTGGCATAACTAATTCAATTCCATAAACCAATTAGAGTGGAGAAAAAAATATATCCCTCTTATAGTGTGTGTGATATGACCAAAGAATCATAGGAATGCAATCTTCCAATCATCCCTCTTGAATTCATAAATATTTATCAACATTTTTCCCAATACTTTGTTAGAAGCCTTAGCTTGGTCATTAGATTATGGATGGTATGTGTTACTTTTATGATGATAAATCATGAATTATTTAGTAATGGATTTGATGGTATTATTTAGGAGATGTGTACCTCAATCTCTAATGAGATTTATAGGGAATCCAAACCTTGTAATAATATTATCATACAAAAACTTTGTTGTGTCCTTAACACCATAGCTAAGTGTTACAACAACTTCAATGCATTTGGTAAAGTAATCTATCATAGTGATAATATACCTTACTTTACTACATTTACTTGGTAGATTTATAGGTCCAAAAAAATCAATGCACCATTATTTAAATGGTTTTTTTGATAACAAAGGCTACAATGGCATTTCATCTTTTTGTATTGGCTTACCCATGCATTGACAAACATTACAATACTACGCTACTCTATGTGCATATTGAAAATGATTTGGCCACCATAACCCACTCTATAATAACTTCTTAGAAGTAGCTCCTCTAGCAAAATTTCCTCATGTTATTTCTTAGTGTGCCTCCTATAAGAGTTGTGGTCATTCATGTTCTAAAGACCCTACATAGTACTTCATCCTTCCCCAAATGATACACCAACCCATTGATAATGGTATATGGCAAAGCTTTGGTGATAAAATACTTCTTGTCTCTTTCTTGGTATTACATAGGGAATACTCCTTGTTAGAGGAAATTAGCATTTGATTCTAAATTATTGGGGATCATAACAATGTGAAATAGATGGGCATCTAGAGAATATTTCTATAGTTCTTCTAGTTTTTCCCATTTATGATGTAATTGAGATGATCCAAACCCACTTTTTATCTACTTGGCTTGATGTTAATGTGAAATCAAAACTCTTAATATAGCATCAATGATAAAAAATGCATCCTCCTAACATCAACTTATTGACAAGGTATCACAAGGCTTGATGATCCATTAAAACTTCAAATGGTTTCATAAGAAGATAGTGGTAAAATTTATGTAGTGCAAACACTATAGCCAATGCTTCCCTTTTAGTTCTCATGTAATTATTTTTATGTCAAAAAACTTTGGGCTTACAAAATATATAGGGTGGAGCAGCCCACCCTCTCTTGGCTATGAAAGAATACCACTGACTACGATACTTGAAACATCAATGTGCACATGAAAGGTATCGTTTCAATCTAGAAAGATGAGAATAGGCATAGTGACCAATCTATACTTTAGTTTTATGAAGGCTACTTGACACTCAATAGTCTAGACAAACTTTACACCTTTATATAGTATATATTCTAATGGAGATGAACTGGTTACATATCCATTGATAAACTTGTGGTAGTACCCTATATGGATAAGAAAGGATCATACCATACTTATATGGAGCTGACTAGTTAAGGCATACTTAGAATGATTAAAATTTTGGCTTTGTCTACCAAAATTCCTTCACTGCATACTACATGATGTAGTAGAACACTAAAATATGTAAAACTTAAAGTTTTTCTCTAAATTTAGGGAAATGCACAGAGCTCAATAGAATTCTAACATGAGACATAGTTTAGATAAATATTATTTAAACAAATAAAAGACTTCCTAATCATCAATATAAACTTTTAATAAGTCTTTAATGAAATATTTGAATGTAGTCACCACTGCATGAGAAAAAACCATAGGTGTATTCTTGAGGTCAAAAGGCATTACCTTGTATGTAAAGGATCCATATTCCATGGAAAAAGTAATTTTAGATTTTTCTTCTTCTATGATGGGTAATTGATGATAGCCACTGAAGCCATCCATGAAAGAGTAAACTTCATGACCTGTGATAGATTCCAAAACTTCATCTATGAAGGGAATCAAAAATGGATCATTCACACATGCATCATTCAAAATTTGATAATAACCACATACTTTGATCTCCCATATTTTCTTAAGTTTCACTACCATAGGACTAATCCAATCTACCTTTTCTATGGGATAGATTATACATGTGTCTTCCATTCTATCAAGTTTAACCTTCACTTTCAACTTAATATTTGGATTCAACTTGTATGGCCATTTATTTATGGGTCATGTGTACTCCTTGAGTTCAATATTCATTTTTACTAGAGATGGATTGACTCCTTTGACCTATAAAAATTTAATGGGAAACACATCTTGATAATCTCACAATATTTTCATAGCTTTAGAAACTTTAGATTTTGTCCAATAATCACCTATATGTGCCAATTTAGGAATCTCCTCACTTTTGATGTTTGGTACATGATTTTTAATGGGTTGTTGGTAAATATTATGCTTTTCCTTATCAATAGATTATTGCAGAATTCATTTCCCTTATTGTTTTATAATTTTTATGTTGTGCATCTTGTATTCTTTATTAGGTTCTGTGACAAGGTACTTTATTGGTTCTACTAGCCATTCAGGTTCAAACAAATCAATCAGATTCATATCACCATCAATATCTAAATCTTCAATGTCTTATTTTTCATCTTGTATTCAATGGCATAGATGCATGAGAGAATGTTCTTCTATCTTGGAAAATTTATATCTTTGTAATTTTGTATTTAGATCATAGGCTATATTATTCTACATACTGGATTATGTTATGGTGCTTAAATCTTCTGTGCACCCATGACATAGGAATTGTTTGATTTTCAATAGTGCATTGTGAACTAGAGGATTATCATCTTCAAAAAAAAAATGTATGAATTTTATCTACAAATGTGCTCAATGCTTTGTCTCCCTCTTGCATTCTTGATGCATATACCATGTTGATGGTAAAGGAGCTAGTGTGTAATGAAAGATGTGAACCATGTTTTTTGGTGAGACATGTTATTTAGTCTAAACTTTAATGCATTTTTTAATATGGATTTTAGGGAACTCACCTTCTTAGAAGAAATAAATATTACTTATGATGACATGTGGTAGTTGAAATCTAATAATCATGAGTTCACATGAATCATCCCAATCAAGATGATCATTTCTATGAATTGCCCACCATGCCACTATAACTCCTTTTAGATCATAATTCAAGGCACTGACCCATTGCCTCTTAGTAGGTACATGAACTTTTAGGTGTAGAATGAATTGATTGATATCCTCAATCACATAATATAAAGTAAATTATCTCTCATGTGGAAAGACCTTTATCATAGGTTAGATTTCATGACCAATGTGAGCCCAATTGAGTAGGTGTGTGTTTGAGTCTCCACTAACAGATGAAGCTATTTCCCAAGGTAAAGTGACTTCTCTATTTAGCTCTCTATAATCCTTCATATGATAATTTACTTGATAGAGAAAATCAAATTTTGAATGGGTAGGGGATTTAGTAGAGATGGATGCATAATACTCTATGACAAACTATGTTACCAATGGTTGAGTAGCTACTAGTTTAGGCTTCCATTATTAATATGTATTCAATTATTGAGTAAGTAAAGATTGTATCCATGGTTTACTATGATCATATAAAAGTTTTCACTCAGATATGCATAGATATTTTGGGTTCTCTTTAGAGTTTACCTTCATCTAACTATTTTCTTATGAAATATAAGGGGAGTCTAGTTTAGCCAAAATAATGTAGGGTTTGTGTGAGAATGAAGATAACCTTATCTCCTTGATGTGCCTCTAGCTGATTTTGCATAGTATTGATAGCCATCTAAACATCATATGACCATTTCTTGCTAATTAGTGTAAGGTAATATGTTGTTTCTATCTTCATATTGATGACTTCAAAGTCACCTTGTAGGGTCAATTCTAAAACTTTGATCTCAACATCTTCTAATTTACCAATGGACTAAAATTTTCCCTAGTCTACTAAACTTAGATTTACTAGGTTGTAACTTAGAACTAGCCATCTAATAGCCTCCCATGTAGACCTAGGAATCATGTTGACTATGCTACCAAAATCAAAGACAAGATTTGGAATTTCATATCTTGTAACTTCAATATTGATCCATTCATCTACATTCTTAGCTTTTTTATTTTGACATAGAAAACAATCTTTTTTGTCCTATATTGGCTGCACTATTTACACTCCAGTAGATTATGTATCAAATTTGTGGTGTTCTAAGAGATGTTTTCATTATGAAGTGTGCTTAAAAGATTCATTAAATATATTAGCATAGTAACAACTCCATCCTCACACATAATACACATGATCTGACCATACATTTATGCATCTATTAATACACCATCTCCTTCAGTAGTGTCTTGATGTTGAATGTTTTTCAAAATCTATTCAACTTCATACATGAGCCCCTTTTCTATATATAGGTATGGGATTTGTCCTATTTTTAGTTTTAGATTCCCTAGTTTGGAGGTATTTCAAGAGGAGGTAATCCTCTCTTTCCATGCTAGTGTCTTGTAATGGCATTTAGGAATGCATCCTCCTTAGGATGAACATTGACCATGTTAACATTCCTAATGGCCATTTCCTTTATTTGATTTTTTAAGATAGGACAATCTTTTATCTCATGTTAGTCATATATTCTACATTATGTATAGTAAGATTCTCTTTGGGGATTCAAAGGGAAATTACATTACACATGATTATACTCTTCACAAAAATAGCATTGTAAAGGAGGGAATTGATAATTATTTCCTCTACCACCTTAGTAGCCTCCTTTGTATCTACCCCTAGATCCTACTTTATTTTAATGATAACCTCCTCTATACCCTCCCTATTTCTACACTGTGTTCTAATGCTAATGCTACTAGGTATTATCTCTAATTCCAAATTGTTATTACACAACTAGTGGGTTATAACTAGTTTGCTACCGATACATCATTACTATACTCTAGGGTGTTGCATACTAGTATTATGGTGATGGTGGTTTCCAAATCAAAAAATTATGGGTCTAACTAGCTAGACCTTGAGGTTGATACTGAGACAAACTAGGAATCCATTATGGACCTACTTAGGTCACACAACCTTTACCAACCTCTGGGCCTATAATCATCTACTTCACTAAGGACACTTGTTGCACATCTACGATGGATACATTATTGGTGATGTATTCTTTGAGATCCTACAAAGCCCTATAATTCTTTTCATAAATATTATGTGAATTATAGAAATTATAATATAAATTTTGTGGGTTTTTAACATACTATTATAGGAGATGAAACTACATTATTGCATGCCCTACTACTTTAAAAATTTCACAAAACTTTGTCTTGATCTTAAGATAATTTTTCTTATGGTGTCCTTTCCCATACTCCATACACTATAAATTTAGCTTAGGTTTATTTACCTCATGACATTGCTCCATCCTCTTCATAAAATATTTTAATGTATTTTAAATCTTATAACTTATTATAGGAGCTTCTTCATAGTCTTTAATTTTCTCCACTCATAGGGTAACAACTCTAGCATCTACCTTAGTAGCATATTGAGTTTATGTTATAACAAATCTGATTTTGGAATGCGGTCTTTACACAAACCACATAGTTTTATTTTTATATGTAAAGGCTGATTTCACCTTATCCATAAAATTAGATAACCTATGATCATTTTCATAGATTGATTCTCTTGACTTTTTATTTATTTCATTTAAGTCTTGAATAGTCTGATATGTATATTTCTTTATCTTGAACTCTATGATAAGCCATTCCTTAACCTATTATAGATTTTCCTATTGAATTTATCTATGGTATATGGTCTCAAGTGCTCTTTTGTTTAGTTTCCCTAATAACTCACACTTATTGATAGCCTCATCAGTAATACCCTTAGCTTTCCATCTCATCTCATAGGTTAGTAAGTATTGTTAAGGGTCTACAGATCCATCATATGTCACTATATTTATAAATGTTCCTACAACACCCATTATGTAAAATCTTGTTGAGAGGATATATTATGTAGTTTTTATATGCAATCATAATTACATGAAGTACATGAATTAATCCTAGATTAGATAAGATAGAGCATACCTACACTTCTGATTGGGTATACACTTGTTAAGTAGGAGCATGACCAATATGGGGATATACTAGACCTGATTAAGAGTTAACTTGTATCACTTATAAAAACATATCATGCTAGGAAGGGTTCAAAATCTTATAGTGTAACATAATTACAAAATAACCCTAAAAGAGTCATATGATTTTCTATTTCACTTATGTTAATAAAAATGAAAGTAAACTATTCTAATAACAAGAAAAGTAAACTAATCTAGTGCGCACTAAATCTTGTGACACAAAGTGGTTGTTCAAGATAAATAAATAAATAACAACTAAACTAAACATGCATAGGAGACATATACTCACATCAATGTATATGGAATCCTAATACATAGAAGAGAAGAATACATACTACATTATCTATCTACTCTTTCAAAGGAGAAATAAAGTTAGAAATACTTACCTTTGAAGATGAACCTATCGAGCCTCAATCTCTCCCTTGGCTAAATTAATTTACAAGAGATTACTATAGTTGTAAGGATAACTAAGATAAATTATCTCTATGCTACATGGCCTACCTAAACATCCAAAATACTTCTCCACAAGACAAGATTGGAGCTCCAAAGAAAGTATTAAACCCTAAAGCTTTATTCCTCAAGTAGAATGGTCAATAAGTAGATGTCCATTCATTCTTCTTCACTTAATTTAACTCTCTTATAAAATGGTGGGAAATGACCTTGTATATATAGTAGTAACTTGCCTAAAAAATTTCAAACATGTTAATTGTACTAGGTTGATTGGGTTGACCTAGTAAATTTTTGGGCTAACTTAGTAGGTCTGTGTTAGGTCAAATAAGAGGTCAACAAGCCAAAAGAGCTCAAATGTCCCCAAAACACACTAGGTCAACTGTGTTAACCTAGTTTTTTGAATAGGTCAAAAGGGTAACAAGGAAATAAATGAAGGAATAAAGCATGACAATGACTAAAATGGATAGGAAATAAAAGAATAAGCTTAGGGTTTTAGGTTTTAGGAGACAAGAGTGTGGATAGCAAGTGGAAAAAGGAATAATAATATTAAAAAGCACTGATGGTCTACCCACCCCTTTCCGAGTTCACCCCTTAAGACATGCACTTAGAGAGATTGAGACTTGATAGGTTCTTGCAAGATACAAAGTGTCAATAATCAATAAAAGTTTGAAAATATTATGTGTATACATATGCCCTGGCCAAAGCTCATCACGTGTCATGTAAGTGTAACATGAGATGGTGCTAAAGAGATAGAACATGATAACACATAATGTTGATGCTAAGTATGGTGCAATAATTAGAAAATAAGATAAATGAAAGGATAAAATTGAAAAACACATACCTTTAACTTACCTTAATGTTGTAGATAAAAAAGAAGACTACAAAAAAGTGAAGGCATCCAATGTAAGCCACACTAGGTGAACCTATAGAAGTTAGTACAAAAAAAAAAAGCCAAAAATCAAGAAATTTGGAAGATATGCATATGATAGTGGAGAATAATCTATAATTCACCATGAATTGAATGTATTTTATGGTTTGTAAATAGATGAGAAGAAATTAAGATATGAGCAAAATAAAGAATCTGAAGGAGAATAATTGAAGAATTTTAATTACTAAAAAGTGGTTTTAAACAGGAAAAAGAGAAGTCATTTTATTATTTTGAATTTTAAGAGAATAAAAATAGAGATCTAAGACCAAACAAGGTTAGGATGGTGAGGGAATGACATGCTTGATGAGGGAGACACCTAGAGGTAGCAACAGGTGCACTATAGGTATGGAACTAGGAATCTCAAACTATCTTTTTAAATTTTATATTGAATAAAGTGATTTTTTGATAAAATTTGATTTTAGGCATTTATACATGTCAAAAATTATCAAAATTAGATTTTAAGGGTATTAAATATGAAGATGGTAAATGGGTTTGAGGGAAATAGGGAGAAAATAAGAAAAATGCACATTTTAGCAAAATATATTAGGTCAACACAATGAACCTACTAGGTTGACTAGGTCAACCTAGTAAGTTGAATCAAGGTCAAAATCCATATGGTCAACCCAGTAAGTGTAGGTCAACCTAGTCTATTTTACAAGCTAAGACCTATTGCAAAAGTGTCCAGTCAGTAAGGGCCATAATAGAAACTTAACACCATGGAGTGGAAGATCAGAGGAAAAATAAGAAATTTTAGGATAAAACAAAATAAAAATAGGGAAATTTTAGTCAAACTAGGTTGACCTAGGAACCAAAATAAACATGAAAAGCATGTTGAAAGCTGAAGGAGGGCTAGAATGGATTGAAATGACCAAAGAAGGCCAAGAGGGACCAAAATAGGATAAAAAGGTAAAAATGTCTAAATTATTATTATTATTTTTTTAAGTAGAATGTATTGTGATTATACATGCATAGAGGAACTAATGCATCCTTTGTTTTTTCTTGATTATAGAATTGATCATTATTATAGAGGTTGTTAGACATGTCTTAGTTACTATATTTGTTAGAGAGGTTGATAAATGAAGTCAAAGCTAGAATGGTAGCCATGGGTCTCAGAGGTATATCAAATATGTGTAGGATCCCTCTTAGTATGAATGTGTTGTTCATGTTCCTTAGTTATTGGGAATGGTTAACCAACACCTTCAAATGGGAGGTGGATAGGGATGTGATAGAGGTGGATATCAAACTAATGGATGTCCATGCCATCCTCAAACTACCCATAGTAGGAGTACCAATGATCATCAAGATATCAAACAATATGGAAGAGAGGAGAACCTTATCCATGTGGGCTATAAGCTTAGAGATGATATTACTAGGGTGGAGAGTGAGTATGGATGATGTGTATATATCATAGATTCTAAATCTTTAAAAGGTGGTGATAGGCCTTGTGACATAGTGAGTGCTCTATCACAAGCTAGATGGCAAGGTACCAATATATGTGGTAGTGAGAAGGATGATGTTGGAGAATGTAATATTATACAATATAGGCTCTATCATCTAGATATATCTTTTTCATGATCTATTTGAGATATGGGTCAAAGGATATAAGACAACGAGACTGATCATACTACTAATGTCATAGATATATGAGATTTTTCTCATGTATTATCTAGTTGGGTTACCCCATGCAATCAATGATAGGTCACCTCAGGTGAGGATACAAAGGGAGGGCCAAGTATCATGGGCCATACCCCACATGCTAGTGTGACAAATGGTGAGATGAACCAACATAGTATGGTGACCATATGAGTAGCTAGTGACTACTTGGGAAATCTAACACATAGCTAGACCAATTCTAGAGATGAGAGAGGTAATAAGGCACTATACATGGTAGAGAGATCCAAATTCAATGGCATGGATGATAAGGTAGATGGTTTTACCCCATCCAATAACATCAATACTCAAGCTTGATTAGTGGACTTGACATGTGAGAGAGCTATGAGGGAAGAGGGGACCTAGAACACTAATAGTGAGATCAACATTGAGGCCATATTGGGAGAGACCATGGACTAGTTAGAGATGATGAGGGATAGAGTAAGAGGAGGTGGAGGTGGACGTAGAGATACCATATGTACCACCACTAGATCCATAAAGAGATGAGCTATAGCCATCAAGGACACAACATTGATGGAGGTAGGATGAGAGAGTAGATACCATCATCATCTTTAGCAAGTTAGTAGAGGATCTAGAGGAGAGATAGATAAGAGAAAGGTTGTTCAAGTGTAGGATAAGATGAACATGAGCCATGATAATTAGGTTCAAGTTAAAGAGGTGACCTATAAAGGAGGTACTAAGAGGCTATGCAGATAGGGAAACTATACTAGTTAGTCACAGAGATGGTGAGACCATAGGAGCTAAGACATAACTAGGTATGACTATGGTTAAATTATTTCTTAAGTTTGGAAATAAATAGATAGATATTATGAGATATGATAATGGTCTAATATCCATCTAGTGTGATTTTATAGGAATACCTAAGGATGAGGGAGAGAAATGGGGGTCCCTAGTTAGGGGATCACTCTATAGCATCCTAGATGAGACTCTATAGCCATATGACTCCATGACATTGGAGGATATGAGTGTACCATCTACCCTAGCTCAAACAAACTAGTTCAAACTAGTGAGAGAGGTTATGAGGTAGATATGGATGTTGAGAGAGAGGTTAAAACCACCAATAGAGATGGGTGTAGGGGAGAGGTATGCCTAGTAGACCCTATCTAATGAGAGAGTTGTGTATCTAGAGATAGTAACATATATTATGCAAACATATACAATGATGCAGACCCAACTGACACAAGCACATGTAGTGACCTAGATCAAATTTGTATAGCCATAAGTGTAGATAGAATGTCTACAAGGACATGTATATCAATTAAGATCTTGAAGTTCCTCATTATAGCATACCATTTAGATGAGTTAGACTAAGTCCTTAGCAAATAATGTGGTTAAACCATGATATATACATGATGGAACTCAATGTTAGTACTGAGGCATTATATATGATTGTATATTTTGTATCAAACTCTTTTATATATATATATATATATATATATATATATATATATATATATATATATATATGATGTATCATTTTGGCTTATTAGTTGTTGTGTATGTTGTCTTTATAGTTGTGTTTTTTCATAATTGTTGAGGTTGTGGATGCGTTGGATATATTTATTTATAGCACATGTATTTAGATTTATTGTATATACTCTAGGAAATATATGTGGTGTGGTTTCTTTTCTAGAATTATGGATTACACATGCATGGTTCAAAAAGAAACAAGTGAAAAGACTTGGAAAATAATAATCAATCAAAGAAATGCATTACACACTAATTCAAGCTAGGAATTATGTAATAACATGAAAAATGACTAAGTATAAATAACCAAGAAATGGCAAACATGATGGTAAAAAGGGGATTTGTTTTTAAACTAATTTAAAATATTTTTGCACCAAATTAAAAAAAGTAAAATCATACTAAATATCACATTGAGAAGTATGACAAACAATGTAATAAAATAGAAGGTATGTAAAAGGGCATAAATGGTAATAAAAAAAATAAAAATTAAGTCAATAAATTATACTATTTCATGATGGGAAGTACAAAATAAAAACAAAATTTGTAAAACTTGGTCTTAAATTTATCATATTAATTCATGCTAAGAAGTATGAGAAATTCAAAAAATGGTTGTAATCTTACATGCACTCAAAAAATAAAAAAATAAAAGGCAAAATAAAAATGAAGTAATCATAAAACATACTAAATATCAAGATGGGAAGTATTTCAAATGATGTGTAACCTCATAATAAATTAAATCTTATCTCTTACTTGACATATGTAATATGGATGGTGACTTATTGGAATTTTTTAATTTTATGAGGAGGGTCGGGTCCTATCCACAGTCTTACACTATAAATCACAAAATAAAACCCAAGGGGTACCAAATAAATATTGGTAAGTAGAAGGAGAAGTAATGGTAAATCAAGGATGTTGGTAATAGAATGGAAAGGTAGTAATTTGTGAGGGATGATGGGTCCTATTCGCAGTCTTATAAAGCAACTCACAAATGAAATCCCATAGAGAGTGATCAATAAGAAAAAGAATTCCCAAGAGGAAATATGATGAAATGGAATGAAAAAGGGAGTGTAAATAGTAAATACTTATGCATTTTATGAGAATACCTTAGGAGGTAAAAGGCATACTAAGGACATGAGAAGACACTAAGTGACTAGTGGTTGTCTATGTAGAAAGGAAACCTATTCCTTATAGACACAAAGCTTTATAGGTAGATAAGTATGTTACTAATATCATTTTATGAAGGTATATTATTATAAATAAAATTAAAATGGATATACCTCCCCACAATGTGTTCCCCACTCTTCAGGACCCCTTACAAAGTTGTCAGTCTACTATGAAGATTGGGTACTTACATGAGAAAGTAGGTAGTACTAAAAGATTTTTTTATTCTCTTCTTCTAATCTACTAGTCTACCACAACCCAAAGGACCTAAAATCTATCATGAGGCCAATTATGGACTTTGATATTTGATTATAAGAAGGAGGTGTGCTTTGAATCACATCTTTTAGTGTGATTTGACTTTTAAGATATTTCATATTTTTGCCTTTTGATATCATTGCCTTTTATTTAAATTATTTGGATTTTAACTTTCATTTGAAGGATTTTTTAAGATTCCTCCTCCATACATATTTGGAATGACCAATCATGAGAGAGATAGTGATACACATGAATGATCTTTAAGCTAAGGCTGGAAGAAGCTAAGTAACCCAAGACAAAAGATTGACTAGGATACTTAGGCTGGACAATGAACAAGTATGTGATCTTAAGTCTCAACCATGTATATGCTTAGTTTTTGGAAAACAAAGAAGGAAAAAGGAGATCCAAAGGTGGAATGATAAAATAAAATATTAAAGAGAAGGACTAGTCACTAATCACATGGTCAAAGGAGATAATAACTAAAGGTAATAGGGTAGATATAACCAAGTCACCATGATGACTATCTATGAAAAATAAAGATAAGAAAGAAAAAAATCATGAAGATACAAGGGAAGAGTTTTGAGAAAAATCGTAAATAAAAATAAAGCAATGATAATTGAAAAATAGCCATGATAAATAAAATACAAGTATATGAAAATTTTAAAATAAAAACATAAGCTAACTATAGTACAACAAGAAGGAGACATATGATATAAGATAAGAAATAATTTGACATAGTGTCAAATGATATAATCAAAAATAGAAATAAGATAGAAACATAATTCCAATACAAATATAAATGAGAAAGCACCATGAATATGTTCATAAATACTATTAAATTTATCCACACACATTATCCAAGACATCAGATAAATCTTTATGAAGTTGAATATGAACTGCAACTAATGTCTCATCAATATTTTTTGAATACTACAAAAATAATTCTTTTATAATTTCCTTGACTAAAAAAGTAGGAACACTCATTAGATCATGATGAAGAGTGGAATTAGGCAAAGGATGGTTAGGATAATGCATGGGAATGGGATCTATAAGAGATATAGGAATCACCAGTGGAGAAGGATCCATTAGTGAAGGAGGGTCCATAGGTGGAGAAAGAACCATAGGTGGAGGGCCAAAAGGTGGTGAAGGGACCATAGGTGGTGTAGCTATGGGAGAAGAAGGGGGATATTTATTGTGAGAATGACCTATGGGAGGAATGGTAGAATGTCCAAGAATAGCTATTAGATGGTCCTTAAGATACTTCTAAAGGATATGGTAATGATCTGTGTGATGTGTTTTGCATTGGTGCCATAAGCAATACTTCTCACCATATTTAGGTATATATTTAGGAATAATCTTTGGAGGAGAAAAGGTAGTGTTTATTGATGGGTAATAATGATGAAAGGTATCAATATATTATCTCAACTTATGACAATGGCTAAAAGAGTCATTATCTATCCCATGAAAGCAACATATATGCCTGTGAGTATT
Organism: Torreya grandis; assembly: GCA_037957365.1. Taxonomy (NCBI): domain Eukaryota; kingdom Viridiplantae; phylum Streptophyta; class Pinopsida; order Cupressales; family Taxaceae; genus Torreya; species Torreya grandis. The sequence continues at coordinate 2,677,203 of JARHVA010001950.1, forward strand.
TTTAGGTGAAACACTCATGGGAGAAGGTGTAACAGGCATGGAAGAAGATAGATATGGATCATTGGCCCATTTTATGGGCATAGGATCCATCTTAGGTAAAATAATAAAACCATCACTAAGAGAAGGTGGTGATGGAAAGGGAATGGAACTAGGTAGAATAGAAAGAACACTAGGAGAAGAATCAATAATAGGCTCAACAATAGTAAAAGTAGCAATAATAACTAGTTCTGATATAGGTTCCACTATGGGAGGGGTGGGATCAATATAAGGTCTAATAACAACTACCCTAGGTGAGGAAAAGTGATAAGGTTTGGTTAGAGCATGATCCATGAGCATATTCTTATGGGGCTCCTATAAAATTTGAGGTGTCAGTGTCATCTCTACTCTATGATAAAGAAGAAAAATGCAAAAATCGGGAAATATAAATTTTGAAACATGAGAAGATGCATGAAAAGACTCAAGTAAAGAAGAAAGATAATGCACAATCTCAGCATCATAGGGTTGGATAAGACTACCTAATAAATGATCATATAAAGAATAAACATCATCATAATCTAACATATGAAGATCAATAACACAAGATGGATTAAATTTGTTATCAAAAGAAGCATGGTGAATAGAATGTCGAGTCTTGGATAAGACTACGGGAATGTCATCACAAGGAGGTTTGCAAGAATAAGGTTTAAAGGAAGTAGGAAGTTATGAGATGAGATGAGGTATGAGATCAAAATTTTTAATATTTAAGTTAATCTCATCAAGATCATCATCATCAAAGTTTAAAAGGTTGGGAGGAATGTTACTTATGAGTTTAGGATGCCCATTGTAACCTCTGGTTGAGTTGATAGGAAACTTTAAACATTGTGACTCATAGAATGGAATGCTAGGCAAAGGCTCAAGATTAATAATCTTGAAAATGCCATGATCTTGGAATTATTCAAAATTCTAAGGGTTAGTATCTCCTTTAATCCTATAAATGGATCCATTATGAGGGAATTTAATGTATTAGCAGGTGGAAGAGGTGACAACTCACATACGATGAGTCCATGACCTACCAAGCAAGATGTTATAAGAAAGGGGAAAGTTAAATATCATCACCTTTACATGAATGTTGATAGGTGGGATAGTAATGAGAATCCACACACATCCAAGAGGATGCATTTACCTTTTATCATATCATTGGCAAGTGTTATGTGTGGACTTAAGATTGCTTTCTAAATATCCATGGGTTTTAATGAAATCAAGAGAATAAACATAATTTCCATAACCCTTATCAATAAATTCTCACTTTAACTTGGATATCACCTATTTGAATGCTAATAAATAAGGGGGGTAATTTGTATAAAGCATAATTTCATCAAGAATCATAGATGTAATGATAAATGTAAATGAAAGAGAAGTATCGATAGTTTCATCAACATTGATGGACATATCTTCACATTGTTTCAATATAATATCCTCAAAACCAAATAAGGCTACCTTCCATCCTACTAAAGGAGGATCAGGGACATTCATCTCAAATAATAGTTGCATAAGATGGTTTTTATGATAGGGATAAGTCATCATAATCTCAATAAATGGAATATGAGATGGGAAATTAGTGAGCTCCACAATGGGATCCCACTCATCATAACCCATGAGAATATTATTAGATATAGGTGCACAATGGCTTAGGAGGTATTCTAAAGGAAGACCTAAAGAGCATTGAAATTTTTGTTGATAAGAATTAGAAGGTTTAGAAGAAGGCTATAAATAATTTGGTGATGAAGTAGTTGGTTTAGATTGATCTTGAGAAGTAGAAGAACTATTAATAAAAGGTTGATTATCATTGGAAGATTGATTATCATTGGCATTAAAAGATGGTGGAAGAACAATATAAATATAATGGATGTGTTATCTAAGGGAGAATCATAAATTGTACCACCATCAAAGGTTATAATATCTTCATACCCCAACTCATTAAAATGAGTTGGAGAAGAATCTTGGATAACATGGTATGTTTTAGAAGAAGGCAAAGTGTAGATAGGTTGTGAATTGATGAATTCCACCACCCTCTACATATTATTCATGCTAACCACATTCTCTTTAATACTTGGTTCAAAAATAATTTCTACATTATTGGTGGAAGGAGTGGTCTTATCTTGGTTTTCTTAGATAGGTTGATGATTAGGTAGAGGATCTTTATAGATAGCTAAATGAGTATTTGCTTGATTCAAGGCTTGAGATTTATCATGAGTTTTGTAGTCCTTAAAATAAGTTTCATAATATTTTTGACACTTTTGAGTGATAAAATCATGATAAAAATTAGGGACAAGAAGAAAATACATAGCTAAATTACCAAATTTTCTACAAGTTTCATGAGAGTGACCCCAACTAGCATGAAACAAGAAAAACTTGCTAGTTACATACCATGTTTTCATAGGATGAGTAGGGTCAATATCTCAAGGAAGAGGCCTAGGTAGACACTTAAGAAATTTAGATAAGGAAAGAGGTTTATGAACATTAATGTTATTTATTGAAGAGAAATGAGGATTAGTATATTGTTGAGGAGTTGGTTCCAAAGAAGGGGTAGGAATGACAACTTGGACATTATGAATGGTATCATATGAATAAATAACACCATCATTGGTAATATTGTGGTTTTTATTTTTAAGTAATATATGAGGACCCATATAAAGTTGGGGTGGATCAAATCGATTCATAAGTAAATCTTATCATTTCGATTGGTTAATGGCCTCTTCCAAGGTATGTAGAGAGAGGGTATAGACTTGATATTGTAATTTAGGATAAAGAGCATTAGTAAAGAGATGAAAGAGATTATCATCAGACATGTTATTTTTACACTTATTTTACAAATTCCTCCATCATTTAACAAAGGCTTGGGTAGTTTCATTTTCATTTTATTTTAAATTGATGAAATGGGCCAAAGCATTTTTAAGAAGATCGCTATTTTGGAATTCTTGCACTAAAGCATTCACTAAATCCTCCAAATTAGTAATGGAATGAGTTCTACGTTGATTATACCAATCCAAGAAATCACCTGTGAGGGTTTTAACAAGGATTTTGGTAGCAGCAAAGGTGTTTATATTGATCTAATCCTTATAAATATTTCTAAATGTCTTAAGATGAAGGGTAGGATTAGTTAATCCATTATAGGAGATCATAGGTGTTATGCCTCTAATGTTAATGTTAGTGATTTGAGTAGTAAGAGGTTCATTTTATAAGTGATTGATGACTTTGTTAACTAATGGAGGTTGAGGAATGAGATTGCCTTGATAATATTGAAGAGGGGGAGGAGGAACACTTTGGTTATGTGTTCCCTAAGTCATTGGTTGAGGATTAGAATGAAGATTAAGAAGATGGTTTTGCATTCACATCATTTGATTCATATTTTGATCTTGGAATGTGTTCATTTTATTTAGAGTTTACAATAATAGTTGATGAGTTTGATTAATGTTATTATAAGTAGTATTAGTGTTTGTGTTAGCATTAGTGGTTTGGGTAACACTATTAGTGTTGATATGAGCTTGAGAATAGCTATGAGAATTTGAGGAACTAGTGGCAAAATTTGCTTGTGAAGAAAAAGATAGACTACTAAATGGTTGAGAGGAAGAAGTACTAGAAGCATGATTTCCTTGGGTATCAAATAATGAACTAGTGGAAGGATTAATGATTGTAGGTCTTACGAGAGGCCCACTAGATGTAGAACCAACCATGTTAGTTGTAATACTAGGCATGGGGGTAGAAGAAGTTAAGGAAGAAGATGTCATAGCATTATAAGGAATCAATATTGAAGAGGTTGAGAATCAAAGAAATCAGTACCCCCAAATCTAGTTGAGAAAGTGGAAGTAGGAGAATGAGGTTTTTCAACTTGAATAATCATAAGGTTATAGATAGTGGAAAGATCCTTCCCTCTATGTTGAGGGAATTCTGTGATAAAGAAATGCATTTTAGGAGTATAATATAACTCAAGATGATCTTCAAAGGGAAGATGAGGTTTTTGTTGAAAAGAGGTATGAGGAGGGATCCCATAGTTTATTGTGTGGGTTATAATATGAACATTACTATCATTTTTGAAAAGAACCCTACTTTGTCTATGATAGACCCTACTAGGATTAGTAAATTCCATCATGTCTACTATTTGAGATTTAGTATTATCACCAAACAAAAAATTCATGATGAAAGGGAGATAAGCAAGATGAGAAATCAAAGAATTAAAAATTGACTAACACAAAACTAGGTCAACTTGGTCAACCTAGTGAAAAATAATGGACTATGAAATTATACAAAGTCCATAAGATCAACCCAATATAGAAAACATAGACTAAAAAATGAGGGAAAAGCTTATAAATAGTGTTAGGTTGACTAGGTTGACCTAGTATAGTGCATAGGGGCTGAAAAATGTGCTAGGTCGATATGGTTGACCTAATACAATAAATAATAATAAATAAATAGCTGATAACAAGTTTATGAAATGAAATAAGATAGTTTACAGTTGATCTAAGAAAGAAAATGATGAAAGTAAATAGACAGTCAATTGAATTGATGTTGGCTAATCTAATTGATACACACAAATCAAAACCTTGTACCAACATTGGGTAATGCAAGTTCTTGCACACACAATTGAGAAAAGAGCAAGCAGACAACTTAGAAAGTAAAGATAGTTAATTGGTCAACCTAAAATGTTAATTAGATTATTAAGAATAATTTTAAATGATAGTGAGTTGGTTGAAACCAAGGTACTAGATAATAATATATGGATGGTTTTAAGTGAGTTTAGGATGAAAGGGACTAAAGTGCCAATGATACATGCTTAGTATTGGGGCATACCCCCTCACTTAACACACCATAGAGATAAGGGTATCAAGTGATTATCTAGAATATACCATTAACCACACTTTATACTTGACTAGAGCATCAAGTTGGCTTCCCCCTTGGTGATGAAATCCAAGTAAGTTGGCCTAGGTAGTCAAATGTTAAAATTATTATTGATGTTATGTGATTTGGCTGTGTGTGCATAAAATAAAAATAGTGAAACTAAGTGGTAAATTTAAAACCTCCTAATTAGATAATGTGAACTATTATAAGCATGCAAATAACTAAAAGGAAATATGTGATTAACATACAAGGTGACTTCTAACTTTAAAACAAGGTATGGTGAAAACACTATATGCATAACATATAGAATTAGGTTGATAGGTTCAAGCTATTACTATTAAAGATAAGGTCTAAAAAACCTACTAAGTTGACTAGGTTGACCTAGTTGTTTCAGACAAAACATAAAACATATAACTAGGTCAACTAGGTCGATCTAGTTGGTTGTGTAGGGGCAATTTTGAAGACTATAAACTTGAAAGGAAAGTATAGAACATAAAGAAATAAAGAATAAAATACTAACCTTGATGGTTTAGAGATGAAAATGAAGGAGATTGCTAATCTAGAGCCTTGGAGAAATCTATCAAGAATCTACAAACTAGTTGATCTAATCAATAAAATAATACAAAAACCTACTAAAATGTGCTATAAATGCACTAGGTGAACCTAGTTGACCTAATTGACTAAATTGGAAGTCTTAAAATGCACTAGGTTAAGCTAGTTGACCTAGTAGGCTAATCTAGAAGTCTAGAAAATTAAAACCTATATTGGGTTCATGTAATCGATAAAGATGTACAGGAACCTACTATAAAAGTGGCTAAAATTTACTAGGTCTACTTGGTTGACCTAGTAGGATAAATTTGAATTCTAAAAAGTGTTAAGACCTTGTACAAGGTTGAGCTAATTAAACTAATTTCCTATTCTTGTGTACAGATAAAAATAACTAGGTCGATAGAATCAAACCAATATGTCAAAATATATTATGGAAATGATGATAAAAATAATGAAATAAAAGTGAACAAATATTGTAAGGGTTTGATTTACGTTGGGTTCATCAGAATGTATGTAATCAAAATTATGTGATGTACATGAATTAATCCTAGATTAGATAAGATAGATCACACCTACACTTCTAATTGGCTATACACTTTTTAAGTAGGAGCATGACCAATATGGGTATCTATTAGACCCAATTATGGGATCACTTGTATCCTTGTCACAACATATCATGTTAGGAAGGGTTCCAAATCTTACAGTTTAACACAATCACATAATAACCCTAAAAATTTCCCATGATTTGATATTTCACTTATGCTAACAAATAATAAACTAAACTATTCTAATAACAAGAAAAGTAAACTAATCTACGTCACACCAAATCTTATGGCACAAAGTGGGGGTTAAAAATAAAACAAATAAAAAACAACTAAACTAAACATGCATAGGAGACATTTACTAATGTCATTATATATGGAATCCTAATACATGGAAGAGAAGAATACATACTAATCTATCTACTCTTACAAAGGATAAATAAATTTAGGACTACTTACCTTTAAAGATGAACCTAAAGAACTTCAATCTCACCCTTGGCCATGGTTCTTTGCAAGAGATTGTTGTGGTTGTAAGGATAACCAAGATAAATCAGCTTTAGGCACACAACCTACCTAAGCATCTAAAATACTTCTCCATAAGATAAGATCAAAGATCCAAAGAAAATATTAAACCCTAAATATTTATTCCTTGAGTAGAATGGTCAATAATTAGATGTTTGTTTGCACTTATTCACTTAATTTAACTTTTTCTTATAAAATGGTGGGAAATGACCTTGTTTATATAGTAGTAACTTGCCTAAAAAATTTAGACATGTTAGTTGTATTAGGTCAATTAGGTCAACCTAGTACATTTTTGGGCTAACTCACTAGTTTTATGCTAGGTCGAATGGGTGGTAAACAAGCCAAAAGATCTAAAATGTCCCCAAAACACACTAGGTTGACCTAGTTTGTTTAATGGGTCAAAAGGGTAACAAGGTAAGAAATGAAGGAATAAAGCATGGCAATAACTAGAATGGATAGGAGAGAGAAGAATAAGATTAGGTTTCAAGGTTTTAGGATATAAAAGTGTGTATGGAAATTTTAAAAAGGAATAACAATCTTATGAAGAACTAATGGTCTTCCCACCCCTTTCTTAGTGCACACCTTAAGGCATGCACTCAGACAGATTGATACTTGATAGGTTCTTGCAAGATATGAGGTGTCAGTAATCAATAAAAGTTTGAAAATATTATGTGTATATATTTTTTACAAGATGAAGATAAATTATGTGTGATCTTATTTGTGTACTATGAAGAATTTTCTTTTCACTAGGAGAGTCAACCTGCGAACTCTATTTTTCTATGTTTCCTTCTTTTATCTTCTTAGTTTCAACAAACCCTATGTCCTTTAAAGCCTTTTAGATTGATGTTATTTTTAATTTTAGTACCTCAATGATGTACTTATTCATAAAATGGACCTTCCCAACTACTGTGTTCTGATCTGCTTGGTTGGAAACTTCTACTAGAATATAAGAAATTGGGTTGCAGAGACATGTGCTCTTATAGTAAATGATTTTTTTTTGTGACTTCTTATTCTATTCTTGAGCTTGTGATTACTCTATAAATTTATCCTAATTATTTTCTTAATTATTCATGTCATTATTCTGATAATACCCATTCTTGTACCTACACACTACATCTATCATCTAACTATTCTACTTCTACACTATTCTCACCTTCTTCAAATAGTTCTTCTTATCATTCTTTGTCACTTTTTTAATTTCTACTGGCATTCATATTATTTATTGTAATATTTCTTTATCCTTAATTATTTATATCTTTCATTTTCCTCATCATGTCTTCTTATTTATTCATCATCTAGTTTCCTATTATTATTAACTCTACTTATATTTATTTGGGTATTCTTCTATTTACTTTATCTATTGTATTATCATAGCTCTCATTTTGATTCTAGTATTTTATTTTATCTCTTATTTCCTCATTTCTCCATTATATATTTAGGTTCAATCCTTATCCACTCATATAATCATCATTCACGGTCATGTTTCACACACCCCCATATGCCTAAAGAGACAACTCCATATTGGCTGGAGTAAGCACCATAGCCTTGTCCACAACCAACATCTTCACAAGGATAGGTAGTCACTAAAAAAATTTCCCTCAAATTCCTATGATAAACAAGTCCTTTGTAGCTTGAAAACCTAGGTATCCTTTCACTACAAACTTATTTATATATCCATCTATTGTAGTATCAACCCAGTGATCTATTTTTCTTATGCAGTCAATTTTTAATTTCTACAACCAATCTATCTTTTCTTCAGTCCAAATTATAGTTTCTTCCATTATTCGATTAAAATAATAATACTCCAATCATTCCAACTAATTAGCTAGTAATTTAGGCAACTTTTACTAGAATATTTCATAAATATCTCCATAAATATGTTCTTGAATGATTTTCTATATGATAAAACCATTACTTTTTTATTGTTTTTCTATAAAATTACATATTGTTTGGTCTAACCATGTCTCAATATCTCTCTACCCTGGTAACCATCCTAGCATGATTTCCTCTAGAAGGAGTGTTCCACTCTCACTATAACATTATTAATAGAGGTTCTTGAAGCATCAAAACATGTTAAAGATGATGATAGCTATGATATACTTTAAGTGCACATAATAATGTATTATATTCATCTAGGAGTTTTGATAATAGGGTTATAGTAGGCATTAATTATCATGTAGTATTTAGAAATTAAGAACAACCAATATTTCATAAACAAGAATAAAGTACTTTGGGTTAAATTAGATATAAAGTAACCAAACATTATACAAGAGAACACATGAAAGGAACATAGTAATAAATCACACAAGTAACCATAAATAGATAAATCTCTATTGATCTCTTCAAAATTATAATTCTATTCTCTTTACAATCCAAAGTATATATAGATGTTTACAATATATGATTGTTCATCTTCTTCTCCTACTTAGCACCAAAAGTGGACTTTGTTCATATTCTAACCTATTACAAGTCATGAAGATAGGAAAAAATAGACTTATACATGAAAAAATTAGTACATAATACATGAATATTAGACAAATATCTTGCATAATTTTATAATCTTAATTCTTCTCCTAATAAAATTTGGAATTAAAAACATTATTTAGTAGAAAGGTAACATAGTATGAAGCAAAAAATAAATAAATGTGGAAATATCATGTATAACTCATCATAGTCCTCCCAAGTAACACCATCCTTAAAGTAATGGTCACACAAGACCTTGCATTGTGACATCTCCCTATTATGCAAATGGACTTTGTGAGTGTCAGTTACTCTGAATTAGTTCTACCATGACCATCCTAGGGTTTAGAACCTGCAAAGCATTCCAATCCAACACATATGAAGGATAAATTACTAAGATAGGAAAGTTGTAATAGAGTTAGGCCTAGTGGTAATGCAAGTCTAAATGCTATACGATTGACCACTTATAACACCTTGAAGGATCCTACATATCTCAATGATAATTTCATTGACTTCACTAGTTTAATATTTAACCATGATCACTAAGAATCATCATAACATCTAAAACAAATGCCAAGGGGAGTTCCACAAGGCCTCTTATCCCCTCTATACACCCTCTACCCTAGAGAGTATTTTTCTCATTCCTAATAAAATGTTTAAAGAACTTAGCATGAACAATGTGTATAAGTCAATACCATCACTACCCCATAAATCTCTTGATAAATATGACATATCAATACTACCACTACTCCATGTATCTCCTGACATGTATGATGATGAATAATAACTAGAAATAATATATTTCTAATGTATTCAAAATTAAGGAATAAACATTCCTCAATATACATGCATATGACTATATGACTAAATTTGACAATTCCTACTTACCAAATCCTATATATAATAAGCTCCTGTAGTTAGATCCAAAACTCATAACTACCAATTCAATGTGAGACTATGTATGATCCACTCCCATCTCTTAGTAATCACACTCTTAAATCGCCACTTATACCTTAGGTCTCTACGACATAATGATCTCTAAAATATGCATATGGCTTAATGAATCACAAATCCATCACAAGAAAAATCATACAACCATTCCATAATTTCATTAAGTTTCCATTAGTCAAACATAACTAGTATCAAATTTCACATCTAACCTATCTCTATTATATTCATAGTTAGGAGAAAATAATGTTAAAATTAACATAACAAATAAAGGCCAAGGATCACACCATCCTTATAACCTTATATAGGGAACAAGAAAAACAATGTCTCCTCACTTGCTCAAGTGGATACACAAAAGTTATAAGATTAACTCTACCCCTTAAACTAACAAGATGTTCCACACATCCAATTCCATACTCACTCTAGAATAAAACTACATATATGACTCATCAAAACAACATGTTTTAAGAAAGAAAATAATAATACCAATCTAATCTAGGGTTAATCATAACATAATGATTATAAAAAAATTATAAATATTAATCTATAACCAATATAAATTCAAGGTTCACCACTCTATGTGGTCAAATTTCAAAAGTGTAGATAAAGTAACACTAAAAAGTGTGACTCTAAACATCCACAAGTAGAAGGTAGTGAACTAACATATCAACAACAAAACTCTTAAATACCTTCACATGGTATGAAGAAAACACCATAAAAAAAGTTTACATAATCACTACACACTTACCAAACCTATTAGTGTAATATCAAAACCTATTCCCATAGCTAAAAGGAAAACTATTAACCACATAGATGTATCAATCCATCCCATTACTATAACTATTTATAAATAAGAAGTAGAAGACATTATCCATAAAACTTCAAGGAATATTTTTAAACAACATTTCAAAAACAAGTTTTTGATTAAAGGAACATTAACTCAACATCATGAAATATGAATTCACTCAGTGGACTTATAATGATGTCAAAATAAAGTGAGGGAGTAAAAACTCACCTCTATGCTAGGTATGTGAGATGGCACATATTTCTAATACACATACACATATGGGGTGCCAAACCATGAGAAAATTCTTAACACATAGTAATCCCCAACAAAGATAACTACACTCATCTACAAGGAGAATTCCCATACCACTAGGTGGTTCCAATCCATAAATGGTCATTTAGGATTCCCTCCCCAAGGATTAATGTACAAAAGACACAAAATTCTATCTAAAATGCACATATTCTTAAGTGATAAACATCTCATTCTTTTTTAACACTCACACTACAAAACACAAGTGGTGGAGGTGACTTGATTACCAAGTTTGGATGTAATCATTCTCAAGGTGTTTGATCTAAGTGATCAAAAATATGGTAGGAATCTATTTTTCATGACTTGTGAACTATGATATGCACTCACCTACCTACACATATTAAACAACCATCACCATTAATACACTTGATAACTAACCCTTTAGCTATTATAATCATTATCATTGAGAGGGGGGTTAATTAGTGTCTTTAAAGAAATCATTTAATTCTACTTAACCATACATGAACATATAATAAAGCATGTGCAACCACATAAGATCATGAAACACATTATATATATGAGAAACCCTTAAGGGGAAGAAAACCCACTAATATATGAAAATTTAATATACTACTATAAGATAAAAACAATCTTTAGTGAATCACCAATTCCACATGAAGCACCAACCATAATTATTAAAGCACCCAATCAACTAGGCTTTAGAAAGCACCAACCTATAAGGAGGCACCAACCCCCTAGATGACTCAACACCAACTCAGCCACCTAAAACTTTTGATCACCTTTATAATTTTTTTTTTTCACAATATATTATGATCACATTATTTATCTCTTCTCACTCTTCTATCCCTCTCAAATTTCCTTATAGGCTTCTTCGCTCAACTAGGTCTCTTCAAGATAGATTAGGTTATATAACATTGATATTAATTTATAGTACCCTTATTATATATTCATGAAATTTTATATACACCCTTATTATTTTCTATAAAACCTCATTTAGTTATTCAAAGTGTTATTTCCTTTGCTTACTCTCGTTACTTCTCTAACTAGTCAATTAGGCCTATTAGCCCTTATTCTTATACAATCCTTTAGCTTATACACCTATTGGTTAGAAATTAACACTTAAATAATTATATTACCCTCAAAATATGTCTTATAACACAATTAAAACTTTAATAAATAATTATAGTAGGTTATCCTCAACTTAAAAGACCAAAACCTCTTTTAGGCCTTAAGGAGACCTAATTCAATTAGGCCTTCTTTAGTATAATTTACCCTTTGATCTCCTTGGAAATTTTTAAAAATATATAAATAGAAGTAAAATTTAATATACTACTCAAATATACCCCTAATAATCTCATCATATATCCATGCCACTTTATATCTCTAAACACCACTTGCAGCACACTATTAGTACTATTTACATTAGGTCTTCACACATAGAAAAAGGTTTGTCTTGAAAAATTGAAGATAACATATTATTTAGCCACATAATCATGGAAATAAATAATATAAAAATAAAATAAAATACCTAAAAAACTTTAATAAGTGCATTATATTTCATCACATAGGGAAAAAAGACTCAAAAACACTCTTGCAACTTGTTCACTCAAAACTGCCAATTTTCCTCAACGACCAATCATAGTGACTCAGACATCAAAAAATTGAATTATTGTACATTTATATAAAATTATTACATATATATACTATCTTAAAATATAAACATTATATGGCCTAGTGGAAACTATTAGTGTCATAGACCAATTTGTTGACCTTACTACACACAGATCTCACTGAGTCTAGCAAGCCATTTTGGCTTCTTCATTTTCACCACTATACCTAAATTTAAATATTTATAAAAAGAATTAATATTTAATAAAATTCCAAAAAAAATTATCCATGCACTTGGTTTCATCACTTTATCATGATACCACATTCCTAATCATCTTCTCACTTCTACCTAGGTTTTTCACTATTTCCACCATTAGGCCTGTTAGTGATTGGCTGACTTGGATGACCGATTTAGAATATTTGAGGGATAAAACCTATCTAAAAACCCTAATTTAAAGTAAACATTATTCTCAATATTAAACCTTCATAAATTTTCAAACTTTGTCCAATATAACTTTTTATAGCTACAATAACTTCTTTAGAAACAAGCCTAATCTTCACATTTTCTCTCTCCTATCTCTAAACACCACCAAATGGAAGTTCCTAAGAGAGTTTAATAAAACATAAAATATATTACCATAGGATACCAATACATTTTGGGAACTTTGGGTTAACATCTTCAACATTAGGTCCTTATTAGGGTTCTAAGAGGGTTTAAACTTGTTTCCATTCTTAACAATCATTCATAAAGCATAACCCCTCAATACAAAAACAAATGCTTATAATTTTTAGCTATGGCCCTTACCCATATACCATTAATATATTAGGCTCACATTTAAATTTTTTATTGTCTAATGAACATAAGAAAATCCCTCTCAAGTTGAGAACCTTTCATTCTTAGCACTCAAGAGACCTCAAAATAACTTTTCATGTCTTGTTCTTCAAACTATGACCTAAAACTACATAAAAAAATATACCTCACTTATAAAAATGGTTACATGATCTCAAAATTCTTGAAATTTGATCATGGCCCCTCATTAATCCACACACACTCTCTCTTTCTTTGCTCTCTATACCTTGACCTGCAAATCACATTAGACCTTAAAACTGATCTTCATGCCTCTTTTAATTAACTATCCACCTTACTAACATACTCAAGAAACCTATCTCATGATTAATAACTACCAAAAATCATTCACATGCTTTAATAATAGTTCATAATACCTCATTAGGATAGGTAGGGTTTAGAAGTGGTCCAGGTATAGACTTGGTCTGAAGGTCCTACCCTTGTAGGATCACCTTGAGATTATCAAGAGTGAACCAATGACTCTAATACATTATAAATCAACCTCATACAACCACTCATTAAATGTGTACTCATATCATGAAGCCACCATTCTCATACCTTATTATAAGGTCTTTTCATTCCATGACTAAGCTTAGGCTACTCAAAGACATATACCTTCATGCAACCATAAGGCATTAGTTTCCTTCAAATTATCTATTTTGACTTAAAATTACCTTTCATGACAACATCACTTAGTGAAAACACTCCATCAAATCCTTTGGTCCCATAAACACACTACCAACTAGGCACACTCTCTAAATGACATCAACCTCATGTAAGATGTTCCATTGACATCAATGAAAATAATAAAAATATCTCCCTTTATCATTGATGGAAACCACTCTTATAAACTTGTATCAATAAGAAACTTCTCCATAATTCATAAATTTCTACCCCTTTGACATAAATGATAAAGTGATGTTTGTAACTCCTTAGATCACACTCCTTACAACCAAAGTACTTAACACATAGGGCTATGAGTTTATGAGTCATAATACAAACACAATACCCTTATCTACATGCATACATTATTGGAACAACTCACCTTCCCTTGGACATAATTAACCACATTAGTATCTCCCCCTTAGTACTTGGATTATTCAATGATTATTAGGGGAAAGAATTATAGCCAATTCTTGTCTTAGGTGTTCAAATTTTACCTTTGAAAGTGGTTTGGTCAAAATGTCTACAATATGATCCTATGTAGAAACATATTCAAGTCTAACACTTTTTTCACTTACCTGATCTATTAGAAAATGATACTTAATGGGAATGTGATTAGTCATTGAGTGCATGATAGGGTTCTTTGAAATGCTTATATCAATTATATTATCATAATAGATAGGGCTAAGACCATCATGCTCCACCTTGTAGTATTTTAGGGTCTATCTCATTCATATGACCTAAGTGAATCATGAATCAAGTATAATGTACTCAAAATCACAAGTGGATAATGTTATTAATGGTTACTTCTTGATTGTCCATGAAATTAGGCACCCATATAAGAATAAATATCCTTCACTTGTACTCTTCCTATCATCTAGACTTCCTACCAAGTTTGCATCTATATAAGCTATCAAATTGAACCCATTTCTCCTTGAATACCACAACCCATACTTCATAGTCCCCTTGAGATACCTGAATATCCTTTTAACTACTTGTAGATGATTTTCCTTTATATCTACTTGAAACCTTCCCATAAAAGATTCTATTTTCATGATGTTAGGTTTAGAGGTAGTGGTTTATATCAAAATACAAATCATTAACCTATATTACATTTTATTGACCTTTGGAGACTATTATTCATTGCTCAAATTATACCCTGCGATCATTGGTGTACTAACTTCCTTGAAATATTCCATCTCAAACTTCTTCAACATCTCTCTTAAGTACTTGGATTGTGAAATGAATATATGGTTTTTAGATTGAGTGATTTTAAACCCAAGAAATAATGATAGTTCACCCAGCATGGACATGTCAAACTATTTCTTCATCACCTTTGTAAAATTCTTGGTCATGTTCTCATTATTTCCACCAAAGATGATGTCATCCACATATATAACTACTATCAACTTATGGTCATCTTTTGACTTTATGTATGGATTACTATCTAAAACTCCTCTTTTGAATCATTAATCTAAAAGATACCTATCCAACCTAGTAAAACAAGACTTAGGATCTTGATTTAGAACATAAAGAGTCTTTTTCAATCTAAAAACATAGTCCTTGTCACTTGATAGTGACAATCCTTTAGGTTTATATATGTACACCTTCTCTTCCAAATTCCCATTCAAAAAAGCATATTTTACATCCATCTAGTAGACCATAAACCCTTTTAATCTCAAATATGATAGAAACAATCTAATGACCTCTAATCTTGTTATTAGTTCAAAGGTCTCCTCAAATTCTACCCATTCAACTTGTGCATATCCCTTTCATACCATTCTACCCTTGTTTCTAGTGACTTATCCATATTTAATCAACTTGTTTCTAATCACCTATTTTGTGCTAAAGACATTCTTATCTTTAGGCATAAGAACTAATTCCCAAGTCTCAATATTATCTATTTAGTCTAACTCCTCATTCATATCACCTATCCAAAAAAATTCTTTGATTGATTTTATAATATTTCAGGTTCAATGCTAGATAATAGAGCAACATTCTCTTGATTTAGATTACTTTCTAGTCTTCTCCTTGTTTGTATACCTACATTCATGTTGTTAATGATTTGAGATTTAGGATGATCTCTTTAAATATACCTTGAGGGTCATTTTCATTCCTATCTCTCCTCAACTTATTATTATTCCTCATGAACCTCTATATTCTCCTCTTAATTATTGAGGTCCATATTCTCTAAAGTATCCTTTGATTATGAGTGTGATTTCCTTGTCTCATCAATCTTCACATTAGTGCTTTACACTATATTTTATAATCTATTATTATAAAATCTATAGTTTGAGCTCATTGATGAGTATCTTAAGAATACAACTTCATAAGATCTAATATCAAACTTTCCTAAGTCTTCATCATATCTTTTGATGAAACATTTACTCCCAAACACTCTAAAGTGTTCCACATTAGTAGGTCTACCTCTCCACAATTCATAAGGAGTCTTGTTTCCATTGGTCATTATATATCCTATAATAAAAATGTAGACTACAATTCTTACTACATATCTCAAATATCCATTAGATAATATAGAATCTTTTATCAAATTTCTAGCCATCTATTAAATTGTCCTACTATTTATTTCCACTAACCCATTCTACTGAATTATCCTAGCTACTAATAACTATGTCCTTATTCCATGAACCTCACAAAATTCATCAAACTCATTATAATAAAATTATCCTCCTCTTTTAGATCCTAAACACTTGATCTTCCTAATCTTGTCATTATCAATAAGAGCCTTGAATGCCTTGAACTTGTCAGGAGTTTTTGACTTTTCTTTCAAGAATTCTACCCAAGTCATTCTTGTGTGTTCATCTATGAGTAACATGAAGTAGATATCTCTTTAAATTCATTGACTTATCATAGTACCATATAAATTAGTGTGCATTAAATACAAGTTTCTTATAGTAGAGTAATCCTTGGACTTGAACCTTCTTCTAGTCTACTTACCATATTAACATGCCTTGAAACGTATGTTTGTAGGTTTGATTATCTTAGGCATATTCTTCATAGAATATTTAGTTATTATCTTGACTATATTATCAAAGTTTAGGTGACCTAACCTTTTGTTCCAAAGCCAACTTTCATCCATCTTTCTCACAAATCATCCCTCCTTGATCTCATTCAAGACATATAGAATTTTATCAATCCTCTTAGAATTGATAATTAACCTTCCTGATTTGGCTCTCCTTATCTCACACCCTATGACATGAAAGGTTAATGTGTGTCCTTGATTACACATTT
The DNA here is from genome assembly GCA_037957365.1 of Torreya grandis. NCBI lineage: Eukaryota > Viridiplantae > Streptophyta > Pinopsida > Cupressales > Taxaceae > Torreya > Torreya grandis. The sequence goes on from JARHVA010001950.1 coordinate 2,694,526, forward strand.
GACCTAAACTAAGCAAGTTATGTTTCAAATCTTTCACATCAACACATTTTGTGTCTTGGTCTTCACATTATCCAAACTTAAGATACCCTTGCCAACTATATTAGTAGTTGTGTTATCTCCAAACGTCACTATTCCTACAACATTCTTATTCAATGAGATGAACTTATTTTTGTCTCCTATCATGTGTCTTGAGCAAGCACTATCTATAAACCATTTTAAGACTTTATCTTGAATATGAAAGGCAATTATTAGGGGAAATATGACTTAAAAATAGTTCAAAATAAATCATTAAAATATAAAATATGACAAATGAAAAAAATTTAAAACACTTAAAATATGACATCAGCCATAAGGGTAAAATAATAATATAATAAATTTTATTTATTATATTAAATTTAAACTAACTCACGTGATTAAGATAACCTTATTTGATTCCATATATATATATATATATATATATTTAATGGAAAGTTGAAGGATTTTTTGTTTTTTCACATTAAATTATTATATAAGGTATTTGATTTTACACAATACACATTCCAACAAATATATACATTTATGATTTGTTTAAATAAATTCATTATCTTTCTTGTAAATTTTGTTTTCAAGAACTCAAGGTCCTAATATTATCTTTTGTTGATAATGTGAAAATGTCAGGCATATGGATTTTTGGATTTTTGAAATGTGAAAATTCCAAGCACATGAAAAAATATTTTTCTTGAGTTTCAAGAAAAGAGAAGATTATAAATTTACTAAATCTATTCAAAAATAAATTGAAAAGACTAGACACCAATAAATAATCTACATGTAGTTGTATCGAGCAAGTAAACCAATTACTTCACCTGAGCTACCTTGACATCCATTTATTTGAAACAAAAAATGTCACGTAACTATATTCAATTGATATTTTCATCTAAATCTTCAAATATCAGAGACAAAACTATGAGTTCATCAAAAATCATCTCAAAATATCTTTAAAATGTTTGCATGCAACTATAGAACCTAGTAATTCGATCATTAGAATGTCTACACATAAGATCATTAAAATGTCTACACATAATTTTAGAAGTTTCTATTTTAAAATCTTGAATAGGTTTATATCAACAACTTTCCATTTTCATCATATAATGCCAAATCTAATGCATGAACATTCCCTCACAATAGGTAAATAGAACTTTTAGTTTCATAATTAGTTCATTATTACTCTCAGATATACATAAATTGGTCTATGTCATTGAATCATGCCAATAAGCCCAGTTTCAATTTTTAGTGATGATTTTAGGTCGTAACTTCCCTAAATGATGCCATATAAGTAAGGGGTTCAACCATGCCCTAAATAAGAAAGAGGGGTTCTCTTGACCTTTATAAAAAGTCCCAAGAATAATACTAAATGAATACTTTTAATATTTAGAGATAAGCTTTCATAAAAATGTTAGATTTTATAACCTTTGTGGCATCAGATGAAAAAGGTGTGTCTATGCAACAAAACTTTTTCTAGTGCACTTGTATTATTGTTATCTCAAGAAAAACATTAGTGATGTTAATCAAATGTTGTATAAGTTATTTTATTTTTACTTGTCAGTGTTATTTCTACCACATAGTGTGTCTAATGATAAGATACCATGCCTTGAATTTAATTTACTTAACAATGTTTCAAGTTCCAATCAGAATGTCTTTTCTTAGTGTACTACAAGTTCTACATTGCTTCCTAATGCACCATCAGACTAGTCTACCATTGTATCCAAAAAATGTAGTTAAGTCTCCAACTACTTATCAACTATCTCCATCACCTTGTTTTGGCATTCACCTTGCACTAATCTAAAAATTATAATGAAATGGTGAAATCTGAGTGACATTTCATTTTTCAATGTAATTATCAAAACTTACAGACCATTCAATTCAGTAATGATTTTTCAAGGTAAAAGATCACTTGCTAATTTTGTCTAAATTTTTAGTTCATAGTTATTTATTTAACTCACATTTTTACCGCATTATTTCTATTCAATATTCAATATATAAAAAATTTAGGTGAATGGTGAGATCTGAACAAAATTTTGTTTTCTTCTAGTCTCTCAATTTCCCCATCATATATTTCACCTTTACATTTTAACCATGGTATTTTCCTTAACCTAACATCTTTTTAATTACATCAAACTTGCATGCAAATAATTCATATACAACCAACACTACCATAACACATTAGTCAAACTATTGGATCCACCAACCCAAGATAATGGAATTATAATTAATATAAAAAATAGCTTTAGCATAAATCATCCATATTACATGTGTTCCACATACAATGTAATGTATTAAACAAACTGATAATAACAATTACAATGCATATTGGAGTGAGTTTACTTATGCATTTGCCCAGTGAGATTACATATGCATTTTCCACCACTGTCTTTATTGATAGAATCAAAATACACAAAAGTGTATACATGAGAAAATACAGGCATTAAAGTGTTAGATCAAGGAATGGTTGAATGCTAACTCACTATCAGATATAATGCCAAATACTAAATAAGTTTATAATGCATCCACAATAATCTTGAATAAAAAAGAAAACTTTATAACACATTTTGATTACCAAAATAATGACTCTAGTGGATAAGTTTTATAAATTTCACCATAGAATGATAATTCCAAAAGGAATATAATGGTACATGAAAAAATAAAATAAGATATTATAAAAATTATTGAGATAATAAAAAAAATAGTTAAGAGGAATGTTTCTAAAAAAATATTAAAACAATAAAAAATAAATAAATCAATTAAGTAAAGTTGTTAGACAATAAAAAAGGAAAAAATCAATTAAGTGTTTTTAGAAGTTTTTTATGTGTAAATTATGCCACTTAACTCATAGGGTTAAGTGAATAATATATATATATATATATATATTACAAGGCCTTTATAAGCCCATATTTCCCCTAATGTTGAGCTAGCATAGAATCCACTTTAGTCTTCTATTCTTCCTTAGTAAATAGTCCAACTTGACTCTTGGGCTCAATATGATCAGTCCTAACTTGCTTTGGATTTCATACCAATATTTGACCCTTTTCATGCACTCTAGAATCTTCATATATCTTATTGAATATTGAAGTCCTTCTAATTATATTATGAAAATATATTGTAATGTGTCCCATATTATGAAAATTACAAAAAAAAAAACATTTCTATACTTACCTCTTAACTAACCACTCCTTTTCCCATGCTTCCACAATAACTTATCCCTTATTGCATTATGATGTCTGATTGGTATTTTCATTTTGGTACTCTTTACTTGTTTTGATTTCTCATTCTCTTTCTCAAACTTGTTCATCTTATCTATGAGTTTCTCATGCTCAAACTTTAAGGAATATATTTGTCTTTAACTGGTCACACTCAACTTCCTTTGATCTAAACCTTGTATTGACACCTTCTAAGTAATCCCTAAGATTCTTGATAGTCTTATTTTAATACTTCGAATCATCAAGGGCACTTATGGCTCGAAAAATCCTTCATGAACAAGGTAGTAGATAATTTCATTGAAACTTCATCACTTAAGGTCACTTATTTTGATTCTTCAAATCCTCTCATCACACAAGGAAAAAAGAGTCAAAAGCACTCCTATAACTTGCTCACTCAGAATTGCCAATTTTCCTCTATGATTAATCATGGTGACTCAGACTTCCAAAACTTGTATATACATTTTAAATAAATTAATATGCATGTATATGAACATATGACATCTCTATACCATATTACAATATAAACATAATATGTTCTAGTGGAAAGTATGAGTCTTACAAACCAATTTGTTGACCTTACTACACACAAATCTCACTGAGTTAGGCAAGCCATTTTGGATTATTCATTTTCACCACTATACCTCACTTAATATCTTTAAAAAAAGCATGAATGGGACATACCAATCCCAAAAAAAATCTCTATGCACTTAGTTTCATCACGCTATCATGATAACATATTCCTAATCATCTTCTCACTACTACCTAGGTTTTTCACTATTTCCACCATTAGGCCTATTAGTGATTGGATGGCTGGGATGACCATTTTAGTAGAATTTAGGGATAAAACCTATAAATAAAATTTCATGGACATGAAACATGAGTCTCAAGCTTCAACTTTCATCAATTTTAAAACTTTGTCTAATACAATATTTTTATAGCTATAATAACTTGTTAAAAAACAAGCCTATATCTTCACATTTTATCTCTCTTCTCTCTAACCACCACTACCTAGAGGTGCCTGGGAGAGTTTAATACAACCTAAAATATATTACTTGATCATACTAATCCATTCTAGGCACTTTTTCTCAACATTGGGGCCTTATTAGGGTTCTAAGAGGGTTTAAACATATTTCCATTCTTAACAATCATTCATAAAATATATCACCTAAATCCATAAAAAAATCCATATAATTTTGAACTATGACCCTTTCCCATATACCATTAATATATCATGTTAAGGTTTTATGAGATAATGAGCATAAGATTTTTTTTTTGGGTTGAGAACCCTTCATTTTGAGCACTCGAGAGACCTCAAAACAAATTTCATGCCTTGTACTTCAATATATGACCTTAAATTGTGTTAAAAAACTTGAAAAAACATACCTCACTTATTAAAATTCTTACATAATCTCACACATCTTTAAATTTGATCATGACCCCTCATTAGGCCATACTCTTTCTCTTTGTTCTCTATACCTTGACCTATAAATCACATTAGGCCTTAAAACTAACCTTCATAACTCTTTCCATGCATTCTAAAACTTAACAACATAATCAATAAAAATATCTCATGGTTAATCACTTAATTACATCCTTCACATGCTTTGACAATAGATCATGATACCTCATTAGGCTAGGTAGGGTCTAGAAGTGATTTAGGTGCAGACTTGGTCTAAAGGTCCTACCCCTATAGGTTCAACTTGAGACTTTCATGAGTGATCCAATTCCTCTCATTCATGATCAATAAACCTCATATAAACACTCATTCTTGTGTGCACTCATCTCACCAAGCAACCATGCTCATACCTTCTTACAAGTTCTTTTTATGCCATGACTAGGCTTAGGCTACTTAAAGACTTGTAATTTTATGTAACCATAAGGCATTATTTTCTTTAAGATTCTATATTTTTCCTTCAAATTATATTTCATGATAACATCCTTTAGTGACAACACTCCATCAATACCATTTGTCACATCAACACACTTCTAAATAATCATACTATCTTAATGGCATCAACCTCATGCAAGATGTACCATTGCCATCAATGATAACACTCAACATTAACAAATCTAAATGGTTATGATTAATCCTAAGGGTACACATTCAATTTACCACACACATTTCATCCACATAGGTAAACATAATTCCAAGAATCTTAGATGTCTATTACCTACAATAGTCACCAATCTATACATGAGGATTTATTAAACCTCATAACTCCAATCATGATGTAGTATGATTCGATACTAAGGCACTAAAAGTCTAAAATACACTTCAATTAATGAATATAATACTACCTATAATCTCATATCCTAAGGGTTTTCCTGCTTAATGGTATGCTCTTTAGGTTCATCCTAATATTATTCCTCTTCATGGCCATGAACTTCCAACTCCAGGATTGAAATTCAATCCTAGTTTCATTCATGGTTGAGAGAATCTGATCCAACTTTGTTGATTGCTAAGTATCAAATTGATTAGGATCAAATGGATGGTTACTATCATTAACATTTTAAAGACCTTTGAAAACTATATCTTTCACCATTCTCCTTTTTGGTAACCATAAGGATACAAAAATGCTAGTGGACTTATTAGGTCCTAGAGTTCAAGTCATAGTTCTGATACCACATGTAACAACCCCATTAGGGCTCACTTAAAAAATATGATATATAATTTTTTAAATTGAATCAATGTATTATTTCATTAAGTTACACCATGAGAATCTAATTAGTGATCTAGAAAAAACATTCTAATAAAGATAAGTACAAATAATCATGTGTCATATATACTTCACTAATCACTAAAAACATATGATACACATCATAATAAAATATATAAATTAATTACATTTATCTAGACATGACTCATACAAACATGTAGCCACAGTTATCATGGTACAATAATTAATACTTACATCTCATCAAAATATTATCTCAATAATATTGAATATAAAATAATGTGAAAGATACAAGATACAAATATCCATGGAGCATGAGTTCTCCAAACTCTAGTATCTATGTAAATCTCAAGTGTCATATCCAAAAAGGTACTATTGTGTCATCTCAAGCACTTTTCCACACCAACAATGAACCATTGATCCCCTGCACAATCCCTGATAAGGAAAGGCCTTCCATTAATGTATGAGTAGATAGTGATGGTGTGATATTCCAAAGAGACAAGCTAGTACCCGTGTGTTGTATAATTTCCAAGAATATATAATGTACCATAAAAAATCCATTGTAACATGATATTTCATAGACATGTAAATTATACACATGAAATGATAATGTCTAATTAATATTACTTTGGCCAAATTTTTCAATAGTTATTGATCCCTAGGATCAGTTAATTTCATACACACCACTTGATCAAATCACCATCATCTAGCATTGGTGCTACTAGTATGATAGTGAAGTCTATCTCGCTACTTACTCCATACCAGCAATGTAAGATTTGGTTAACATAAATATAACTAAAAAATTCATATAGATTAATTCCTAATAATAATCATAAAACATGCTAAGTACATGAATAATTAAATGCATACATTTATTCTATCAAACTATGAATGAATCTCCACAATATTATTTATCACATAAATAATAAGCAAACTATTACATTTTATACCAAAAAAATATAATACATGTTAGGTTTCATATTCTATTTTCATTTAGTAGATACAAATATAATAATTTCTATGAAAAATAATATCATAGTCCATTATTTCTAAGAACACACTACTTAATTTCAAAATTCCAATCACAATAATTTCAGTGAAATAAATAACTCATAATCCAACTTATACCTTATATAAACAAAGTCTGTCATTTATGTGACATATTATACTTTTAGGAGGCTTTGTGCATATAAATATATTACCCTATCCTTTGGGATTCTATGACTTATTTCACTATTCATAATCTATGATTATAGGCACCCATTCCAATATATATATATATATATATATATATATATATATATATATAAACTATGTATGTATAAGAGTACCTATATTATCATATATACATATTTTATATATTTATGCACCTTTCATAACATATACTAGATAATACATATGTTTTGATACACAATTATTATTCTACCATACTAACAATATTCTTCATTTTCTAATGATAAATTAACAATCAGGGTCTATCACTAGATTTTACCATTTTTTAAACCCTTGTTACTATTCAACTATTTCCAAATCATGAATCCATTTTGATAAATAGAGGATTCATTTCATGATGGATAAATCCTTATATTAGATAAAAGACAAACATAAGGCATATTATATGCTATCAAACATCTCTAAATAGATAAAAAAATGTGAAGTTAACTCAAGTCAATCAAATAACATTGACTAAACCCAAAACTCAAAATTCACACACTCTCTCTCTCTCTTTGATCTTTATACCTTGAATTACAAATCACATTCATGCCTCTTTCAATTCACTCTTCACCTTATTCACATAATCATTAAAACTCTCTCATGGTTAATCACTTCTTTATATCCTTTACATGCTTTAATAATAGATCATGATACCTCATTAGGCCAGGCAAGGTCCAGAAGTGGTTTAGGTGTAGACTTGGTCTGAAGGTCCTACCCCTATAGGCTCACATTAAGATTCTCACGAGTGATCCAATTCCTCTCATACATGATCAACAAACCTCATACAACTAATCATGCCTATGTTCACTCATCTCACCAAGCCACCATGTTCATACCTTCTTACAAGGTATTTTCATGCCATGACTAGGCTTAGGCTACTTAAAGACTTGTACCTTCTTGAAAACATAAGGCATTAGTTACCTTCAAATTCCATATTTTGCCTTCAAATTATATTTCATGATTACATCAACACTCCATCAAGGTCATTTATCACATCAACACACTACGAAAAAAGCATACTATCTCAATGGCATCAACCTCATGCAAGATGTACCATTGACATCAATGACAATACCCAACATTAACAACTCTAAAAGGTTATGAGTACTACCTAAGGGTACACAATCAATGTACCACACACATTTAATCCACATAGGTAAACATAATTCCAAGAATCTTGGATGTCTATTACCTACAATAGTCACTAATCCATACATGAGGATTTATTAAACCTCACAAATCTAATCATGGTGTAGCATGATTTGACACTAAGGCACTAAAAGTCCAAAATAAACTTCACTTAACCAATATAATATTACCTATGCTCTCACATCCTGAGGGTTTTCTTGCTCAGTGGGATCCTCTTCAGGTTCATCCTAATATTCTTCCTCTTCATGGCCATGAACTTCTAACTCTAGGACTTAAACTCAATCCTAGTTTCATTCATGGTTGCAAGAATATGATCCAACTTTGTTACTTACTCAGTATCAAATCTATTAAGATAAGATGGATGGTTACTATCATTAACATTTGAAAGACCCTCTTCAAAAACCATAACTTTCACCATTCTCCTTTCTGGTAACCAAAAGGATACAAAAATGCTAGTAGACTCATTACATCCTAGAGTTCGAGCTACAATTATATACCACATGTAATAATCCCACTGGGTTTGACTTAGAAAAATGTGATATATAATTTTTTAAATTTAATCAATGTATTATTTCATTGGATTATGCCATGAGAATCTAATTAGTGATCTAGATAAAACATTCTAATCATGGTAACTACAAATAATCATGTGACTTTTATACTTCACTAATCACTAAAAACATATGAAACACAAATTGAATATAGAAAGTAATTAGAGTTATCCAAGCATGAATCATACAAACATACAACCATAACTATCATGGTAAAATAATTAATAATTACATCTCATCAAAATATTATCTCAATAATAATGAATTTAATATATGTACAAGATATAAGATGCAAAGCCTCATGGAGCATGAGTTCCCCAAACTCTAGTATCTATGTAAATCTCAAGTTTCATTTCAAAAGAAGTATTGATGTGTCATCTCAAGTACTTTTCTAGACCAACCACAAACCATCAATCCCTTGCACAATTCCCATAAGGATTGACCCTCCCATAATGGATGAATAGATACTCATGGTGTGATAATCTATAAAGAAAATCTAGTACTCATGTGTTGTATGATTGCTAAGAACATGTAGTGTACCATAAATGTTTTTGTTCTAACATGATATTGCACAAACATATAAATTATATACATGAAATGACAATGTATAAATAACATTACTTTGGCCAAACTTTTCAATTATTATTGATCTCTAGGATCAGTCAATTTCATACATACCACTTGATCAAATCACCTTCATTTGGCATTAGTTCTACTAGTATGATAGTGAAGTCTATATCACTACTTGATCCATACCAATAATGTAAGATTTGGTTAACATAAATATAACCAACAAATTCATATAGATTAATTCTTACTAATAATCAAAAAACATGGTAAGCATAGGAATAATCAAATGCATACATTTATTCCATCAAACTATGAATGAATCTCCATAATATTATTTATCACATAAACAATAAGAAAAATAGTATGGTTTATACCAACCAAATATAATATATGTTAGGCTGCATATTCTATTTTCCATAAGTAGATACAAATATAGTAATTTCTATGAAAATCACTAACATCATAGTCCATCATTTCCAAGAACACACTACTCAATTTCAAATAGCCAGTCACAATAATTTCAGCAAAACAAATAACTTATAATCCAAGTTATACCTCATATGAACATAGTATTTCATTTATGTGACATATTATACTTTTAGGAGGCTTTGTGCATATAAATATAGTAACCTATCCTTTGGGATTCTATGTCTTATTTCACTAGTAAAAATCTATGATTATAGACACCCATTCCTATATCTATATATATATATATATATATATATATATATATATATATATATATATATATATATATGTATTTATGTATGTATGTATGTATGTATGTATGTATGTATGTATGTATGTATAAGAGTACCTATATTCTTATATAGACATATTTTGTATATTTACACACCTTGCATAACATATACTACATAGTACATATGTTTTAATACTCAATATATGTTCTACCATACTAAGAATATTCTTCATTTTTCTATTGATAAATTAACAATCAGGGTATATCACTAAATTTTACCATTTTTTGAACCCTTTTTACTATGAAATTATTTCCAAATCATGAATCCATTTTGATAAATAGAGGATTCATTTCATGATGGATAACTTCTTATAATAAATAAAATGCAATAAGAGGTCATATTCTATGCTAGCAAACACCTTTGAATAGATCAAAGATGTGAAGGCAACTCAAGTCAATCAAATAGCATTGACTAAACCCAAAATTCCAAATTCACCATTAATCATCGATACATTGCTTTATAATACAGAGTCAACATTGATGGTCTCAAGAAGAACAAGGTAGTAATAAACATGATTAAGAGTTATAAAGGATAGCCCACTTTTGAAAATGATTCATTTGATTTAAATTAATATTGTGGTATGTAAAAATTGTGAGTATAACCTAACATTCACCTCATGCCATGCCTACTCAGGGTTAATTAAAATTACCAAGATAACATTTGTTGAAAAGATATTCAAGCTGAGACCCCTTTCAATGTTTCCCCAAAGAACTAATTTTACACAAGATAATGTGTGTAGTCAAAACTACTCACTTAGGGCATATATTTGAATAATTTTCTAGTCCCATATGTAGATTCAACTATAACATGTTCTATGATAAGCTCTAAAATCACAACCCATAGATGTTAAATTGATTATTCATACTTAACAATTGTTGATTAACTACATGTAACCTAATGATAAGTAATACATAACTATTATATCAACATCACTATAAAATACATATTCCTGACTTGATTTTGTTAACTATATTAACTACCCCAGATTATAGTTAACTAATAGTATACTAACTATATACTTGTTCTATCAGTACATTAGAATACATTACTAAAGAGGAATATATAGTGACTAAAAATATATTAACCCTCATAGTATACATAGTTAGTATTCTATATTATATTAGTTAGTCATCATATATTATTTATTAACAATATACATTTCTAATAGTTGACTAACTATCCCCAAATATTGACTATAATCATGTTAGGATATAATAGCATCACTATAAATCATCATCAATTAGAAAGTATCCATTGGTTATCTATTATATCAAAATACTAATAGATTAGGTGGGTAACAAAAAATGTTGAATAGCCTCTTAAATAATATAATATATCTGGTACTTCAAACTATTATAATTATATCTGCCAGATCAAATAATACTTCCATGTATATATCAAATTTTGAAAATTTTCATAGGTTTATTATATAATAGTTCACTACATACATAATAGTATACATAGTTCACTGTAGTCACATAATCATATCTCATAATAATACTTTACATTTATAGAAGTGCTTTATAGGCCTCTATCACAAATTCTAGATCACTGGGTTTCTAGACCACTAAATTTATAGATTGTAGTTGTTACTTTAATGTATTTGCAAATAAATCAATATATATATATATATATATATATATATATATATATATATATATAATTATATGACTTTTTATGAATAAATATATAGTTTAACATATATATTTCTTTATGTTTTCATTGTCCATATATTTTGATTTAGCTATGGTCCAATCAAATCCTCCTTCAAATAATGGTAATAATAAATTCTTGAATTTCAAATATTGTTACACAACTTAATCTGACCATTTGTAATGTTTATATATCATTTTTATCATACAGGTTCACTGTTATTATATTCTCTTTTTCTAATATTGTTCACCATATATGAATAGCTAAATCGCTATTTAAGTATAATTTAATTAACTTAATTAAGAGGTTCATCCCATTTATTAGCAAAAAATATTATTGTTTTTTGTTCACTCTACACTATATCCCTATCAAGAAATGTAGCAGGTTATTCATGACTACCATGGCTAAGTATACAACATAGAAGTATCCATGCTCTAGTGGTTATTGCTCAGTATCAATACTAATTAGATGTCATGCTCAAACTCACTACCTTCATCCAATTTATTTCTTTAGATACTCTAGCCTAGTGGGTATGAGTAGTGACAATACTAATTAAGTTGTATTAATCTCTTGAGTTATGGTATTGCTTAATCCCCAATAAATTATTAACACTAATAAATTTATATGATAGACATCAATTTTAATAGTAATACAGTCTCTTAATTCCTTAAGTAATCTAATTAAATATGTCAAATAGAATAATACTTATTTCCAATATAATTTATGTTTGAAAATTTACTAAATCTTTTGATCTATACCACATGCATATATGCAAAATTCTTCATATTTCACAAAACTAAAATCATATTGCCTACCTCTCAAAATCTCTAACTCATAATTTCTTGGTTTGGAAGAGACTCCTTCCTCCACTCAATTTTTAACTTCTCCTCCACACTTTGTTTTCCTCTCTCTCTCTCCTCTCTAATTTTATTCTCTTTTGTGCCTATGTCTCTTTCCATGCCATACACCTACTCTCCCCCTTTTCCATGAATAATCTATTTCCCCTTTAAAGCTCACCTATATTTATTTAAATCTCTCCCTTTTTCTATTTTAAGTGTTTTTTTTTCTTTATTTTTTATTTGCATGATTTTTTTCTAGTTATATATTTTCCCAAATAAATATTTTTCTTAATTATTACTTTATTCAATTCTATTTCCTAAAAATTCTAAGTATATGCTTATATACTAATTACATGTAGTCATGCTATTTATTAGTAGATACAATAGTCAATAACTACGTTTAGAAGTTACTCATATTATAGTGATATTAATCAAGTTATTACACTAATGAGCTAGGTAGAAAGATATTATAAGATGAGTGCAAGGTTGTTGCATACTTGTAAAATAATTCACTATTTTTTAAAATATATTCCTTTATTTAATAAATATATGTGAGTTGTTATTTCACTACACTATTCATGTAAATTTGCATTTTCAAAAACATTAATAGTCATTAACACATTAGCATGACATAAATTCAATAACATAAGATTAATTCCACATAAGTGTTAGAATGTGATAACACACATATTCAATCATCAAAATCAATCAACCATCAAAATGTACTAATGTTAACCATGTAAATCATGCATATAATGAGTTTCATTAATTTGGTGTGTGCATGGGTTCTCTTCATTCCTCTATCATCCCCCAACATCTCTATCTATATCACCCTCTGCTATGATACTCTCCCTCCATCATGTTCTGAGGGTTGAATCTCTCCTACATCCAACTCATCACAAATAGGTAGTTAGTCCATACATCATGACATATATACATCATAAAATACTACTAAAATAATAAAAAAATCATGATCATTATGTAAGAATATACACTACAGCTAACTCATAACAATGAAATCATGTAATGAAAGCAATATTCAACTATCCCATAATAAAATATAACTCATAGCTTAGTTAATAATAACCCAAATCAAATTACTAGCTATATAAAATCTATAGATGATAAAGTAAATTTACTTATCATGAAATAGGGATGTAATAAAGAGGAAGTACTCTTCATATGGATTGGAATTATATGCAATGGTGTAGGCCTTGAAGAAATGGAGGCATTATCTAATGACTAAATAGTTTATCATTTACACAAATAACCATGCACTTCAATTTATCACCAATAAACCTAAGAGAAAATAGAGGCATGTGAAATGGGTGGAGTAAATGAAGAATTTCACCTTCAACATCAATCATAAACAAGGACAAATCAATAGTGTATAAGATGACTTGAGTATATTAGTCTTTTTAGTACATGAGATTCAACTTGAGATTATTTTTATCGAGTCCCTCAAGGAGATGTATGAGTATGATGAAGATTTCAAAGAAGCCTATAATTCTTGTAAGCATCCAACTATACTAAACAAAGAACCATGGCTAGACTATATCATACAATATGGGTTATTATTCAAAGGTGTACAATTATGTGTGTCAAGAAGTTAAATAAGAGATAACTTGATATAAGAAAATCATATTGGGAGTATGTCATGCCACTTTAGACTTGACAAAATGTTGAAATAATGCACTAAGCACTATTTTTGGCCTAAGATTCAAGTAGAGGTGTGAAGATATGTTACAAGGTGAAAAATTCGTCAAATGACCAAAGGAAAAATTATAAATGTAGGTTTATATAAACCCCTAACAAACCTAAATAGGCCTTGGGAATCTATAAATATGGACATTATGCTAGGACTACCTAGAACACAAAGAGGTTTTGACTCTATATATGTAGTTATGGATAGGTTTTTAAAAATGGAACATTTTATTCTTTGAAAGACCACAAATTATGCCACACATGTGGTAAATGTTTTTTTTAAGGAGGTAGTGAGACTTCATGGACTGCCACTAAGTATTATATTTTATAGAGATAATTCTTAGGCCACTTTTGGAGAACACTATGGAGGAAGCTAGGGACAAATATAAGTTTTAGCTCAACTTACCACCCTCAAATAAATGGTCAGATTGAGGTGGTTAATAGGAGTCTATAGAACTTATTGAGGTGTTTATTTAAATATAATCCCAAGAAATGGGATCTTGTATTAACCTAGACAAAATTGGCTTACAATGACTCATCTAATAGGAGTATTAGCATGAGTCCTTTTTAAGTGATGTATGGTATGCAACCTAGAGGATTGTTTGAGATAATAAAAAATCATAAAATGGATAAGATAAATTATGAAGGATAATCCTTTATAGTTTCCATGAAATAAGTTCATCAATAGGTAAGAAAGTAGCTAGAAGCTAGTGTGGAGAAAATTAAAAAGCAAGCATATTTGAGTAAAAGAAAGGCAAGTTTTCAAGTTAGAGATTTAGTTTTGGCTCACCTTAGGAATGAGATATTTCCAATAGGTGGGTATAATAATATTAATATTATAAAAATGGTCCTTTTAAGGTTCTTATAAAGTTTGCCAATAATGCATATGAGCTGGAATTGCCTAGTGGTGTAGGCATATCACCAATTTTCAATGTTTCAAACTTATAACATTACAAATAATGAGAAAAGAATAAACAAACAATAGATGAAGAAGATATATTATGTGAAAATTGGGCAAATTATTTTCCTTGAGTTAAACCAAATGAGTTATAATGCATCTTAGATAAGCAAGTGGTCAATAAAGCTAGGGACAAATAGTATTTCAAGTATTTGGTCAAGTGGAAGCAATAACCCATTGAATATATTACATGGATGACAAATAATGAAATTAATAATCAAGGTAGTAATATATAATAATTGTTATGATGTGAGATTTCACATTTTTAGAGTTCTTTAGGCTCTCCAACTCCCAGTCATAATATGGGAACAACCATAGGCTGTGGGTATCCTATAATAGGGTTAAACCTCTAGAGAAGGCCAGCTTCCATATGATGAATCACCTAAACTAATTTTATCATAGGGAAAAGGGTTATAAATGGGAAAAGTTATCTTAAGAAGGATAAAATGTGATTAACCAAATAAAAATGAGAAAATCCCATAAGCTTTAACCCATACTAGATCTACAGAAGACAATGCTAGCTCATACAACCTCACAATCTAAATCAATGCATAAGTGTTTAATGGATTATGTTTAGGAAAAAGACTAATCCAGACCTATAAACAACTTGAAAACACCTTATAAGAGTAAAGGAAGGAGGAAAATTGATATGGAATAATCTCCTTCACAAGGCTATCATGTATAACTCACTAAACATTGATCCAAGGTAAGAGATAGGTTTCCTAGCTATCAAACATATGATATGTATAAAATAAGGACTACTCCACAAGCTATCAAACTTGGTGTGGTTTACAAGCTTGGCCTTATTTGAGTCCCACCTAAGGAATAAGTCCCCTTATTTTAAGTACCTTAGTGTGGCTCTCTTGTCAAAGGATTTCTTGACTTGAGCTTGATGTGACTCTAATGTCTTCATTACAAGGTCCTTAGTCTTTTTAAGCTTCATGAACTCTAGCATACTCATGTTCATAGGCTCACTCTTCATCAACTCAATTTGATGGGATAAATCTAAGGTAGGAAGTCTAGGATAAATGGGAAATTTGGCTTCCCTTCCATATATAAGGACATATGGAGAATTTCCAATGGTAACTTTGGGAGTCACTCTATCAGCCCATAAGGTTATCCTTAGTTTTGTATGCCAAACCCTTTGATTTTCTTCCATAGTTCTCTTGATAATACTTAACAAGTTTATATTTATGGACTCTACTAGTCTATTGACTTGGGAGTAGTAATTAGAGTACATGCTAAGGTAGATGTTCAAATTAAGTGCCCATTCACTTGTCTACATACCAAAAAAATGCTAAGGAATTATCTAAAATTATAGTAGCTAGAACACCAAACCTAGTTACTATGTTCTCTTAGAAGTCTGATACTATTATTTCATTAGATTATTTCATGGTAATTTCTTCTCCCCACTTGGTGAAGTAGTCAATTTTAGTGATCACCCATTTATGTTCTACACTTGAATGTGGATTTATCATTCCTATGAAGTCCAACCCCTATTACATGAAGGGTTTCTCAACCTGAATTGGGTTGAGTGGAAGAGTAACAAATCTTTGCTACCCTGAAAAGATATCACACTTCTAACATTTATTGACCCATGCATAGGTATATTTGAAAAGGTTATGTAATAAAAATGAACCCTCATTATTTTTTATACTATTATTCTTGGAATAAAATGGCCTCCTATAGTTCCATCATGAAATTGCTCCAAAATTTTTATCACTTGATCATCATCTATGCACCTAAGGAGTACTCCATTAAATTCCCTTATAAAAATAACACCATAAACTAATGTATAAGGTATGTACTAAAGCCTAAAATACCTTCATTTTTCTCTATCCAAACCTTGAGGGCATTCTCTTGTCATCAATAAATGTGTCATGTTTTGGAGCTATAATTTATGAAGTGGAGGTCCATCTACCTATGATTCATCTTATGTTACCAAAATAACTTCTTTGTCTTTTTTAAGATCATCTACCATATCCTCACACAAGCCTTTTCCTCTTACCATCTTGGTGACTTTGATCTCCACATCATACTCCATGACCTTGGTAATCTAGTCTGCTCATTTCTCATTAAAGTCTTTGTTAAAGAGGAAGTCTCTAACTCTAGGATGAGACACCATAAGATAAACCTTGATATTAAAAATCATTGGCCTAAAAATTTTGAGGATTCTCAAATCTTATATAACCTACTTTTTAATAAAAGTGTACTTTACCTCATATCCTTCTATCCCTTGACTAAAAAAAAGAAATTGGTTTCTCAAGTCCTTCACCATTCTTCTATATCATCATAGCTGATATGTTGTCAATATTGGCAAAGGTGTACAATGTAAAATATTTTGATAAGTTAGGATTTATGAGTGAGGGTGCTTAGAAAATGGATTTCTTGATGGCCTCTAATGATGCTTTACCTTCATTTTACCAAGAAAACACTTGGATCTTTTTTAGCATGGTAGTGATGGGTTTGACTAGATTTCAAAAACTAGGTATAAACTTTCTCACAAAGTTTATCTTCCTAAGGAAGCTATGGATTACATTCTTGTGCTTTAATAAAGATATGGCTAGGATATTACTTATTCTATCAGGTTTAATGGATAATCCTTCCTTTGAGATAATGTGACCCAAAATTTTGCCTTCATGAATAGAAAACACACATTTATTGGGATTTAAATAGATCCCATACTCTCTACATCTTTGGAATATCAACCTTAGATGGTTCATGTGCTCACTAGCCTTCTTGGAGAAAACTATGATGTCACCCAAGTAAAGTAGTACCATCTGATTTAGAAACCCTTGGAAAGCCATGTCCATGTATCTTTGGAAAGTGGCCCCAACATTTAACAATCCAAAAGGCATATTTTGGTAAGCATGTGTGCCCCACTTTATGGTGAAGGCAATCTTATACTGATCTTCCTCTCTTACCAACACATGGTTTTATCCTGAATGCCCATCAAAAAGAGAGAAGCATTCTAAACCAAAAACTATCTAAAGAAGTTGTTACATGGATGGTAAGGGGTAGTGATATTTCAAACAGGCCCTACTCAAATCAATAAAGTTAACACACAATCTGATTTCCCCACTTTTCTTCCTTACTGGTACCAAATTGGCTACCCATGAGGAGTTATTAATGGTAAAGATGATCTTGTATTCAATTAATTTGGTCAATTATTTCCTCATAAGCTCTTTAATTTTGGGTTTTATAAGCCTCTAATTTTGCTTCAAAAGCTTGGAATTAGCCTCTAGTTCTATAGTGTGTTAGGCCAGCTTGGGTTCAATGTCTCTCATGTCATTATATTCCCAAGAAAAAAAGTTTGTATATTCTTTAAAAATTTATATGAAATCATGCCTCTTAGCTTTATTGCCTACCTTCCCAATCTTGAGGATCTTGTCCTTAAATATAAGGACTCTTTCATAGTTTTCTTCACTTATTGACAACATTACATTGTCTTTTCTCATATGATCTCCCTCATGGAAAATACCTTCAAGGGTGACAATCCCTTTAGGAGTCTTGTTAGATCTCAACTAAATAATTTGATCCTCATACTAATGTTGAAAATTTCCCTATTTTATAAAGTAAAACTTTGCTTCCTGCTACAAAAAATAGGCAATTTGCTTATCATTCTCAAAGACCTACTAATGAGATTCATTATCTAAAACTTATGGTCTTACCACCACTTTGACATATGGCTACACAATGGTCTTTTTTAACTCATTTAGATATCAAATTGAGATCTCAAAACTACCAACCTATCAACATATCCATTTTGGTACATTGGTACTACTTAGATGTTAAAGTCCTTAAAATCCTCAATTAGGTCCCACACCCTATGTTTGTAAGACTTCATCAAGAGATTCTTGGTGATATTATAGCCTCTAACTTGGTACACTATCATCTCACTATCCCCATAAAATTTAAATTACTTGATCTCTCTCTTACTATCCCATTAAAGACCGTGGATAAGACCCTCATATTCTACTTCATTACAAGACATATTAATGGGGGATACTAGAATTACACATGAACCCACTCCATATTTACTCCTTGGACCATCAAAGAATAATTTCCATAAGCCATTATGATCTTCTTGAGGTCTAATGAGTGATGACATAGATTGATTCTCTTCATGTAAGTAGTAAACACCCACATCCCTCTCTTTAACTCCTTTCAAGGATCAACCAAATGATTATCATTCCATAGTTCATCCAAGAACATGTCTAGTATCTTATCAAGGTGAGTGTTTAATTATTGACCAACCATATGTCCATCCTCATCAAGAATGGTGTAATTAAGGTTTATGTTTTCTAGACCACAAGGCTCTATGTGGAATTATGCAATGGGCTTAGCCTTAATAGATACCTTAGTTCCATATCTTATTCTAAATTCCATGTATGACCAATCTACTACAAGATAACCTTCAATATTTTTAATGAATTATATGTATATGAATAGGGAAAAATGATTAGGTACATCTAGGATCAACACATCTTGATCTACTAAGACACTAAGACAAGCATGTAGGGTCAAGTTAAGGTCTCTAATGATACTAAATGGCTCAGTCGAAGAACCATTAAGCTAAAACACTCCCTTAGACAAGGCCTCATATTTTAGACCAAGTTGATTAGCTATGGACTTTAGTATTATTGAGGTACTAGCCCCACTATCTACCAATAAATTATGCACTAAAGAGTCAACAATGACTATTGAAATGTAAAAGGGAGGAGGTCTGACCACCTTATCTAGTTTCCTTTTATTTGGTCCTTTGGTTGCATTGATGAGAACCACTTTCTATTTAACAAGTGGTTTCTTAGAAAAATTGATTCTCAACAACCCTTCTTGGAAGATGTCTACCTAACCAAGCATGGAAAGCATATCCCACATTGGCACACTCATATTAGACCTTTCCATTTATTCGGAAATGTTGATGGGCGAACCACCAACCTTTAGTTGTGCTTTGGGAGACACAATTTCACCTTGAATTTGTGAATTTTTAAGGACAAAGACTTTCCCTTGATTTTGATTCCCTAGAGCTATTGGAACTTTTGGAATAGCATTAGGTCCATTTGGATTTGATATTTAAGGAGTAATGATAGGAGGCTCTTTGAATACTTCCTAATTACCATACATATTCCTTCTTTTGGACCTTGTATTAGCTACCACTGGGATGTATGCCTATCTAGAATTAACTTATTGATTCAATGCATAACACTCCTCTTTTTCATATCTCACCATTGTAGCATCCAACTAGCTTGGTCCTTGATCAGGGCTTTAACCTTGATGAGGCTCTTTTGGTTTTATCATCATGGGTACTTATATGTTTTGATCCATAAGAGCTTGATTATACCCATAATTAGTATCTTATTTCCATTTATCATTGAAATCTTGAGTGAAATTAATGTTTGGGATAATGGATTGCCTAAAATTCTAATTATAGATCATGATACCTTCAAAATCTTGAGTAATATTATTTTGAATAAGGACTAGAGTGTTGGATGTGCTTACAGTATTTGAATTATAGTTACTTTGTCTATTGTAGATATGTTTCCCTTATCTTTAAACTTGTTTTTGGCCCCGACCTTGGAAATTTCCTATATATAGTGGTCTATTTGATTGATAATATTGTTGATGAGGTTGATATGAGGATTGATAAGACCTATTGAATTGGGCCTATTTCCTTTTAACATTCACTAGTTCATTTCCCAAAGATTAGAACATGTTATTAAGCTCTTAAAAGTTATTATACTTTTGATTATCATTAGATTGACTAGTGGAAGCCTTTTCTTACTTAGATGTGGGTATAACAATAATTCTAGGCATGGGAGGCATGGAATCAAGGGGAGGAATAGAAATAGGGGTGGTTTGATCTTAGGGAATAAAGGCATTAGTGGTATAGGTGTAAGCTTTCCTACCTACACCAGATAATTTTTTACTCTGATTTCCACCTCATATGCATTTGGAAATGTGTTTCCTCCCATGGACTAAATCATTACTATAATGTCACTATTAAGGGCTTTCAAATAGTATAAGAAGTCAATGTTTAGAGTAGGCTTGACAGAGACTAGGATCCTATCCCAAGTGTTTTTGAACCTTATATTGAAGTCTTACTTGACTTCATGATGGGACCTTTTTATTGTGGTTAACTACTCTACAAGTGATAAATGGTCACTTTTATCCTCAAATTTCTTACACAATACATCTCTTAACTGATCCCATGTGGTAATGGAATTTTTAGCAAGGATTCTATACCAGTCTAAGGTTTTACCTTTGAAAAAGATGGATAATAACATAATTTCCACACTTTCTTCATTGATATCATGAATTTTCAAGAAGTTTTCTATATTCATGAGGTGTTCATAAGGGGTTATAGCTTGGTCTCTAGTAAAATAATTGACACTTTTAAGAGATATTGTTGGAATAGGATCATATTGAGGGAGGTCTAGAGGACTTTGTCCATTAAAATCCATGAAAGTTAAAGGGGAAGCCATGGAAATGAAAGGGTTTTAAAAAGGTCTTCTTGTAGGGGTAGGACTTAGAATTGACTTAGAAACAAAGTTTCCTTTATATGTATTTATATTAGCAAATCTTAATCTTTTTATTGAGTTCAAAGGCAATTCAAAAAATTCAAAGGGAATACCTCTAAAATCTAATCTTGTAGTCACCTTTGGAATGAGATGTAGTCACTACTTTACCACCAAATGTTGAATATTATTTTGGAGTCATTATATGTTATTGATTAGAAGCTATAACTACTATAAATTGATCAAACCAACATTACATTTTAACCAATCTTCTTTGAACTATGTCCCACTGGGCATGCTATAAATTGTTATAACATGAGATTTCACCCTTATGAAAGAGTTATTTAGGATACCCCACTCCCAATCATAATATGGGAAAAATCCTTGGCTATGGGTATCCTATAATAAGGTTAAACCTTTGAAGAAGGCTGACTTTCTTTTAATGAATCACCTAAACTAATGTTGTCATAGGGAAAAGGGTTAGAAAGAGGAAAAGGGATCTTAAGAAGGCTAAAATGTGATGCAACAAATAAAAATGATAAAATCCCATAATATTTAATCCATACCATATTTATGTAAGATAATTCTAACTCACACACCCTCACAATATAGCTTAGTGCATAAGTGTTTCATGGACTAAGTTCAGGTAGAATACTAATCCAAACCTACAAATAGCTTGAAAACACCTTAGAAGAGGTAAGGAATGAAGATAATGGATATTAAATATTCTCATTCACAACTCACTAAACATTGATCCAAGGCAAGATATAGGTAAAAAAATTCTTTTATTACATCAAGACGTAGTTCTTACAAATGCTTGATAGGGTTTAGCCTAATCAAGATGGGTATATTTTTTAATATCTCAGAGAGTCCCCTAATAGTCAAGATTAAAGAGTCATTGTGAGAGTTTAGAATCTAAGAGAGAGCTTACAAATAAATAATAATAAGAGATATAGGAGAAATGGGAGAAAGAGGGGGAGCATGCCATTTGAGATCATTAATTGAGATTTCATCCTTCTTGATTTTTGAACCATCTTTGATCTAATTAGGAATAAAATGCTTTGAGAAGAAATAAATGCTCCAATATAATTTCCAATCTCATAATACCTTTTGTTTTATCTTCTATGCCATCTCCACTTGCTTTTATTAAGAGGATAAAGTCCTCATATCTATGGACTTGACAAAGCCATGCCCAAGTCTACTTAAGTGGCTAAAAGTACATATTTTTCAAACCTATATCTTTGTCAAAGGATAAAACACTCTTACACATCTTCCCCTAATCCAAACCTAATAATAGGTATATTTTAGATTGAAAATTAATCCATTTATTAGTTTTCCTATAGTTGATATCCATGAAGAGCTTACATACTATTTAACATCATTCTTGAACTATATTAGGTCTAAATAAACCTATTCTACCTCTGAACCTTATGGCAATAAATAAAACATTACACACAAGGATGTCCCTTCATGGAACAAGATTTAAAATATAAGAAAAATGAGTCTGTATGCATTGGATCCTCTAACAAAGGTCTCAATTGAGCTTCAATGCCATCCTTTGAAATATTTTCTCTGGTTCAACTTTAAGTCATATTTGACCTCTACTTGAAGTCTTCTAACTTTGAATTTTGATATCAATTTTTGATATTGATCTAGGATTTTCATATTGTGCCAATTCTTATCTTCCCATTTATTCTATGGGCTCTACATCTAGTCTTGGTCTAGTTCCCATGCTTGCACCACATGGTGGCCTAGCATTCATCCTATGGTTGTTGACTTCTTAACCTTACATGCACCATCGATATTCCTTTGCATAGAATGAATTATTATTATTTATTTACCTAATAGTTTCCATAGTTATGACACATTTAAGATTCTCATTCATTCGTAGGATCCACTAACTAATCTACCTTTAACTTACCATTGATCTACTTTGCTATGATGGTTCACACACCATTGATTAGCTTGGACCCAATGGTTTTATCAGTCGCTACATGCCATTAGATATTAATATGAGTACCCAATGTCTTTCCAATTTTAATCTATGCATTCATCCTTAGGATGCATTGACCTTTTAAGCATGAGCTCATCGTTGATCTTTGATGCATGATTTGACATGCTTCATTAGATCTTCTAGACCCAGTAACATCATTTACTGCCCACTTACAATTAGATCCTGACTCAAGTTTCCATGATTTGGAAACATTATGGCCCCATGTTTATCTTTAATATACTTTTATTTATTATTAATTCAAATTGATATTCACCATGACTTTTATTTGACATTCATGTGCACATCCCACTCTGCTAGTTCATCTTTGAAGACTTAGATCCTAAGATAGAAAATTCATCAAGACCTAAAATTTGCAAAGAATGTTAAAGTAATGAAAAAATGTTGTACATGTGATATTTTGGCTTTTAGAGGCCTCCTAAATGAAAATATTAAATGCATAATCAAGCTGACCCATTCATTTCTATGTGACATGCCATGATGATCTGTTCTCTCTAGACTTTTGCAAGTCATTTTTTTATCATCAAATTCATTAATAACTATATTAATATTAATCAAACCATGTAAATAATTATATAACTGATCCATATAGGTGATTTTATATATGTGTTCCAACAAAACTCATGGATAATAGTCCTTGAGTCTTTTCTTTTCTTTTCCCCTTGCGAGTATGATGTAAGAGCATCACTCCTAGGTGCAAATTGTTAAAAATTTTGGTTTTATTAGTCAATTTTGGTATTTAATATGGTAAAATTGATCTTATTATTCTTATATAACTATTATTTTTAATTTCAAGTTGTTATTTTATCTCTAGATGCTTAGAAGTTCAAATTTTTCTTTTCTTGCCAAAAAGAACTTTATGAATTTTTGAACTAGTTAGGCATAGTTTAGGTGATAAAAGTGTGTTTTGAAGGATTTTAAAGTGATTAAATTGTTATAGTATACCCATAATTGGAATATTTACTTATGATACTTATTTTAGGAACATTTGTTCAAGAATTGACTACTTAAAATGTGTGCTTTAACACTTTGTTCTTCTCTTGAATGCTCTTAGAAGGATCTAAAATATATTTGAGAAATTATAGGAGATATATATTATTGTAAAATCATTTTTGAGAGAGATTATTTTATTTTTAAATATTAATTATCTCTAAGAACAAAAAATATATTTTTTAATTTCAAATACATATACAGTTACAGACCCATTTTTATGATTTTTGTGTTCAAAAAGACAGTGTATGCATTATTTACAAGGAAATATCCTATAGAAAGGTGGTTTGGTTGCATATATTTATTGTTAATATATTATATATTTATCTAAAATGTTATTTATTTGTTTCTTTAATCTTTATTAACATATTTTAGGAAATACTCAACTCAGACCCTATTAAAACATGTATTTTCACACTTAGGTAGACCAAAAAGCTTGTGAAAGCTAATGAATAAAAGAATAAAAGAGGAAAAAATGAATATATAATATGTATATTTTTTTTATATAATATTTACATAATTTTTAAACTCCATTAAAATCTTGAAACATCAAATTTCCTCTTTTTGGGTTGTCATAGTCAAGGAAAACCCTGTATTGGGGTTTTGAAACTAAATGAGGCATTGTGAACATTTACACCAACTAGTTTGTCTAAAATTTGGTGATTAGTTGAGTTTTGAGTTAATCTAAGATATTTTGGAGTTTATGTCTTATTAAAATACATCTTTGTATAGAATGAGATGATTATGAATGAAAGAGGTGTTTAGAGACCTAATTGGACCTAGATAGGGTTTAGAAAGTGCATTTTTGTGTGGAATTAGAAAAAAAACTTATTAGAGTGAAATAAATAAAGAAATGGTATCTTAAAATTAGTTTTTTTTCTTAGGTTATATCCTATTCTGATCATACAACTAGAAATAGTCAAAAGAAGGATACAAAGGAGGCAGTCAAAGCTAATCGACACTAAGTCATCAAATTGAAGGATTGTTACTTATCCTATACATAACTCTTTCATGGATTAGATCTAGATGTTATATTGGATGGTATGAATGGTATGACATGAGACATAAGGGATTCAGTGGAGAACTTGGAGCTACTAAGTGGAGAGTTAGATTAGTTGAAGTAGGCACCAGGAGGTTCCTTACTACAAGTGGTATGCTCTTAAAGATTGCATTTGTGTTTGATACTAATTACATACCTAAGGGAGGCATAAAGAGTATTATATGTCATGATATGGGAGTATTAAAAGGAAACAAGTAAGAAATGATGATTAAAAGGATTTAGGCCAAAGGTACTTGGGTGAAAGATGAAGGGGTAATAATGGAAAATAGGGGAGGCACCTCTTGGGAAACCTATGGGGGTAGAGAAAAACTAGTGGGCACCATAATTAAGAGTTGAAAAGTGTTGGTATTAATGGTTGAAATGGAAATGGGAGGAGATGGAGGAATGAGTGGGGGAACCAAGATGGGTGTCTATTGGGTGCCTTTTTTTAGGCTTGTTCTTGGGTTACTAGTCACATCAAATCTTAAGGGTTGTGGTGATGATGGTTGAGTAGGCTATTCTTGAGATGCTTGGTATCATGTAGTGTAGGGATAAATATATCATAATATAGCTAATGGATATGTAGAAGGAGGGAGAGGCAAATATAAGTCATGAGGAGTTATTAAAATAAGTGGAGGTAGATCTAAATCATGATGAGTAGGAGCTCTTGGTAGAAGTAAAGCTGGAGATGGGACTTAAAGGCGATAAGGTGGCATGACACCATGTAAGATCCTTTGAGAAATGGTTAGAGTTATTAGAGTTGGGTCTTTTGTATATCAAGTTGGAGTAGGAGGAGGCTTAAAGGGGCTTGATTGAGTCTTCTTCCCATTCTTCTTCTTCTTGGATACTATCTAGGATAGCACTTCCTAGTCAATGGTGGCATTCAAATAGATTTCATCATCATCTTTAGTCTGATGGTTGTAGTTGATGTGAAGGTGGGTTGAGTACTGCACCAAATGAGCTTAAATTACCCCTTTAGGGTTTCATTTTTTGAACTTATACTTTGCAAGGGAAAATGATTTTTTATCATCTACCATATTTTATATTAATGGGAATGTCTTATATATGTGGTTTCGTATGGTGATTGGGAGTTATGGCCATGACTTTTAATGATGCTATATATAGAACCCAAAGATGCCTTCTACTAGCTGGTAGGCGATTTCTTATTCTAATGGGAAACTAGAGACTCAATATGGTATGTGGAGGGGGTCCTTGAGGAATCCTATGATCTAGATTATAGTGTCATCCTTATAAAACCAATAGTCCTTGATGGCTATGATAAAATCTAGGATTAATCTTGAGAGTGAAGGCATTAGAGCTTCATTGATGGCATATTAGACCATTGGGTATATTTGATCATAGATATTTTAGATGTGATGGTAGAACTAGTGAACATATAGCTTATATAAGACCACATGGACCATTGATCCCCTAAGAACCCATGTAGGAAAGGATAAAGGATTGAAAGAGAACATCTTGAATACCATGTCTAGCAAGTATTTCATCATGTAGAAGTTCTCCTGAATTAGGCATCTATGATGTCATGGAATAATTTGTAGTTGACCAATCCCCCCTATATTTAAGATGTCCAAGCATGTTAGGATCATGTTCAAGAGAGTCACCCAGCTCAATAACATGCTGACAGTCATGGGATTTGAATAATATATTTAGTAGGATCATGCCTACCTAGACCTCCTCCTAAAAGGTGTAGATGGGATTGGCGGTGATATTTTTTTAACCCATTTGGAATTATGTTTATTAACATTATCATGGAAGAAATAATATATTTGTTAGGGAACATCTAGACCAACATTTTTGATGCATCATAGGAGAAAGTGAAGTATAAGAGGGAATATTACACCTTGATTACATTTTAGATATATCAACAATTCGATGTCGATATTTGGGTGAGCATACCCAGTTGTTGATTCATTATTGTAAGTGAATGGATTTTTGAAGGATGTTTCTCAATATGTTAATGCATGGGAACACCTATGGTTTGGCTATGACTTGATGGAGTCTACATTTATTATAGGACCTAAGGTCATCCTCATACTTAGCCTGTTGTTCATCATCTTTGGTAGAATCCTTGGGGACTAACTTAATTTTTTTGAATATATCATTCTATTACTTCCACTTAATCAATCCAATAGGGAAGGTGGTATCCAATTATTTAATGTTGGCCTTTATTTTTAAGGATTAATAAACCATTGGAGTAGGATAAAAGAGCAATTAGGAAGATTTGAGTGTAGAAGGGAAAGGATAGAGGGGATCTATGGAATTTTGAAAGTGATGAGCTAGATATTTATTTAAAGGAAATAATGGTAACCATTAGCAATATTCTTATAGGCATTTTTAAGTGCATGCATACATCCCCTTAGATAAATGTATTTTGGTGGCTCACTTTCTATGAATTTGAATCTGAGTTGGTGGTTGGATTTTCTCTCTTTATTTCCAAATTTAGAATTGAATTTGGAGCCCATGATCCTTCTCTACCATCTAGATATAACAATGGAAATTATATGTCTTAAAATTTATAATAAAGTATAATTCCCAATTAATTAATGCCCAATTCATGATAGGCATGCAATTATATCTCTTAGAGGTTTGTCAACTAACTCCTACTTTTTGATACATGTCATATGTTCATTGGTTTCCCCATTAATGGTCTGCACCTAGGAACATCTCTATACTCTATGTTTTCCCCCTAATCTAGGTGATTTATACCTTTGGGGCATGTGGCGAAACCTAATTGGTTATCAAAATTTTCATATGTACTTTATTCTAACTTTCCTAGGGCCTTAGGTGGCTATTAGTTCATTCATGCATTGGTAAATGTGGTACCTTCCCATTTAGTTGGGCTCTCATGGGACATAACATCTTTGATATGATTATGGGACTAGTTACTCTAACTCATGTTGACATCAAAAAATTTCATTCATTTAATCTCCTTATAACTTTGATACCTCTAATAGGTCTAGGTGACTAGCCATTCTAACACCTAGTGATGGTGCCTTCCCATTTGGTTAGGATCTCCTATCTTGTGACATCTCTCACATGTTTGGTGGTTAGATGATATAACTTCTAGAGATGTGGTACCTTCTTATCCATGCATGCTCTCCTAGGATATGACATCTTTGAAAAGTCTAAGGGACTAGACACTGTAACACCTAGTGACATGGTGGCTTCCCATTCAACTTAGCTCTCCCAAGCTCTAACATATCTAACAAGTCTAAGGGACTATATGTTGTGATACATGGTGACATGGTGCCTTCCCATTCAGCTAGAATCTCCTAGAATCTAACATGTATGATATGTCTAAGAGACTATCTATTCTGACTCTTAGTGATATGGTGCATTCCCATTCAATCAAGATCTCCTAGGCTCTAACATATTTGATATGTCTAGGAGACTAGCCACTCTAACTCATGACAATGTGGTGCCCTCTAATCCAATTGGGCTCTCTTAGTCTCTAACATCTCTGATAGGTCTAGGGGACTAACTTATTTGACTCATAGTGTCATGTCACCTTCCCATTTTATTAGGCTCTCCTAGGCTCTAACATCTCTAATAGGTTTAGAGGACTATCCACTTTGACTCATGGTGACATGGCACCTTCTCATTCAGCTAGGCTCTCCTAGGCTCTCCTAGGATCTAACATCTCTAACAAGTCTAGGGTATTGGTGACTATGACTCTTGATGACATGGAACCTTATAATATATACATATTTCATTGAGATCTAACATCTCTAATAGGTTTTGGGGACTAGCCACTCTGCCTTGTGGTGACATGTGCTTTCCCATTTGACTAAGCTCTCTTAGGATCTAACATCTTTGATAGGCCTGAGGGATCAAACATTCTAACTCCTAGTGATGTGGTGCCTTCCCATTTGTCTAGGCTCTACCAATATCTAACATATATGATAGGTCCAAGAGACTATCTATTGTGATTCCTCATGACATGGTATTTTTCCATTTAGTTGAGCTCTCTCAGGCTCTAACATCTTTGATAGTTCTAGGGGACTGGCCACTCTAACTCCTGGTGATGCAGTGCTTTTCCATTCAGTTAGATTTTATAAAATTTGAAAACTGATAGATAGATAAATAAAAGGAATGTTATACATCAAAACTTACTTGTCAATCTAGAGATCTTGGTTTTCCATGGAGGGCAATGGATTTTTTGCTCTGGGTAAGGAACTAGAATCCAAAAGATTTAAGAGAAAACTAACCTAAATGTTATCTCCGTGATGTATACAAATTTAAAATACTCCTTAGTCTTAAAGAGAAAAAAAGAGGAATGTAGTCACTCAAGAAAATCAAGGCAATGCATATTTAGAAGATTTGAGCAGGCCTCACCAATAGAACAAAAAAAGGACCTTGAATCTCTGGTTCATGATAATTTTAGAGGGTCCCCCATTTTGAAGAAAAGGGGGCATTTTGGTAACAAAAAATGGTGAATTATATGGCAAAAGTGATGAGAAACACTTAAAACTTGATCATTTTATTCTTCTTTCCATGCTCAACATAGAGATTGTTAAAGGATTTTTATTGACCACAAAAAAGACAAGGCACCAAAGTCTCTCAATAGAAAGTGGTATACTGAGCTTCCAAATTATAGATGACCACTAATGTATATGGGAAATGATTTTCATTTCTGATTTATTCTTGGATTATATTCAAGTAATCAAGGCTATATTTGTTATCATACTTCCTATAAGTAATTTTTGGCTTGATGGATTGGGGGGATGGTTTGGGCATTGCTCTACTAATAGATGAGCATCCATAACCCTGATATAGATGCCTCTAGTCTTGTTCATGGCCTTATTCCACTTTTAACTAGGTCAAAAATCTTATTGTGGAGAATGCATGTATATCCCTTTTGAGGTAGACTTAGAATTTAGATTATGCATGATTTATTTATTATTTTCTAAGATTCCCTTGAAGTGAACATTATTTATTAGTTTTATCCATTGATATTTTGGGACCAATCCAAGGGTGAATGAATAAGGAGAAAATTATGAATAGTCAACTAGTTTTTGAACAACTTGAATAATTTGGAATATTCTTGAGTCATTATTTTAAGTGTAACTTGGTATCTCTATTGGGGTGTAGGATGTTCTAAAACCCACCTGTTTATCTTATAATCATTGGTCTCTCATATTTGGGATGTCAAAATTTTCCATTACTATCCTGGAGTTAGTTAGATTGAAGGTTTAGACTTGGGTCTCCCTAATCCTCAACAATCCTCCTAGGTTTTGCCACCACCTGAAGCTGTTACTGACAAGTGCAAGTGTTAAAATAACATTACAAAATAAAAAGGGGGTGAAAGGGGGAAAGTATAAAGGAAAATAAAATCACATATTCTAAACAGATACATGATGAAATTAAACACAAAAATAAATCAAATATATCTAATATATACATTACCACATTTGTTTGAGCTACTTAAAACTACATTAGAGGGTATAACCAAGAAATAGTTCTTTAAGAACCACCTATTCACTAGAATTGGTAGCTCATTTACCTTGATATCCTTGAGATAGAAGGAATTCTAACTTTGTATTTTGACTATATATTATGAGTTTATCTAGAGAGGATCAAATTTTGAATGTTAGCCTTTATTTTCATGGGCCTTGTCCGACATTAAGACTAGGTCAGAGATCTTGAAGGTCCTGATATTTGACCTCTTGTGAAACCACCTCTTGACTATGTCTTGATGTTTTCTAAATCTCAACAAAGGTTCATATTGGGATTATTATAACTAAATAAAGTCCAAAATTTTGGAATTCACCTTGTCATATGATTCCATAAACTACTACATGAAATTATATGTCGACAACTTGATGGTGACATGCATGATTGGCTCCAATTTGTGGACTAGAAGGAGAGGAGAGATTTTGAGTTCTAGTTCATACCTATTACAGTCTACCAATAGGATAAAATTTAACAGTGAGTTCCATTTTTGAGGATTTTCTCTAGCTAATTTCTTGATAGCATTTGATTAGGTTTTTATTAGTGGATTTTACCAATCCATTCCCTTACAAGTAGTGATTAGATGAGAACTTTAGTGTGATCTTATTATCATAGGCTAATTAAATGAATTATTTGGATTGAAAGGTGGGCCTATTAACACATATTAAATAAATAAGGACCCCAAAATGGGTGGTTATGATATTCTCTAGGAATTTGATGACTTTAACAATGGTGATATTTTTAGTTACAACTACCTTAAACCATCTAGTGTAATAGTTTGATCCTATCAAGGTGAACTTATGACCAACCAATGAAATAGATTTAATCACCCCTAAAAAATATAGTCCCCATTATGTAAATGGTGTATACTCTACAATGGGTTATAATGGCATTATTTCATACATTTCTATATTAGCAAAGGTCTATCATTGGTGGCATAAATAAACATGAGTATGAATATGTTTGAATAGTGTGGGCCAATAGTAACCTACCCATATAAATTTTTGAGCCATGGTATTTGGTGTGGGATGGCTATCTCTAAATTTTTCATTAAAACTTGATATTATATCCTTGTCCTCTTCTTGTGATACACATTAGAGGTAGATTCCTTTGTGGTTTCTTCTAAAAATAAATCCTTTATTCAACATATAGTGCATGGCCTTTAACTAAAGGGTTCCTCTCTATGTGTGGTTGAGTCTCAATGGTGCATTTCCATAGATTAAAAAGTACATGACCAAGGCATACTAGTCTAATTGTAGTAACCTCTATTAGTCCACCTACTGTACCATAATTCTTGGATCTATCTCTATGATTAGCTGAGTAATGCCTTGACCTCCCAAGTCATATTCTTGAAATTTAATCATCCATTAGTATCTCCTTTTGCCTATCTCATTTTACCCAAGCATTTGATTTATAACTACATCATAGATAATGTCATGTACTCTATTGTAGAGGATGTAATGCCTAAATTTATTCACTACCTTGATTAGGGCATAGGAGTTCTTGTCAAGGTTAAAATACCAAAGCTTGACATCCTTAATATTAGTGCTCATAAAATACATGGGGTTTTCTTCTCCTTCTAACCTTTTGGTGAGACAAGTGGAAATAGTGGGATTCAAAATGAAAGGGTAGACATAAAAGTCTTTCATATAATCTAGGCTAATGAAAACCAAGGCTTGCATGATTACATATTTGATATCTTATAAAGCTTTCTTTGATTCTATGTGTCACTCTAATTTAACATCTTATTTGAAAATTGCATTTAAGGGCTTCAATAGTCCAACAAATCCAAAAATAAACTTACACACGAAGTTGATTTTTCCAAAGAAAGATTTTAGTTCCTTCTTACTATTAGGTAAAGGTAGTTTACAAATTACATCTACCCTTTTGGAGTCAATATCAATGCCTTATTTTATGATAATGTGACTGAGAAGCTTACCTTAAGTGACACTAAACACACTCTTATTTGGGTTTAAGGAAATTCCATACCTTATGTATATTTCAAATATCCTTTCTAAGTGGTGCACATGATCTAACTTATATTTTGAAAACATGCTTAGGTCATCGATATATATTATTATGCAATTACCTATTGAGGCCTCAAAAGTGAAGTCCATTTAAATTTCAAAAGTGGCACCAAAATTGATTGACTTGAAAGGCATCCATTTATAATCAAAAGTTCCACAATTGGTGGTGAAGGTAGTCTTAGTTCTATCTCTAAGGTTGACCAAGACATGGTTGTATCTTGTGAAGCCATTTAAGAAGGACATCATTTGAGACCCACTCACCATTTGTATCACCTCATCTAGAGAGGGTAATGGGTACTTATCTTTATTCAAGGCTTAATTCAAGTTTAAGAAGTCCATACATAGGTAGATTTATCTATTCTTCTTTTTTACTAGGATTAGGTTAACCACCCAAGTAGAGTGTCAAACATGGAAAATTATCCCTATAAAGAGTAACTTATAGACTTTTTTACAAATTAGGGTCTCCAAGATTGGGTTTATTAGATCTAACTTTAATTAAAGGTATTTTGGATGGGTTTTAAGGTGATGGTATGAGTAATTAATCTCAAATTTAAGACCTTAAGGTTTACATAGGCCCAATCAATCATGTCTTTGTACCTAAATAATAACCTCCTTAACTACTCTAATTTATATTCCATCTAATCAAAACCCACATTAACCATCTAGGGATTCTCCATAGTGTTGAGATTAATGAATCAACACTTTTGATCTTTAAACTTGGGTATTTAGCCTAGAATGTTGGGTCTAATGAATCAAACACTATTTACACTGAAATCATCCCTTTTGGGATCTGATCACCATAAAATTTAGTATCCCATCCTTATATAACTTATTCTCAAAGTTATCTCTACTTTTTTCATCTATAATTTGGGCCTATAATATCCCTTCATTACCAAGGAATTGGATGATTTGCTAGTCATCTTCAAAGACCTAGAAGCTAGTCATGTTATCTAGGATAGAAGGATATGCAATGAGTTCCACAAAGAAATCTTATATCTCAATGTCATTTAAAGGGGTTATGTTCACTATCATTAACTTTAGTGAGTTTGCTAACTAATTTTCCTCCCACGTAATAGGGTTAATATTAAATTCATTAAATTTTTTGATTATATCCCAAGCTATATGTTTATTCCTTCTAAGGTACGATAGTTTACATTGAAACATAGTCTTAAACTAGTTGATCACCAATTCAAAGTCACTAAATACTCACAATTCATTTGCCTTATGTCTTAATGCACATTATAATCCCAAGGTTAAATATTAATACACCACTAAGTTATTCATGTAAGGAAACTACAACCTATATGATGATAGATGTTTCTTCCCTAATGGGTCTATAAGTAGAACACTAGATCCATTACCTTATTTAGAGTGAGATCCATCTATATAAAGAGACCATAAGCTAAGCAGACTTGGGTTGTGTTTGGTTTGGTTTTTTGGAGGCTTGGTGATTAGCATGTAGATGCCTAGGTCTAAGGAAACTAGGTCTATATTTTCATTAATGGTGTTGTATTTAGGGATCATATACTTCATGCATGATTATTTATCTACTATTATTTGGTTGGCTACTCCTCTCCATGGAAACCATGTATGGGAGAGATTTGTTGCCACATACCCATTTAGGGGTTTTTACCAATATCTATTAAGGACCATGTTGTAGGATTATAATATATCCACCACTTGAATGTCTATAAAGTGTTAAATCCTTGGATCATATTCCAACTAGAAATGCATGTTTACAAACTTGCCTATCACTTTCGCCTCTGATTTGTCTAACTAGACCACTATCTTATCAAATTTTATGGGGGATAGTTTGAGTTTATCACATATGAGTATTATCATCATGTTAAGGCTCTTGAATCTCTTAAATAGTTATGAAGATTCTTTCCAAATAACTAAAAGGATAAAAGGAATGGGAGGACCTCTATCTTATTCTTGTGAATGAGCACATAGGTGTGGGTTGCCATCAATTTGGTTGGGTTGGTGGGGTCAAATTTTGAGTCAAAGACTTTAGTAGGAGATCTCATTGCTTTGTGATTTGAGTAAGTTCATGAAGGATAATGTAAGCCTTGATCTTCTTCATATTATCAAATATGTTGTAACCTCCTTTGCATTACACTGGTGGGATTTCCATAAGTTCGTTGAGGTCTTAGAGGTGGGGGATCATTCATAGAATTGGGTTTGGTGGGGTTGCACCATTATTAAGGGATATTGAGGTGGTAAGGGGTTGTTGTTATTTCCTACTCCTAAGGGCATAATTGATCCTTTAGACTTGATAAAACACTTTCACCTCACTAATCCCTTTAGTTTGTTTTCTTCTTAGCTAAGGAAATCCATAGTTTCAAATAACATAATAATAATATAGGATTTATCTAAGTTAGAGGATTTTAGATGATTTAGGACAACCTCATATTATTCCATTTCCCTTTGGAATATCTCAAAAGTAGAACCAAAATCCATGCAATCTAGTTCCTCATGATTTGCTATGTTATATAATTGACACTAATTAGGTAACGCTATCTCAAAGATATTGATCTTGGGGAGCCTATTGGATGAAGGTTCTAAGGGATTATGAGGCTGGTTATATCTCCTATTTGGTCTTTTATAAGTGAAGTTTTTGTTGGAGATTTATGCATTAGAGTTACTCACCTATATTTGTAGCCCTAAGAAGTCATTTCTATGTTTTTGTACCATACACTAAATGGCATCTAGCTCAATTTTGGTGGACTCTTGAAGCATGGCTTAGGTGTTATTAGGCATGGTTAATACTACTTGATGTTGAGTTTAAAGAATTAGATATTGGCTCCTTATGTTTAGGAAACCCAATTATTGGTTTGAAGTGGGATGACATAGTAAGTGTTGATGTGTTATAGGGAACAATTGAGGCATAGGTGCATTCTAATTAATGTTGGGCAAGAATTTTAATGTATGCATCTATGGTAGCATACCAGGATTGGGAGTTATTGTATAACCCTAGGGGTTTAACTAGCTATTGTATATCCCCTAAATAAGTTGAGGATAGGTCAATTATAACTGCATCCCTTTTGATGAACATGGTTTTCAAAATTTCCAACACATTCTTATACATTTCAAGTGTTAGTTGAGAGTTGGGTTGGTAAATCATAGTTACCTAGATATATATCTTTTGAAACCTAGGATTAAATTTTCTAATGGGTTCATTGGGATCCCTTTTGATAGAAGAAAACTATTGGTACATGACACTAGGGTTTATCACTTGCCCAAATTGAGTGAGGAAATTAGAATTTAAATGGTCCCAACTTGAGATAAAATCTTTAATAAGGTTTAGAAACCAATCAGAGGTAGAGTCCATTAAGGTAAAGGGAAAAATATTGCATGCCACATCTTCATGTTATAGATTTAAGAGACTTAAGGTAGTCTTGTAGGAGGTTATGTGTTCCTCTATAGTTCATCCCATGCTAGGGGTGAAATAAGGGAGATACCTCCTAGGGTTCTTAGGTATACAGTGGATGACTCCCAGGATGTTAATGGCTAAACCATATAACCAGGCCATCTTGGACTATAAATTTGAGATAGGTTGTAGGGATGAACTAATAGGAATCATGGTAGGTATGGTTTTTGTGAACTTGGGTTTTCTATGAAAAAATAGGGGGAAATTACCAATCTACCACAATAAGACCTTGCCTTAGTACTAGGTGAACTAGTCTTTAGGATGCTTCATAATCAAATAGTAGTTATCAGATTATTACCAAAAAAAAACTTAAAAAAGTCATAAAATGAAATTAATAACAATCATGAAGTGATTTAGGATCCCTCCATTTAACACCAAATGTTATTCACTCTAATCTGCTTCTTCTCATGAGATGCCCATGAAGTTGGGAATTCCTTGGAAAGGGAAGGTGGGGAAAATTACATACTTTCATCCTCTATTTTAGGATTGATATAAGATCATCATAGAGCATGAATGTGGGTATTAGACTTCATAAATAGAGTCTACATGAATAATCTCCTTTGAGATGCACTATCACCACCGAAGGTTTAATCTGATTTTCTTGCACATAGGTTATAGATTGTTATGAAAAATTGAGTATTGGGATTATTATTTTGAAACATAAAGAGAAAGTATATTTCAATACCATGAAATTAAAAAAAAGAGAGGGAAGGGTAAGGTATAAAAGGGAAGCCTCTGGGTCTAAAATTAACTCAATGTTTTAGTCATTGAATCAAGTGATTCTACCATAGTTATGCCACTGTAGATTGAGTTTCACTAGAGTTCTACCTTGAAGAACATACAATAAAAAGAGTATGAGGGAATTGGGAGTATGCCTTCGATGTGATATATCACTAATGATGAGTAATAGGGGTTTATTTTCAAAGACACATAAACACCATATGAGAATTTTAATATTAACACACAAATTATTGTCACTACTAAAGGGGAAACAATATAACTCACATAGAGATTATAATAGCTAAGCACATCATAACCATGACATACGTAAACCAATAAAGTATTAATCCAATTAACCTAACATTGATGATCATTAAAACATGGAGATGAAATAAAATTGAAACATAGAAGAAACCCTCTTACAAAAAATAGAGATTGTATTTAATAAAAGAGTTAAAAACTATTATAGTAATTAACCAGGTCTGATTTTATAGTCTAAAGTGATGAAGCAAATGTAGGTGATATCTTGGCTATAATTTGATAGATTTTTTGAGAAATTTTGGTCAACCCTATAATATAATATGGCTCTTCCTTATATAGATAAGGATTACAACTCACCTCTAAAAATCATGAGGATCCCATCTTAGGCCATGATGGCCAATCATTATAGTTATAACCATATTTCAAAATATGAAATAAATAATACCTAAAAATTAGAAATAAATCTACAAGGGACCACTAGCTTACATAAAGAGGAAACTGAGATGGATAGACTCATAACTACTTTGACTATGTACTTTTATCTTCCAACATGGCTACCAATACATCCACCTCCTTGTCCATCTTGGCCAAGTTTACTGGGGGATCCCTAAAAATTATTGTTGTCACTTGAAAATTTACCCTATAAGGAGATGGGACTAACTTATCATTTCAAGTGACACCATGGAAACACTTTAGGGCTGTGGGTATCCCTATCATGGAGTGAAACTCTAGATTAGGGGCTAGCTCCCCTTGATTTACCATTTGATCTCATATTCTTACTTGTAACAACTCTTGGGGTGGAAAATGGGTAATAATGGAGTGACTAAACCTAAAATATAGAGTTGATGCACCAAAATATTGTGTTCTACTCTTACCTTTGACATACAATTGAAACTAATGACAAATGGCTCATACACTTCATTCAACATCAATCTCCCCTCTCACATCAGTGTTTCAACATCGGGTCTTGTAGATGACATAGGGTAGGAGGAAATAAACAATAGGAATTATAAGACACTCTATTGAAAAACATACTAACTTACACCTGCATTCTCTTTTAACACTTCTTGTTGACTTGCAAGAAGGAAAATACAATACACTACGTGCCAATGGAATCAACATATAAAGGTAAAGGAAATCACACTTGCACAAGACTAAAAACAAGCATATACACTTAGTGAAATATTTTAATGAGGTATAAAACTTGTATTTATTTCTTCAAGGTAAAAATTTTATAGGTATTTTCCATACCCAAGCAGAGAGATACAAATAATGGCCAAGAAGGCCCAATTTATAGAGTTTGGAAGGAGAGAGGGAGAGAGAGAGAGAGAGAGAGAGAGAGAGAGAGAGAGAGAGAGAGAGAGAGAGAGAGAGAGAGAGAGAGAGAGAGAGAGAGAAGAGAAGTTGAAAAGGCACAAGGACATGTGTCACCAAGTGAAAATCAATTACACCTAAATGATAGAGAATTATGGGTTGATCCATATATTTTTAGGAATTACAAATATCATCTTCAATCATCTAAGACCTGTAAATGGTCAAAAAACTCCTTTTGTATGCATAAAAAATGCCCCTCATAAGTGGTCTTACAAAACTACCCAAAATCTACACCTGATCAGTTTTGATGATAAATATGAGTAGTATGGGATATTAATAATCCCTCACATGAATTTTGGAGGCTTATTACCCTTCCTATCATCTTGGTCATGCATGATCACAATTGGTAGTCTCAAAATAGCTCTTTTCCTTCACTCCTTCACACTTGTCACCTTTAATCTATTAAAATATATAATATGATCCATAACATAGGTGAAATAAAAATTTTAATTAGTTTTAATACCATCATATACAATAAATTTTCCTTCAAAGGCTCCCAAAATGAAGATTTGCCATTTTTCTCAAGTCCCCACTAGTTGGCTGACTAGACTGGTTGAAAGTGAAGGTCTATTTGGGAAACTAAGACATTTTTTCATGATATTAGGTGAGTTTTTTGAGTTATCTCAAGTTTAAATATTCCTCCCAAAAAAATTTTCATCTTCTAAATCCTTTTTTAGCTTACACACCATTCAAAATAGTTAAAATAAGCCTATTTTTCCACTTATCCATATAATTAAATACAAAAAATCACATGGATGTGTTCATAATGGAGTTTTAAACAACTTATATTTTAAAATAATGGTAAAATTCATCCATATTTAGGCACTTTTAGGCTCATTTCCACCTCTAGGTCTCAAATAGGGTTTTAGGAGGGTTTTAGAGTGACCAACCCTCTTAACACGTGTTCATAAAAGTGGCATGTTAGAATTATTTAAAAATTACATCTATGTATTCTTGAGGACCACATAAAACTTAATGTAATATATCTATGTCCCATGAAAGGTATGATGGAAGTTTAAAGCATTTGAAGTTGCCCATTTGAGCCATTTTAGGCCTTTCGTGAGGGTTTGGGAGCTTCTAAGCCAAGAATTGACTGTATGATACATTTATTTGAAAAAAAATGGATCAAAAACCTTTATATGATCCCAAAAACATTTTTCAATAATTTTATTATCTCCTTAAGATTAAAAAATGAAAACTTACCCTTGTTTGGCCCTAGGCCCAGACCTTGCCAATAGGCCTGCTTGCCCTTTGTGAACCAATGGGTGATGTATTTATCTTTAAATATAATATTATATAATTTAAAAATATTATTTTAATATTAAAACATTAATAAAATCATTATAAGTCCCTGGGAAGTTTGGAATTTGGGTTGACACCTTGCTTGGGGTTGGGAAAGCATGTTTCCCACTAAACCTTCATGCAAAGCTTATTGTGTGAACCAAATTATTAATTTCCAAACATTATAGTTTTTTTTAGGTCCCACTATGTTTATAAAAGCTTTATAAATCCTCTTTTTCTCAAAATTATTACAATCCCCCCATTTTCAAGATTTCTAAAAACTAGTATTTTCCTTGCATGCATGGACTGAGGTAAGTCTAAGACAAAATAGTGGGTATTAGGCCTATTAATATATGAAAAGTGAATATTTTATGATATTTATGAGGTTATTATTATTTTTTTTACCTAATGGTTTGACTATATTCAAATTCTA
Organism: Torreya grandis; assembly: GCA_037957365.1. Lineage (NCBI taxonomy): Eukaryota > Viridiplantae > Streptophyta > Pinopsida > Cupressales > Taxaceae > Torreya > Torreya grandis. The sequence continues at coordinate 2,735,390 of JARHVA010001950.1, forward strand.
TGTACCCAAACCAACTCAATCTTCCCAAAAAAGTCACAAAACCCTATTTTTTTGCATGTTTTTATCCATACTGACCTATAAATTCTATTTTGATGAAAATATAAATGTTTAGGGATCTTTGATCATGTTTATTGTCATAATTAAAATATTATGTAACTTTCTAAGTATTTATAAATTTCTTTTACTATGGAGGATCATCACTTACTCCTTGGAATAAGGTCCTTTTAGCCCAACTGTATGGACTGAGATAACTTTGCCTAGGAAGGAAGGAGTTTGGATAGTTTAAAGGTGTGTTGGAGGTATCATTACCTTATGCTGATGTAAATTTGACTTATTATCACATTTTATGTTATCTCTTTAATTTTTAGGGTACCAAACCCTCATGGATTCCTCTTTTGTTCATGCCCCTGTTTGATTATGACAATGGGTAGGGGATCCTCTCTTCAAAACCTTTATAATATCATGATAACCACGATCTAGCACATTATATGATCCTTTTACAACTTTTTATTCTGTTTCAACTTAAAATATCCATCCTCAAATATTCTTTAACCATTTTAATCCTGTCAACTATCTACAATCTCTTTTGATTGAGATGGTCTAGGACCCTACCTGTAGGTTGCATTTTAGCCCAAGATTAGCTTGTTCATGGTGTGATCAAGTCATTCTTAGAGGTCACTCTTGATTTTATTAAACCATATCTCTACCATAGAACAACAAATCAAGTTGAAACTTTCAACTTCCTCCTCACTATCAATACCTTATTTTGACTAAGTTCTTTCTTAGGCCTGTAGATGATTGGGAGTGTGTTTGAGTAGTAAATAGGAATGTGAAACATGATACTTCCCTGTAAGTAATCCTGGATAATCCTAATTTTTTTAGATTACTTTGAAAACTTAGGAACTTTTTTAAGTGACCCCAAAGTCCAATTCTTGATTTTGGCCTGTAGGTTATCTTAGCTATAGGTGGCCATTTTGTCATGGCTATAGTTCATTTTAGAGTCTTTGATGCATGTTTAAACTTGATAAGAGCTTGTTTAACTTTAAATTGATCTAATAGTAATCACACCAGTACTTGACTCATTAATGGATTTTTAAACATCATTTTTGTTGGTAAACCCTTGAATACTACTTTTACTACCTATTTTGCTCTGTCTACGAATTGAGACAAGTCAAGAAAGACATTTCATGCAATCATTTCCTTCTTTCATAATCTAGGTGATTAGGATGCTTGTGAAGGTGTTTGGACTCATTTCCTCATGAAACAATATACCTCATCCTTCCTTTTATGGTACAAACAAAATTTCCCCCTCATAGTCCTATAGACATCATTATTTATTTTTAGTGACTTTTTGCCATCTTTGAGGCTTTCAAAAACTATCTCCCACTTTTCCTTTTGATCTCAAAATTGGCATGGTCATACTAGGTGTATAGGGGTACAAGGTAAAAGCATTGTAAAAGTATAAAGTACCATCTAACACTTCAAACATTAAGTCAAAAAAGGCCCAATACCTCTATTTTTTGCTTTTAGAGACTGAGAACCCAAAAATTGAAAAGGTCTCTTTTGAAGTGATAATGGCTTGTGTGTCATCTTGGAAACCTCAACTATGCATAAAATTAATTTTGGAGTTTAATGTAAATTTAAATAGATTCCACCATACTCTTCCATCCTTTTTCACTTTCATACACCTCTCATGAACAAGTACAACCTGACTGAGCTTGACAAGATAGTGAAACATGTAAAAGTGAGCAAATAATGAACAATTTGGCTTTCAAAAGATGCCAATTGGACCTTACACAAGATTATTTAATGAAGGATACTTATATGAATTAACTTTGGATAAAATATTCCCACCATTAATTTTCTTGGATGTTGAAAACTCAGGGCCTGCACTCAACTTTGCAAATTCTCATGAAATAGGCACTATTTGAAAACTCTTTCACAAGCAGTGAAAAGGTGGAGTGTTGGCTATTAAAAAATCATGGATATATATGTTTTCAAACCTAAAAACACCTTAAAAATATCACATAGCTCTAAGGACCTTTAAAACTCAAAAATAGATTGATAAGTATAGCCCTTCTTAATGTAATCCTCTAATAGGTTGATTTTAGTGTTAATGATTAGTCATAAAGAAAAATGCATAAATCTAAGACTTCTTACCATCAAAGTTAAGTAGACTCAAATTTATATCCACCCCCAATACCATTCCTCTTTATTCTACCCATACGATTCATGGTGAGCATTTGAATTTGAGCTTTCTTTGCATGCCAAGGGGAGAGAATGAGAAAACAAGTTACAAAATCCAATTTTTTGAAATTTAGTAAAAAAAACATGGGCATGAATTTTAAGAAGGTGAAGAGTCACACCACCATGTTTTTCAAGTGGCACACTTCACAAGGAACAATATAAGTGTCCTTTTTTCATTCTTTGGTCAAGAAAACTACCCTTTTCTAAACAACCTACCATTTATTCAATTATTTCAGCTTCCTAAAGACTTATAAGGACACATGGGGGATGACATAAGAATTTTTAACTTGAAAAAATACTAAAAAACTTGTATAAAGTATTAAATGCACCTAAAATGACCTCTAAATAACCTAAAAATGATAAATGGACTTAGGGGACTAATAACCAAAGGTATTATAATATGAAATGGATTTAATTGACCATTTATACACCTTATATCATCTATTTTAACCCCTTATAGACCTAAAAAATCATGTTTTTTCCTATAGGTGCCCTAGTTTTACTAGAAAGTCAAACTTGGTCAATAATTTGGTGACTCATGGGGTAGTATGCCTACTATATTAACTATACTATTAGCCTTATTATTCCATTGGGCTTATGGATTTAGAATATTCTTGGGAAACATTATGATCAGACCTTCAAGAGACCAACTAGACCAAGATTTACCTCAACATAAAAGGAAAAGACATACACAAGACACAACAACCAATAAGACAAAGACACACCTATGCTACTAAACACTTGGGGGAAAAAAAAAAAGGAAACAAATATCTACATTCACCTCACTCATATCTCCTTTCTTAGATCAAAATGGAAGTAGCTTAGGTCTCCTTCCTCACTAGATGAGTGAGGATGCCAAGATTGCTTCTTTTTGGATGGGATAATAGATGACTCTTACCTTATTTTTGTTCCTTGTCTTTGTACATCATTTAATGGATTCATCTCCTATATATTTATAAAATTAATAATGTCTTATTGAACCTTGAAGCAAGTCTCATACTATTTTCCTCCTAGTTCTTCATGATAATTTGGCATACTTAAACATGGGACAACTTGGTGTGAATCAATTTCTCTTTGAAGTATTCCATCATCCTTCTCAATGGTCACAATTTATTCAAATAGGGTAATATCATGACAATGTGGATGTATTTATTTTTCATTCTCTTCTTGGGAGTTGGTGAAGGCAGCTTCATGAATGGATGTAGAAACAACCTCAAGATCCCCTTCAAAGGGTTCAAAATCATCATATATGGTCCCATCATGGGTTGGACCTTCTTGGAAGTGATGTTCCTCAGTATTTGCATGATCTCCTTCATCTTGATCTTCTTCAACTTGGAGGTTAGTCCTCTTACCATCCTCATATTCTTGAAACATTTGCAAGTAGATTTACTACATGTTCTCTTTTTTATTCACATCCTCTTACTTGCCATGGCTTAGGATGAGTTTCATAGGGCTTTTAGGTTATTTAAAACCTTTATCTTACCTGTATATGTCTTAAAACTTCTACCATAAGTCCTCCTTAGATGACTAGTTTGAGTAATTTAATGGAAAGATAAGAGAGACTTCTTCTTCCACTATGGGATGTAAAAGGAGCTCTTCTACCAACTCTCCCTCAAATTTTCCTTTATAATTACAAGTAGATATCTACATATTATAAATCAATACCTCTTCATCCTTTATCCATTATAAAATTTTTATTTCATCCTTCTTCTTGATGACATTAACCTTAGGCACTTCAAACATGGCGAGTTTGGCTAATGAGGGTTCCTAAGTAGAAAGACAACTCACCACATTAGGAAGGTAAACTTGATAAATTTGAGGGGTTGAAAGAATGTATTCAATGGCCTCTTGAGGAGAGGTGGGAGGGTGAGGAATGGATTCAAATGTATCTTCCCTTACAACATCTCCATGTGACCTATTATTTCCTTCATGAGCTACCATTACATCTCTCCATTTAGGGAAGGTGGGTTCAAGGGTATATTTATGAGATTAGGAGGATGATGAAGGAGTGAAAGATATGTCTAAGAAGCTTGGAGTCTCTTGAGGTTTGTTATTTTTATTGGGAAATGAAGGAGTAGGATTAGAGGTTTTATCTTCCATTTCCATGATGGATTGCCTCAAAATTTGATTGGCCAATTCCCACTCCCTTTCAAGATGAGATTCAAAATTCAATCTCTTCCTTTCACAATCTTCCTCCAACAAGTGAGCCTAATCAACCATTATGTATTCCTTCCTTGGGATATTTTCTTGGATGGCTTTACAAGAAGTGATACTTGGGGAAGTATATTATGGGTTTGGAGTGTTAGAGAACATGACTAGACTAGAATTTTGAAGAGGCAAGGATGGCACACTTGAAGGTGGATATGGGGAACTTTGAGGTTAACAAGGTGGTACTTTTTCATAAACTCTCAATATTTCCTCTAGATTGAATATCAAGCCACACACATCAATCATTTCATAGGTAAGGTTGGACCAACTATCCCCCTCTATAGGTATACATTCCTTCTTGATCTATTCCAAGGAATTTCTCACACCCTCAATACAAACACTAGGTATAATTTCACCACAACCATATCTAGTTTCAAGATCTAGCATATACTCTTGGTAACTATGAAGATTTATCTAGAAATTGGCAATGGAAGGGCTTGGAGTAGAACTACAAACTTGATGGGTCTGACCATTGGTATCATATGCTTGATGAGGATCATGATAAGGTTGGATAAGAACTTTCTCATAGCTAAGAGGAAAAGGCAAGGCTAGACATAGCTCTTCAACTTGGGTTAAAATAATCTTAAACTCACCAATCTCCATGAGTGACTTCATAAAAGATTATTAAACAACAAAGAAACTTCAATTGATATACTTATTGGACTACTCAACCATCAGATGTGTACATGGAGTTACCATTGATATTTGTTGAAATTGCCTCAAAAGGTTGATGTCTTAAAGAAAACACCAAAACTCTTCAAGGAATTGACACAAGAGTCCCACTGGGCATGCCAAAAACTATTGTCACTTTAATATTTACCCTATGAGGATATGGGACTAACTTATCCTCATTTCAAGTGGCACCATGGAAACACTCAAGGGATATGGGTATCCCTATCATAGAGTGAATCTCAAGATTAGGGGCTAGCTCCCCTTGATGTATCATTTGAGCTCATGTTCCTACTTATAACAACTCTTGGGGTGGAAAAGGGGTAATATTGGCATGAAGTAAACCTAAAATACAAAGTTTATGCACCAAAATATTATGCTCTACTCTTACCTTTGACATATAATTTAAACTAATGACAAATGGCTCATACACTTCATTCAACATCAATCTCCACTCTCACATCAGTGTTTCAAGATGGGATCTTGTGGATGACATGGGGTATGAGGAAATAAATAATAGGAATTATAAGACACTATATTGAGTAGTATACTCACTTACACCTGCATTCTCTTTAGACACTTCTTGTTGACCTGCAAGAAGGAAAACATAATACACTAGGTACCAAGGGAATCAACATGTGAAGGTAAAGGAAATCACACTTTCACAAGACTAAAACCAAGTATATACACTTATTTAAATATTTTAATGAGGTATAACACTTTTATTTATTTATTTAAATTAAAATTTTGGTAGGGATTCACCATGCATAGGCAGAGAGATATAAACAATGGCCAAGAAGGCCCAATTTATAGAATTTGGAAGGAGAGAGAGAGAGAGAGAGAGAGAGAGAGAGAGAGAGAGAGAGAGAGAGAGAGAGAGAGAGAGAGAGAGAGAGAGAGAGAGAGAGAGAGAAGTTGAAAAGGCATAAGGACATGTGTTTCCAAGTGAAAATCAGTTACACATGCATGAGAGATAAGTATGGGATGAGACACATATTTTTAGGAGTTAAAAATATCATCTTCAATCATCCAAGACCTATAAATGGTTAGAAAACTCCTTTTATGTGCATAAAAAAGGAATTTTCTGACCATTTATAGGTCTTGGATGATTAAAGATGATACTTTTAACTCTTAAAAATATATGACTCACCCCATCCTTCTCTCTCATTCATTTTTAAATCATTTTCACTTTGTGACACATGTCCTTGTGCCTTTTCAACTTCTCTTCTCTCTCTATCTCCTTCTAAATTCTATAAATTGTGCCTTCTTGGCCATTATTTGTATCTCTCTACTTGATATGGTGAATCCCTACAAAAATTTTACCTTGAATCAATAAATACAAGTTTTATACCTAATTAAAATATTTAACTAAGTGTATATTCTTGTTTTTAGTCTTGTGCAAGTGTGATTTCCTTTACCTTCACATGTTGATTCAATTGGTACCTAGTGTATTGTGTTTTCCTTCTTACAAGTCAACAAGAAGTGTTTGAAGAGAATGTAAGTGTAAGTGAGTATGCTAATCAATAGTGTGTCTTATAATTCCCATTTCTTATTTCCTCCTACCCTATGTCATCTTCAAGACCCCTTGTTGAAACATTGATGTGAGAGAGGAGACTGATGTTGAATGAAGTGTATGAGCCATTTGTCATTAGTTTCAATTGTATGTTAAAGGTAAGAGTAGAGAATAATATTTTGGTGCATCACCTCTATATTTTAGGTTTAATTCATGCAATTATCACCCCTTTTCCACCCAAAGAGTTTTTATAAGTAGGAACATGAGCTCAAATGGTACATCAAGGGGAGTTGCCCCTAATCTAGAGATTCACTCCATGATAAGGATACCCACAGCACTAAAATGTTTCCATGGTGCCAATTGAAATGAGGAAAAGTTACTCCCATCTCCTCATAGGGTGGATTTTTAAGTGAGAATAATTACCTCATCTTAAATTACCAATCTTTGGGATATCTATATGGGTGATTCCCTTGATGCTTAGACTTGAGAGACTTAGTTAATGCTCACCATGGACTGAGTTGAAAAATCAAGAACTACCTAGGTTCCTTACTGGTTTCCTTTGGCCACTCTCTCCCTCATAACCAAGTCAAACTAACTTAGGTGGACTTCAAATTCACCTTGGTCAAGCAAGGTGCCATCTGTGTGGAATATCATAAAGATATTGACCTCTTTAAAGTAGGTTAATACCTTATTCTTACCCTCTTATAAGGTTTTTATTATAGTGCATCCCAAGACCAACCACTCCTCTATTATAGCTCTCCTGAACCTAACATATGTCTAGTATAATCCCAAGTCTGAGGTTGGCATAAGTTTGAGCTCCAAAAAAATTACCTTATTGATCACCACCTATAACTTCTGACATGTCCCATAAATCTCCATAATCCTCTCCATGTAGAATTGAGTACACTATATAAGCATGCAAATATCAAAAAAATTATCCACTACTTTCAAAATGACTATGAAAATTAGTAGGAGAGAATTCTTGACCTACATAATTAGTTTGACTAGGAAAATGCTCTTCACTTGGGATTCTAGAGTGTGAACTTGGATTTACATGTCCTTGAAGAGATTATCAGACATATCATGGGAAGACTAGAGGATGGATAGTGGGTCCTTAACCATCCTCTACTCCTAGTGTATTTTCTCACCTTGTTGATAGAGAACTGATCCTAAAGAGTCTACCATATCATTGGGTTCCCCTCTTGGATAAAATTCTATGTAAGCATTATTTGCATACTCCTAGAGGCTCAATCAAAATTAAATTGCATATTTGATTCACCCTAGACTACCATATATGGTTCATGTAACCCCAAGACCATCTCATAGGTTATATAGGGTGTAGGAGGGGTAGATGAAATGGTAGTGAATGGGAAAGGACAAGGTGGAGGGGATATGAAATAAATAGAAGGACTAAAAGAGCAAATTAGTTTAGGTAAGGGAGGTATGGGAATGAAATGAGGGAGAATGAAAGGAGAGGCTCAAGGGAACATTTATTACTACCACTATTCCTATGTTAAGTTCACTTGAGGTGGAATTACAATTAGGAATGGGTCATGGAATAATAGGGAAGATATGGGTTAGTTAAAGGTAAGTCTTATGTAGCCTTAGGTAATGGAGAGAGGGGGAAAGGATATAGAAGCCAAGATTTTGTAGCTATAGTAAGAATATATATTGAGGCTTATGAAATAGGTGGAGTTTGAGAATAAGTAATTTAGGATAGATCTATAGCATGGGTCACCTATTATTTCTTCTTTAGCCTCTTTCTTGGGTTAGCTCTAGATGTTGTATTGGATAGTCTGATCAAGATGATAGGGGATATAGAATATGATAGTAGAGGACTCAAAGCTATTATGAGGAGCATCATATTAGTTGAATTAGGCACTAGGAAGGTCCCTACAAAAATTATTATGCTCTTGAAGGCTATAGCCATGCATGTTGATAAAGGCATACCCAAGGGAGGCATTAAGAGGATTCTAGGTTTTTAGATGGAAGGATCAGAAGGGAATGAGGAAGTAAGGATGCTCAAAAGGACTGAGGCAAAAGTTACTTGAGTGAAAGATGAAGGAAAAAATGGGGAATAGGGGAGTCACCACTTAGGAAACCTGTGGGTCAAAGTAAAACTAGTGGGCACTAGAATGAGGACTTGGAAAGTGGTAGGAGTGAGGGGTGGAAGGTAAATAAGAGGAGATGTATGAGTGAGTGGGAGAACTTGGATGGGTGGATATTGGATATCTCACTCTAATCACACTCTTAGGGTACCAATCACATCAAATCTTAGGGAATATGGTGTTAATGGCTAAGTAGGATATGTTTGGGCCTCTAAGAAGCATGTAGTCTAGGTCCAACTCTATTATGATCTAGCTAATTAATCTATTGGAGGAGGTGGAGGTGGAGTTGAGGCATGAGGATCACTTGGAAGAGGTGGAGGTAGATCTAAAGCATGAGGAGAAGAAGTTTTTAGCATAATTTAATCTAGATCTATGGCTTGAGGGGGAGAAGGTGGAGGCATATTTAGAGCATAAGGAATAGAAATGGCTAGAAACAGGGGAGTTGGAGTTATGGCTCAAGGGGGAGAAGTTGGAGTAATACCCTACAAGATCTTCCAAGAGATGGTCAGATCGATTAGAGTTGGGTCCTCTATGGACTAAGTAAGAGTAGGAGGAGGCATGAAGGGTCCTACTTGAGCCTTGTTCCCTTCCTTATTCTTCTTGGTTATTATTTAGGATAGCACCTCTTGGTCATCGACATAATTCAAATAGAGCTCATAATTATCTTCAACCTGATGGCCATAGTTGATGTTGAAGTAGGATGAGTACTACACCAAATGATCTTAGATTACTCTTGTAGGGTCCCATTTATATACCTTACACTTTGAAAGGGTGGAGTCTTACCTAACTACCATATTCTATATTGAGGGAAAGTCTTGTATACATGGTAACATATGGTGATTGGAAGTTATGGGTATGCCTTTTATTGATGTTGTATGTAGAACCTAAAGATGACTTCCACTAGTTGTTAAGAAATATATTGTTATTTTAGGAGGTTAGGGACATAATATGGTAGTTAGAGGAGGTCCTTTAGTAAACCCATAGTCTAGAATATAATGGCATCCTTATACATCTAGTAGTCCTCAATGGCTATGATAGAATCTTAGATTACCCTTGATAGTTAGGGCATCAAAGCTTCATTGATGGATTAGTATACCACCAGGTAGAGGTGCTTAGGTAGAACTAGTGGCCATATAGTTTATAGAATACCACATGGACTGCCAATCCCCTAGGAACCCATATAGGAAAGGTTAAAGGCTAAAAATAGAGTGTCCCACAAACTACATCTAATAGGTAGCTCATCATGTATAAGTTTCCCAAAATCTATTAATCTATGATGGTGTCTAATTAATTAAAGTTTATTTATGCCCCCATATCCAAGATTTTTGAATGTGTTAGGGTCATTACAAGAGAGGCACCCATAACTCATTGACATGCTAGTATTCTTAGGCTCCAAATAGATAGTTTAGTAGGATCATGCCTACTTGAACCTCCTCCCAAAAGGTACAAATGAGGTATGTATTGGTATTCTCCTTATTAACACATTTAGAGTTATGGTTCTTAGCCTATCCATGGAGGACATCATAGATTTGGTAGGTGCTCATCCAGACTAACACTACCACCTCATCATAGGATAAAGTGAATTATGGGAGGGGGTAGTATGCCTTTAAGGTGTTCCTATATATATCAACAATATGGTGTTAATATTTGGGAAAGTATAGCTAATCATTGAATTTGTCTTGTATGTGAATGGCTTTATGAAGGATATCTCTCAATAGGTTGGCATAAGGAATTCCTCTAATTTGGCTATAGCTTAATGGAGTCCATATTTCTTATAAAACCTAAGGGAATACTCATACTTATCCTATTGGTCATCATCTTTGGTATAATCCTTGGGGAATTGATCAATTACTTTGAATATATCATTTTAGTTCTTATACTTAGTCAAGCCAATAGGGAAAGTGGTGTCATGGTAATTGGGTTTGGCCTTTAGGTTTGAGGATGAAGCAATTATTGGAGTAAGATAGAGGGGAAATTAGGATGCTTTAAGTGTAAAAGGCATGGGATATAGGGGCTCTATGAAATTTTAAAAGTGAGGAGTAAGATATTTATTCAAAGGTAGTAATGGTAAATATTAGAAATCTTCTCTTAGGCATTTATGAGTGCATGCATACATCTTCTTATATTAATGGCATTTAGTGGCTCAAATGCTATGAATTTTAATTTGAGTTGGAGGCTAGATTTTCTCTCTTTATTACCAAATCTAAAATTGGAATTAGATCCCATGATCCTCTATTTCTAACCAGATATAATAATGGTAATGAGATGTTTTAAAATATCCAATTAGCTCCAAGTCCCCATTCTATTAATTACTAAAGCATGGTAGCCACATTGTCACATCTCTTAGAGGCTTCTCAACTACATCCTACTTTCTAACATGTGTCATCATGTCATTGGTATTATTATTAATAGTTGACAACTAAGCATGACTATATACTCTATGTCATTCTCCTATGACAAGTGATGTGTCACCTAGGGACATGTGGCACATCCTAATTGGTTCTCAAGTTTCATATTTACTTTATTCTAACCTTCTCAAGGCATTATGTGGATACTACTTCATCCATGCATTAGTCAATATGGCACCTTCCCATTTGACTGGAATCTCTCAGGAGCTAACATCTCTAAAAGGTCTAAGGGATTGGATAATATAACTCATGGTGATGTGTTTTCTTCTCATTCAAATAGATATCCTAAGTTTTGATGCCTATAATAAGTATAGGGGATTGGCCATTATGAAACCTAGTGATATGGTACCTTCTCATTCAATTGAGCTCTCCCAAGATCTAACATTTATGATAGGTCTAGGGAATTAGCTACTCTAGTTCCTAAGAATAAGGTACCTTCTCATTTGGTTGAGATCTCATAAGATCTAACATCTCTGATATGTTTGGGTGACTATCCATTATAATGCTTGACTACATGGTGCCTTCCCATTTAGCTAGGATCTCTCAAGATCTAAAATCTCTCATAGATCTAGGGGACTAGCCACTTTGAGACATGGAAATGTGGTTCCTTCCCATTTAGCTAGGGTCTCTTGAGCTTTGACATCTCTAAAAATTCTTGGGGATTATGTGATCTAAATCTAGGCAACATAGTACCTTCCCATTTGGTTTGGGCTTTCCCAGTCTTTGAATATCTAATAGGTCTAAGGGATTGGCCTTTTTAACTCATTAAAACATGGTGACTTCTTATTTTTCTAGGTTTTCTTAATATCTAACATCTCTAAAAGGTTTAGGGGACTACCTTCTCTAACTCTTAGTGATGTAGTGCTTACCCATTTGGCTAGGCTCTCTTAAGATCTAACATCTCTAATAGGTTTATGGGATTGACCACTTTAACTCATGATGAAATGACACTTTCCCATTTTGTTAGGCTTTCCTAGGCTCTAACATCTTTGACAAGTCTAGGGGACTAGCTAATATGACTCTTGGTGATGTGGTACCTTCTCATTCAACCAAGCTCTCCTAAGCTCTAACCTCTCTGATAGGTCTGGGAGACTAGCTACTCTAATTCATGTTGATGTGGTACCTTACCATTTGATCAAGCTCTCTTAGGCTCTAACATCTTTGACAAGTCCAAGGAGTGGCTGCTTTGACTCCTAGTGATGTGACACCTTCCCATTTAGTTAGGCTCTCTTGGGATCTAACAACTCTGATAGGTCTGAGGGACTAGCCACCTTGACTCTTGGTGATGTGGTGCCTTCCTATTCAACTAAGCTATCACAAGATCTTGCATCTTTGATAGGTTTGAGGAATTGGCTACTCTAAATCCTAGTGATGTGGTACCTTCCCATTTAGTTGGGCTATACAAAATTTGCAAAATGACTAAGTAAGAAAAATAAAAGGAATGTGATACATTAAAACTTACTTGTTAGACACATAGATCTCAATTTTCCATGGAGGGTAATAGGTTTATTGCTATGTGAAAAGAACTAGACTCCAAGAGGTTCAAAAAAAATCAACCTAAAATGTTAGTACCATGAATAATAAAAAGAACAAACACTCTTTCGTCCTAAAGATAAATAAAATAGGCCTCTCACTACTAGGGAAAATCAAGGTGGTACATATTTAGATTATTTGAGTATGCATCATAGATGGAAGAAAATAAATGACCCTAAATCTCTAGTTTATGATAATTTTATAGTGGTCCCCAATTTTGAATAAAAGGGGCATGTTTTCCACAACACTTACTTTAGTTACAAAAAATTGCGGCATAATCACCCTAATTGTGTAAGTAATTCAACAAGGATAAATAGTTATCCCATGCTTTAACAAGAATCATCATATCAAACAAGTTAAATGGAAACACAATCTACTCACATGTTTACTTATTCCTTGGCCTTAAGTTTCAAATTTAATTATAGTTCATATTTTATATTTTATTTCATGGACATACATATTCATATTAAGTTTTTCTTAGAGCAAGATACAAATTTGGACCCTTATCCTAAAGATATGGTGTGTTTTATAAACCCTATTACATCTCTTTATCCTTTTACTCTAGTATTTTTATTGTATTTAAGTACTAAAATAATAGGGGGAATTTATAGATATTAAAATCCAGTATTAGATACTTGGAAATGTCAATTTTTCCTACCATCAACCCACATGACTTGTGCATACATATATGACTCTTATTTACCTTTCTCTCACATCCACATGCTCTCCATGGGTCCAACTCTCTATAGTTTCTATCAGTCACCTACAATAACGACCCCAATCTATGCCAAACCAATCAATTATCATACACAAACCTATATAAACCAGCATGTCAATGTTCTTATCTCTAGATAAAACCATCAAGACTTAAAATATACCTTGATTATAGTACCATCTAAACCTGATGGTTTCATTTTGTGCCAAGTAATGTTCACATTTTAGATTCAAATGATTCCTATGGGTTGGCCCATATGTTTAATATATCAGCATCATGGTACATTAGCCAAAGAGTCTCATATAAATACCATATATATGTAAGCCTATTACCCATCTAGAAATAACCTATCAAACATACTCTAATATTTGTAAATTCAAAGGCACTAACCTATTCTTCCCAATCCAGTGATCATTCACAAGGATCAAGTCTTAGCCAAGTCTAAATCAACTTAAATCCAAATGTAAGTTGTTATTTTCAAAGTATCAAAATTTATATTATGGGTTGCATACATTCAAGGAAAACTATTGTAAACATTCATGTAATGGGGATAATTACATGTAGTTTGACTTCCCTTTTAGAGTACTGGATATATAGGAAATGATTAGCTATTACACAATGAGTGGTTAGCGTAGCTCAGCCCACCTTTATTTCAATTTTTAAGGATATATATGTAGACACTCATATTTTTTATTATACACTTTAAAATGTATAATTTTACCAAACCTTAACCTACTTGAGTTATTCTCACATACATGACTAGCCATCATCCTATTTATGGGTATGACCCTTCCAAATTGTAGTCATTGATACATAGGATATTCTTAATCTCTACCCAATCAGCTTAATATAATTCTTAGATAATCTCCTATATTTAGGCCACTATTATTATTTTTTGAATAGGTCCACACCTCAGATACAAGTTTGTTTCTATGAACTTGTCCCTTATCCTTTTAATGACTAGTTTACGAAATTCAAAGCATCCATAAGGATTAGCTTACATGTTTCACAAGTTGGTTCAAAGGACATAACCCAAAGAGTCAACTATATAAGCATATAAATCCTAAGTATTTTTATAGCTAACAACTATTTGGAATTTTGTTAGAACCTACCTAACACATATCAAGCTATAATTAGAAATAACCCCTCAGAAAATAAAGTCATGAACTAAGTATGAACACCATTTTCAAGGTCAAGTCATATTTTTCAAGTATTAAAATACATATTCAATATTTCATAACATATTAGTATTATAAAATATTGCACACACTCAAGTAGGTGGGAGAAATATATATGGTTTGATTCCCTCCTCAGACTATTGGATATGTAGACAACACTTACCAGTTTATAATTTTCCTATACTGCACAACTACAATTTCAAGAAAAGAGAAGGTAAATAAGGATATTCATGTGGACTTGTATAAATATAATTATATATTCACCCTCATAAGACATAGGCACAACCAATAAATTTTTTGTATCCCCAAAAAATTGCATAGGATAATTATGCAGAAGAACAAAAATTGTTGTGACTACGCAAGTATCTAGGGAACACAAACTTGAATATGGATATATAGATTCTTTGTTTCTAGATTTGATCACTCAAAAGACCTTTTCAAATTTTTACTAGTGATTCTATCCTCTCAATACCTATACAAACATGAAAAAATCTATGTACATCATTCCTTTATCCTCTTAAAAAAATTAAGAGTTACTATATTTAGCTAGTTATAATTAGATTTATTGAATAATAGTATATCTTACTAAATTTGATTTATTCAACAATTTTATGCTATTGGGGTCAGATAAATCCTAAAGATGATAAAAATATTGGTGATCCCATTTATTTCCTTGAGTATATAAAACCCTACACTCCTTAAATTTTTCATCTATTTTTCTTAAAGCTTCAAATTATTGCCTTAAGGTTTTATTTCAAGTCTGATTTCTAATTTCTATGTATCCTAGTTGTGTAAATTTTATGTTTTCTCCTTTTCCCCTAGGGTTTTCACTCTTATTATCCTTTTAGGATTTCCTCTATTAGGGTTCTTCCTTGATTATCTATTATTTAGACAAAAATTACTATATTTCAAAAATGATATGAGGTTTTAGATAGTCGTATTCATTGATAAATCACAATTTACATTTTTTATTAAATTTCATCTATACATAAAAAGATGTATTATTTTAAAAATAATTTTTTGGTTTCATATTTTTACAATTTTTTTATTAAACACTTCTTTTTATTTTCAATAATTCATCATGATTTTCCTCAAATGGTCAATTATTTATTTTGATCATTATCTAATGGCTATAATGGATATTAACCATGTATATTTTCTAATTAAAGCAATGTTTGTTATAATTACAAGTTTTTGGCATGAAATATGCATTAAATTACATAATCATGTAATCAAATGGGTAAAATTAATGTACAAAAAAAATAATATTGCAATTAATGATGGCATATTGTATAATTGTGGAGTCCCAAGTACTCTCATGTGTGACTTATTCCATCCCTCCTCAAGGTTGTGATAACTATTATCCATCTATTATGGAGGTCTAAGATGTTACTATTTAAGTGGTAACATGACCCATATTGTAGCATAAATTAGAGGTCATCATAATGTTTTTCCTCATCCCCCTATACTCCCATACATTCTCTTGATTGATTATGTATGCATATTCAATCAAAAGTGCCTATGATTTGTTCTTGTGAAACCATTCTAGATTAGATAGTTATTATGAGGAAGTCCATGAAGACATTCCTAAATAAAAGATGTCTAGGTATTACATCACTTGTAGATAATGTTTCACATAGCTATAGTTTTGAAGATGTTAATATAAATTACATTTATACCTCTCAATTTAGGAATGTTATGCCTAAAATAATTTTGTATAGAAAAAATATCTTCAAAATTTATCAATTATTGATGCTTTATCTCTTTCAAGAACCCATTGAGTCTTAATATCTCTAAGTGAAAGCCTTAAAGGATATTCCAAAATAGAGGTGGGTATACTATTGGTTATTCAGAACATTGTTATACCATATACCACCACTTGCAATATACAAAACCATATCCTATATAATTCCCTAAGCTTTATCTCCTCTCTTATACACTCCTCCAAGTAATTCACTACCTTCATTAGATCCTATCTAAGCCAAAAAATCTTTTTTAAATTCATCAAACAATGTCAGCCTAGGCTAACCTTGTACTTAAATTATATTTGTACATTATGGGTCTCTGTCAACCTTGGCTAGTCTAGTCTAAGACCTAACTTGACTTTATTAATTAATAATATAGGGTCGCTTAAGGGTGACACCATCTGCTAGAATTTTAGAAGGGTTTAGGGTTTGATTCAACTATATACACATCATTTTCATCATTTTAGAGAGAAGAAGAAGAATAAATAACTTTATATATTTCACATTTGTTTATCCACCATTATACTTGAGGATCATCGCTTAGGGTTTCAATACTACACTTGGAGATAAGGATTTGTATTGTGGATAAGTCTTTTGGATGCATAGAGAAGTTTTGTATCCTAGAGAAAACTTATCCTTATTATCCTTACATACCAAAAAAACCTCTCATGAAGCACCTTGGCCAAGGGAGAAATTGAGGTTTGACAAGTTCATCTTCAAAGGTTAGTATTTTAAACTTTGTCCCTCCTTTATTAAAGTAGATATATTTGAATTTGTTAGCTTATATTCTTCTCTCCATACATTAGGATTTCCCATAAATTATATTAAGTATACATATTCTATGCATGTTTAATTTTATTTTTATTACCCCTATTTTGTGCCACAAGATTTGGTGAGTACTAGGTTAGATTTTGATTTACTTTGTATTTACTTTGTGAATATATAAAACATAAGATATAGCTAAGGTTATTGCATGGTGTTGCTTTACTAGAGGCTTTAGAACCATCTCTAGTGATTTTATTATGGTAAGAGACCCCTCGGTTATGTATAGTAGATCCATCTTGGTCATGACCTAATTATCTAAATGTGCCAACAAGCAGAAGTGTAAGTGTGAATTATCTTATTTGAGCTAGGATTGATTTGTAGATCAGTTACATTTTACCTTGTATACATTCTGGTAAACCCAATGTAAATCCAACCCTTGTAGGGTTTTTTTGCTTGTATTCATTTTATCATCATATTTTATTTTATTTTTTTTACAGTACTGTATCAAACCTATTGATATAGTCTAACATTCGATGTGTAGGTTTAACACAAAGTCACTCTAAATCAACTCTACTTTCTCTATATAAGTCTTATCTAAATATAGGTGACTATATTTATCAACTTAACATAGTCATCATACTCAACCATAGGAGTGTATACTTCATTAACCCATTCAAATTTATTCTTAGTTCTCTTTTTCAGCATATAGGTTTGAAAACTTAGTTAAACTAGTCAACTCTATTCACATATTATTATTAGCACACAAGTTTTTCAGACTTTATCAACCCAATCAACTTTGTTAATATAATGTAAAAATCAAAATTTGATCAAAAAAATATATAAATCTACAAACTCACCATATTCAAAACTATTAAGTTTCATTCTTACCTTATCTATCATTTCTATTTTTCATTTATAACCTTATTTTTAATAGTTTTATAGTCTATAAAACTACAACCCTATAATGAACTAAGTTGACTAGCTCAACATAGTTCTATAGCCTGTATTCTCTTTAATAGACTTAGTTGAACTATTCAATTATGTTATTCTATATCTTGATTCTACAAAAAAATATTGACCTTGTTAACTCTATTTTATATTGTTTACATATAGTGTCTCCTAAAACAACTGTGTACTCTTCACAGATAAATAAATTAACCTATTTTGCTATTAATTAATTCACTTTTTATTTTTAGTTGCTTGCATGCTTAGATTAATGAGCATAGAATAATTAGGTGGTTTTAAATTTGACTATTTATTCACACTATTTTTAACTTTTACACATAATTTCAAATCAATTAACACTAAAAAATATTAAAAATTTTCTTTCCAAGGTCTACCCACTTAGATTTCATCACCAAGGGGGAAGTTGAATTTGTTTTCTATCCAAGTATAAACATGTGGTTGATGGTATACATTGGCAAAGAAATTGACACCCTTATCTCTAGAATATTTTTAAGTGAGTGAGTAAGCCATCATACCAAGCTATTACCACCACCAATACATATCCCTTTTAGCCTAAACTACCTAAAACTATCCATAGATTGCCTTTCTAGTTCCTTGTTTTAGCCAACTCCCTATCTCATTAATTTCAAAATTTATTATATCTTAATAACATTCCATAATGACCACTTAGCTTGACATATACATTCTAATTTTGTTTCTTTCTCTTTGATCATTATATTTTGTATTGAAAAACTTGTCCTATCTAATGTTAGTACAAGGTTTGTTTTGTGTTCTATAAGCATATCAAACACATTGATCTAATTTATTGTGTGCTTCATTATAATTGATTGACTATTTTATTTCAAAATTTTCCCCTACTTTCAAAACATAGTCATCCCTGTCAACATAGTCTCTTACAAATTTAGTTTTTATTACATTTGGTATAGATTCACCCTATACAATTGTGTATCTTTTTATCCTATTTAGTATCTCCCTATGCAATACATAGTTGACTTATATGACTATAATCTTTATTCCCTATTATATTTCTTGTCTTACAGGACACTATCTATTATTTTGATTATGTATCTTTCTAGCTGATCTTTCTTTCCATCAAGTTTTTAACCTCTTTATTTCATCATGAATTTCTTATTTGAATATAATACATAGTTAAATAAAACAAACATAACTAGTTTTACCAATCCTATTAGGTTTTCCAAGACACAACTTGTGGCACCCACCATGGATGAAATCAATGCCCGTGTTACAACTCATAGTACCAATGATGGGACTCCTCATTATTCCTCAATTTGTAATCCTTTTTTCTCATGAGAATATGAGCATGTTTTAGAGTAAACAAAAATGCTCTTTTTCATTAATGAATTCCATCAACATAGAGGAAAAGACCCTTAAACCACTTATAATTTCAGGATGGGTCCTCATATAGAAGAACCTCATTCACCCTCCCCTATCTTTTTTCATGGATTTAGGGGAACCAATTTTTTTGGATCTCAATATTTTCATTCTATTATGTCTCCTTCACACACCATGACATCTTCTTCCATGATTATTCAACCTTCATGCCAAGTATTTCTACAAACATGGTAGGTTCATCTTCTAGTGGGCCTCTTCAAAATCCCCATCCCCTTAATTATGATAATAGTGCATCTTTTACTACCAATGATTCTCATACCACTAGTACTTATTTTTATACCAATTCAAATCATGCCATTAGTGTGACACATGTTAATACTCATAGTGTAACTCAAGATATTAATACTAACACTAATACATCACATGTTGCACACACTAGTCAAAATACTTCCTAACCTAACCAACTCCTATTAAAACACTTAAACAAATGTATACCTTCCAAACCAATAATGAAAAATATATGATATAGATGTGAAACCATATCATTCATCTTTAAAACCAACATCAATAGGTTTCATGGGGAGCATAAAATTCAAAGGCCCCCACCCCCTTAAGGATTCACATGGTAACTTTATCTCACAACCACTCATAATTATTAAAATAATCAAACATATACAAAATTAACTTCTTGTAGCTCAAATTTCTAATATTTACATAGTAGGTATCACACCCACCATCACCTATAATGGATTTACCAATCCCACATTACAATTAAAAACATTTGGTAACCTTTATAAAATTACATCAAACTTAACACCTTTTTTGCTACCAAAATACTAGCTAAAAAATTATTAGGATATGATTTATATTAGTACAATAAATAAAAAACCCATTCTATCACTAGCCTCAAAGATTTGGTTAACTCACTAGTCAAATAATTTCAAACTAGTGAACTTATCGAGAATAACTTAGCCCACTTTATAAATTGCAAACAACACAAACTTTCATCAAACAATGAAATAACTTATCTAAAAATTGTGAAAATAATATGGAAAATGACAACCTCTTCCACCTATTCACTAATGATATATACCCAAAATTACAATATTTAGTTAGGATTATATTTATAATAACCTTAGAATAAGCCTTCAACCAAGCTAAATGGAAAGACTTCTTCATGCATAAATTTGAATCATCCCAACCTAAAATATGAACTCTTATGCTCATTAAAAACAAAAAAATTCATGTAACTAATGATGGTGTTACTGAAACCTATGACATTATTCATAACATTCAAGCAATTACTCCAAACAATGTCATGGAGCGTATTCCCCCTATAAACAACACTCTTACTCTAACATTTTCTTAGCCCAAAAACACTAATGTGTACAAACAATTATCCATATCAAAGCTTAAAAAAGTCTTGCAAGACGCCTAACATGAGATTTTGACCCCACTCATCCTATGAAATCATGATATGATCCAAACAATTTTTTTTTGGTTTCAATCAAGTTGAGGCCACTCTCATTAGAATTGTAGAAAATTATGCAATCTTGATATGTATTGTATTCTTGGTCCAAACTTGGATCATGAAACCTTTATTCAAAATCATCAAAAAACATTTGATAGATATTTTAAATCCCATGAAATGCAAAATAAAAACCAATATTTAAACCAAGATAATGTTCATCTTTCTAT
Source organism: Torreya grandis (assembly GCA_037957365.1). Classification (NCBI taxonomy): domain Eukaryota; kingdom Viridiplantae; phylum Streptophyta; class Pinopsida; order Cupressales; family Taxaceae; genus Torreya; species Torreya grandis. The sequence continues at coordinate 2,756,496 of JARHVA010001950.1, forward strand.
CTACAAAGATCCTCTTCCCAACCACCAAGATAACATTGATAAGCATACTCATTATACAAAATTGTTGAAAGTATTATATAACTCATTACCAATGAGGAAAACATGGTTAATATGACTAACATGAGATGAGTAGTTTATTTTATTGAATCAAACCCAACACATATGCATCACACCTATCAATTTTTCTACATCATTTAGAATACTTCACCATCCCATATAATGGAAATGGGGATAGTGTAAATTATAACCATTTAAGCACCACTCTAAAAAACACAACTTTATTATACTTTCCATACCATCTCTACTCTTCCCCCAACATACACATAAGACAATATTCCCCAAAATTCCAAGAGTATTTATTGAACCCAACCATAAGAAATACCTCAACTAACCATCACATTACCTAAAGTAAATCAATCCCTTTATAATCCTATAAAACTAATTACACACTATTAACTTAAGTTCTATTACACTTCAAACCTCCTTCCCAAGATATATTGTGCACCTACATATAAAAATCCTCCCATGGGTTATGATGAATGGGATCCCATTGTGAAACTTTCTCATCTCCCATCTCAAATACCTTTACTATAATTTATGATAACTTCTCCCCATAATAAAAACCATCTAATGCAATTTTTATTTGAAATAAACATCCATTCATCCTCCTCGAGTAGAACATGAAGCTACCTTATCTAGATCCTAAGATAGCATACTTCAATAATGTCAATAGATGTTCATCTATGTTGATGAAATAGTGTAAAATTATCTTTCACTTAAGTTCCCTATCACTTCCATGATTCCTGATGAGAATTGATTCAGGTGGATGAACCTACACTATTCATTAGATTCAAAACTGGTGATATACAAGTTAAACATGCATTGATTGATGATGGTTCAAGTTCTTGTGTTGCCTCCCTTGATTTTATTAAGATACTTGGATATTCTCAATGAAACCTCAAATATACATGTAACACATCAAGGATGTGATAGAAGGTAAATGCCTCTTATAGGTTATGTTTTGCTTCCCATTACCATTCCTCTTGTCACTATCTATGTGAAAGTTATGATCTTTAAATTTTCACTTTCTTACAACATCTTACTTATTCAAACTTAGACTAATTGTATGAGATAATTCACTTCATTTTCATACCAATGTGTCAAATTCCCCCATAATGGATCTATTTACAGGATTAAAAGAGACACAAACCCTTATAATTTTGAATACTTTCAAGAATGTGGTGTATTTAAAATTCTTACCCTTGAAATTTTTTCTAGTATCCCATTTAGGGAATCCTAACTCTTCAACTATCCATTCAATTCAACTCAAGGTTATCATGGTTACCCTGAATTAATTAGGAAAATTCCACCTAACCTCTTAGATTATGATGATGATGATGATGAAATGCATGAGATAAGCCTCAAGATCAAAATTTGTGATCTATCCCCTCATATTATCTCACAACTTCCTCCTTATTTATATCCTTGATCTTTTCAACCACCTAATGATGATATACCTATTGTCTTAACCAAGACTAGACACTCTATCCATCATGCATCCTCTGATGATAAAGTCATTCCTACATGTACCATTGACTTGCATGCACCTAACTATGATGATGGATATTCTTTAGATGACCCATTTATATCTAGATTTATACAAGATATAAATGTGGAAGTTATTCCATATTAATCTTCTTTATTTTAGTATTTTCATTTGTCTTTTAGAATTCCTTCCTTTATATTACCTAATATTAGTCTTTTTACTATTTTTTAGAGGGTAGAGATGGACCATTCACATAGTAAACCTATAATAAAAATATAATCCCTCAAGATTATGATCATGGATCATACCATGATAGGCCCTTATCACTTTTATAAATACTAAAAACCTTATAGTTTGATTCTTTCAAAGATGTTATCTACTATTATTAATCTTGTTATATGACCATCTTCACCTTCATATGAACTTAATCCAATTTTTGCTCTAGCCTTACCTTCAGATGAGCCTAGTCTAGTTTCTATTCTAACCCTACATATCTTTTGTGATGGCGTCCTGCTTCCTTTATCACAACTTGATCTCATTCCTTCCCAATGGGCCAGTCAACCTTATTGTGATTTCCATACAGTTGTTGGTCATTAGACTAAAGATTGCTAGTTATAGCAACCACCCCCATATTATCCTTCCACTTATTCAAATAGTAGGCCCTCAAATATTACTAATAATTTTTTTTTATTTCATGTGATAAATAACCACTCTTTCACTCATTACCTCAAACTTAGATAATACATCGACACATTGTGCCCAACTACTGCTCAACCAAAGACAAGGATATAATCTTCCTAAGCTATTACTAGAATATACCACTAAATATGGTGAGGTATAATTATTATAAATTTTATTATAACCCATTGAGGATATGCATATCTTTCCTCATCCAAGTGGCACAATGGATACATCTCACTTGTTTTGGGTAAATAATTTGGTGAGATGAATCTCTATAAGGGCTAGTTCCCTTGATGCACTCTTTGATGTATTTTCTTATCTACCAACTTTGCATGAAAATGGTTAAGAGGAAAAACTAAGAAAACTAAAAGGTGATGCACAAATATTTAATTTACTCCTATTGATTGAAATTATACTACTTAGAGTGGAACAAAGCTTTCTTCACACAAAACTTAGAACATAAGACAAGTTATTACATCAATGTTTCATATGTTAGATTCAAGAGGTATTTTGATGCTCAGGAGGGTAATGAATGATTACTTGGGAGAATATATTCATGGAACACGTTTAAAACACTTATACACTAAAAGAGAACACTAAAAATGACCTATCATAATTACTCTTCTACACACTTGGTGACTAATCAATTATAACATGCTAGAAAAGATCATCTTCTACTAGACAAGACCAACAAGATTACAACAAAACTCAATTGTAGAGCATGTAAGTAAAAAAAATCACTTTTTTATTACTTCAAGAGTCATTCAAATATAAAATTGGCTAGGATTTCACCATTAACCAATGAAGGCTGCTCAAAAAAGCTAAAAAGGTCAATATATATAGCATTTGGAAGAGAGGTGAGATAAGGGAAGTCCAAAGGTCACTTGGATACATGTAAAACTAATAAAAAAGGTTAAATATGAATGAAAAAGATATGTTAAATGAACCATTCAATTTTAGGAAGTCTAAGTGTCCATACAAGTCATGAAACTAATGAAAAGTTGTATGAAACTCCTTGTCTTCACTTAGAAAACTACCTTCATGATTTGGACCTATTTTAACATCTCAAAAATAAATATGGATAGGTATGATGATTTAAATCAGAGGTAAATATTTTATACATTCCTTTCCATGCATTGGTTTTAGTCCCACTCATTTATAATCTCTTGGAATTAAGCCATCACTGCCTATAGTCTAAAAACTCCTCTTTCAATCACCCCTCACACTTGGCCTAAAAATTGTCTTTATTTTTCCATGAAAATACATGGGAGGGAGTGGATGACACTTTTAAATACTCTCCATGGTCTTATACTACTTTGGTACACCTTAAAAAGTCTCACACTCAAAGTTTTCACCCTTCTCACCATTGTGTTTACTATGCTAGTTTTGACTCGCTAAGATGAGAGATATTGATTGAAAAATTAAGTGTTTTAAAATCATAAAATGACCATATGGAGTTATATTAATTCCATAAATTCCCTAAAAATTTGATTTCATCTACAAACTTCTTATAGAACCTAAAAAACACATAAAATTGTCAAAAGTACCATATTTTACACCATGTCTATACAATTTCGTATAGCTCAAAAGTATGGGAGATATATTGAGTGAGTCCTTTAAAATTTACAATCACTTTCATGGTCAAAATATTTCATATAGATAGCTCTCTAAGACTGTTTTCTCCATTGGGTCTTAACTGAGGGTTTTCAAGGGTTTTAGGTAGTTTTCCTTCTTAAGATTTATTTATAAATATATGACATTGGAACTACCAAAAAATTTTAAAAAAAAATTAGGAGACCCTAATAACCCCTATAAAATAATTTGGTATCCATGCATAGTTTTAGAGGAGATATGAGCACTTGAAACCACCCTATCAAGCTTATTTCCACCTTTCCTACATGTTTGGACTATCTTTGAAGTAAAATTAGATTTTTGCATACCAAAAAGATAATAAATGTATAAATACATCCCATAAACATTATTAAATAAAATATGTAACTCATAAAGAACTAGAAGTGAGGTTGGACCCCCAATTGGCTCTAGGTCTACTCAAGGCCTAATGGGCTTAGCATTCACCCTACTAGTTTGGTCTATTTATATTGATCTCTCATGGTTGGGATGGTGTCTAATTATTTATCATGCTTCATTAAATATTTAAAAATAATATCAAAACCTAACAATCACTCATTTTCATTTCTTCCTCTCAATCACCAACTAAGCCTAATAGGAGCTTGTCTAGTTGGACTGTGTGCAAGGGTATTTTGATCATGTTGAGAATTTTGATAATTAATTATTGTTAATATCATATATTTACCCCCCATAAACATAAAAATATATTTATTTAGGTTATAAAATATTCTTATCAATCCCTTTTCCCATTTTTACCTCAGCTTGTTTTGCCAAACCCTAATTTTTCTTAGTTGGCTAACCTCTAAGACAAAATAGTGAGGTATATATTTCATCCCAAATGAAAATTTAAGATTTTATGAGTTTTATAAGGTCATAATGAGAATATTTTCCAAATTTTTTATCTGGATTCACTCATTTAGATACCTAACGAGCTCAAAATTCTTAAAAAAAGGCTTTTAAAAAGGACCATTTCTTGCATTTTTCCCTTCCACCTAAGAATGACTCCTCAAGGCTAAATAAAATTATATTAGGCTTTCCCAAAATTTTAATAATATAAAATTATTTCTAATTAATCTTTTAATTCTCCCAAAAACACTCTCCCTCTTTGGATTCTTCATTCTCACATATTGAGCAAAGAATCCTAGTGTAACTATATGGACTATTACCTTTGGTTAAGAGGTAAAGTAGATGATCATCTTGAAGGATTCATAGAGATTATATAAAAAAATTATATAAAAATCATGAACCATTTTTATTTTCTTGTAACCCTCTTACATCTCTTAATCATACTAACCTCTTACCTTCACCAAGACTGCACCTTGTTGTAGGTGTATACAAGGTTTCAAGAGGTTTGTGTAGGCTTGTTTTAAATTTTTTGTAGATTATGAATTTTAACATGATATTAATATAGGTGATCATAGGCTTTTTAAACATTTTAACCTCCATTTAACCACTTTGTAATCACCTTGAGATCAAAACTAGGTTTCCTTTGTCATGATTGTGAACCCTACCTTCTTCAATTCTTGTAGGTGTACATGAAATGTAATTTAGCTTGGACATGGTATGGAGAGAATATAATTATATCATTGGGGTCATGAATCATACAATAATTCCTAAATTTACCTTGGATGAGATAAAACACTTTCAAGACATAAAGTTTGGGTCACTACTTTCATACCTAACTAGGTGCACATTTGTTATAGAGGGACACTTATAGGTGTCTATGGACCCTAAAACACCATACTCCAAAATCATACTAATTATTCTCATGCATATATAAAAAATATTTATCCAATGGAATAATTTTATCCATGAATAATTCCTCATTTTCTCTTGAGATGCTAATTGTCATTCAAACTTCCAAACTTGTAGAGATTAATGTAGGAATTCCGTGTTTTTAGAGGCATCTTTGAGGCTTCTAAATTCTATCCTTTACTCACCTTGTAACCTACATACTTGTTTTATCTCCTTTCCATACCTTAAGCTATTATATTTAACCATTTATATGATTTAATACCCTTTTAAAATATGTTGTAAGAGATCCACTAAAACCCCTTGGACCTCTATTTTCACATTTTGGGGAAACCTTCCTAAAATTCAGTCTCTCCTTGATAGAAGGTGAATTTAAAATTTTCCAAGGCATATATCACTTTAAAATTTTCATATTAGGTTACTTTAAAAAATTTATGTGTTTAAGATGAGTTTTAGCACTTGTCTAGAATTTCAAAATGGCTTCTTAACCCTTGCTAAACCACCTGTAGGTATGGATTTTTAGTGTATACAAGCAACGGGTAGAACATGTGCAATTTGCATTATTTAGACCTCTTATGAGTTTTATACATATATAAAAACCTAAAATTAACTATTCACGATTCAAAATTCTTGAAACCATCACTAGGATCTTCACCCCAGTATGTTGTCATCAAGATAGGATATATGTGCACTTTGAATGGTATGTAGATAGTATGTGAAATATATGAGTAGAGGTATCATGAACTTGAATTTATAACCAAATAAATGATCTTAAAAAGATACCAAATTATTAATAATGATATCAAAGGCTTCATTCAAGATTTACACCTTGTTTCAACATTGGAAAACTTCTATGAGATCACCTGTAGGTGCACACTCCAATGATAAACTATGTGTATGTTATATTTGACTATCATAATTCTATTTTATACTCTTTGGAGGATCAAAAATATTTAATACTAATTATAAAAACATATCAACCTTTTGAGACTTACAATAAAGTTCTATGAGCACACTAAACATGTTATACACATGTGATCAACATGGATGCAAGTGAGATTAGGTAAAGGGCTAGTTGTGAGGTGTTCATGACTACATATTTGATCAAATCATGGTGTTATTAGACTAAAAATGGATATATATGATAATATGTCCTTGATACCTATGTTACACCATATTCCAACTACATTAGACCTCTATATGAAACTAACATTCTACAAACAAGAACAACTTTGATTGAGACTACACATGATGGTACCTTCCTACAACATGAGATAATTTTATCATCCAAACACCATGAAACATTAAATTAAGTATATATATCATCTAGGAAGCTATCCAATATCATATATAGTTAACATCAACTATTGGTTCATATAGAATTGAACAAAATGGAGTAAAACCTATATGGTTCAAGAAATAGTGAACACAAAAACATAGGCAGCTTGTAACAAATTATTCATAAATTACAATTGATCAATCCTTTAAATATTTATATGTAAATTAATGTATCTGAGTATAATATCACCTATAAAAATCATTTTCCTTGAAATATCTTGAGTTGTTTGTACTAAGCACAAACCTGTTGGTCACTTTTGCATGTCTAAAAAGACAAGGAAGAAGTAGAATATTTTTGGCTTAAAAACAGCACTTAAAAATCATGTAAATAATTTATATGAGTTTGAGGAAGATAAATAGTCATTCCATGATATTTTCCCATGTGTCACCTTCCTTCATAGGCCATACAAGTACCAAATGCTACCTTTTATAGTTGGTTTCTTGAATTTTAGTTAGACAACCTGTAAGATTCTGATGTAACTAACTACCTAATAGGTAATATGACCTATTTGAAATTTTAAAGGAAAAATAGGACACTTTAAAACCTTATAAACCATGCCACTTGCATTTATGACCCCTAAAAGCCTAATAAATTACCCAAAATGGCAAATAAACTTATGAAACCATGAATAAGGCTAAAAATACATTAGATAACGTCAATTTAACCATAATAAAGCCTATGACAAAGTATTAGACCCATAACCATCTAAAAATCCAATATTTTTACCTATAGGGGTCAAAATTTGACCTAAAAGTCAAATTTGGTCAACTAAATTGTGATTCATAGGGGTAGTATGCCTGCTATACCAAAGACCAGTAGCCTTATCAATCTATGGGATAGGGACTCAATGAACTCTTGATGAAAACTATAAATTAATTGCCTAAAATACACACAAAATAACCACAACACACCAAGAAAACACAAACAAAGCAAGACACCAATAAGACTCACACATGTGCATCAACACTTAGGTAAAATAAGGAAAACAATAACTATTTACAAGGAGAGAGGAGAACCTTAGTATAAATGTTTGAGATATATCACATTGAATAGGATATGAAGCTCCTCTCCATCTAACTTTGAGATTTGGAAAGCATTGTGTTTCTTGCATTGGGTGATAACATAAGGAACACTCCATAAAGCATCAAACTTTGTGTGTTTTCCATACTTATCCCTATTTTCATCTCACTTTAGAACAATGTCCCCCTCTTGGAAAATTCTTGGCATGTATTTATTGTTGAATTATTTCTTTTTTGATCTTGGTGAGCTCTCATAGTTTGCATATCTTGATCTTTTTTTTCTTCAAGCTCCATCAACTCACACAACCTGGCCTCCATGATTTCATTTTCTATCAACTCCAGCTAGTAAGTGAGATCTAATGTTGGTAACTCAAGTGAAATAGGTATTTTATTCTCTCCCATAAACAAGTGTATATGGTGAGTTTCCAATGGCTCTTTTAAGGGTGATTCTATCAACCCAAAGAGTTGTCTTCAACTTAGAATGCTAAGTTCTTTTGTATTCCTAAATTGTCCACTTTATGATCCTAATTAGATTCTTATTAATGAACTTAGATATTCCATTTCATTATGGATAATAGTTGGAAGAAGTACTAAGGTAAATGGTATGCTTCAAATCCCACTCACTTGTCCTCATTCTAAGGAAAGCTAATGCATTGTTTAAAATTACTATTGAAGGAACCCCAAACCTTGTCACTATGCCTTCATAAAATTATATAATTGAAATTTTAATTGACTCCTTGAGAGATAACCTCCACACATCTTATAAAGTAATATGTAGCAATCAAAACCAACTTGTGGCTAGCACTAGAAGGTGGGTTGATTAGGCCTATGAAAGATAGACCCCATTACATAAAAGGTTGGTCTAATTATATTAGATGAAGAGGAAAGGATGAAATATTTTGTTTACCATCAAAGAGATCACATTTTTGACATTTCCTTACACAATAATGGGTGTCTTTGAAAAAACTAGGCAAATATCTAGGCCTCATAATCTTAGCAGTTGTGGTTCTTGGAGCAAAGTGACCACTAGTTGGTCCATCATGAAACTCAAGCAATTTTTTCTCAGCCAATATAAATGAACACATCTCAATATCACATAAAATAATTCATTCCTAAAAAACACTCCATCAACAAGTACATAAGGAATAGATTGTAATCTTAAGTAGCTTCTTTTAGCTTTATCTAGGCCTTGTGGACACTCACTAGTTTGAAGAAAATGGATCATTTCTTGTGTCCAACTCCTCATTTATTAATATGAAGATATCATAGATTCATCATGAAGGGATAAAAAATCTTATTTTTGTTCCTTAGAATCTAAAGTAAGGTACTCACATAATCCCTTCCCTTTCACTATCTTGGTTGTCATGATTTCTACATCATACTCCATCACTTTTGTGATCCAACCAGCCCTTTTTTCATTAAAATATCTATTCAAAAGGAAGTCTTTGAAACTAGGATTAGGTAACAATATATGAATATTTTTTTTAGATAACATGTGCCTAAAGTTCTTTAGACTTGTAACAACTAAAATTACTTGCTTCTCTACATAAGTGTATCTTACCTAATAGCCTTCCAATCCTTGACTAAACAAGGAAATAGGATGCTCCAATTTTTTCTAATTTTATTGAGTAAGCATGGTATAAATTACCTATTCATTCACAAAGGTATACAAGTTTAATTCCTTAGATAAGTTAAGACTTGTAAGAGTTGGGGCTTGAGCAATAGCTTGTTTGATCTCTTCAAAACTCTCCTTCCTTCTCCTTGTCTAAGTAAACACTTCATCTTTCATTAGCATGGAGGTTAGAGGATTGAATAAATTATAAAAATCAATAATAACCTCCTTATGAAATTTATTTTTTTAAATAAACTTTTCAAACCTTTCTTGTGTTTGGGCAAAGTCAATGCCAAGATTGCACTCATCCTTTCAGGATCTATGGATAGGCCTTTCTTTGACATAATATGTCCTAAAAGTTTTCCTTCATGGAAAACAAATGCACACTTATTTGGGTTAAGAGAGATTCAAAACTCTCTACATCTCTAAAAAAAATTCCTAAGGTGAATCAAGTGATCCTTTACATCTTTGGAGAAGACCGTGATATCATCAAGATACACCAACATTATATCATTTATTAGACCTTGAAAATCCATATCCATTACACATTGAAATGTTTCACTAGAATTATACAAACCAAAATTAATTTACATATTATCATATTTACCCCATTTATTAGTAAATTTTGTCTTATATTGGTCACTTTCCTTTACCAAAATTTGATTATACCTTGAGTATCCATTAAGGAGTGAGAACCTTTCACTACCTACCATAGCTTGAAAAATCTGATCCATGGAAGGAAGAGTATAATGGTCCTTCAAGGAAATTGTATTAAAGTCCCTAAATTCAAAACATAACATGATTTCCCCATTCTTCTTCCTTACGGGAACTAAGTTTGCCAACCAAGATGAATGCTTAATCAGAAAAATGATCTTAGACTCAATCAACATTTTAAGCTCCTTTCTCATGAAAGGCTCAATCTTATGATTGATTGGCCTTTTCATTCTCTTGATAATATTTTAATCATAATATATTTATATTTTATTTTGATCTAAGTTTGTATAAAATCCCTTTAACTCACTATATTCCCATACAAATGCTCAGAAAATTCCTCACATAGCTCAATGAAAGCAAATATTTCTTCTCTAGTACATACCTTCGCAAGAGAAATCAACTTATCTATAAATATTTTTACTATCTCATGGTTTTCTTACTTATTATACATTCTTACCTTTTCCATCTTCAACTGATAATAATCATTGAATATACTCTCAAGTGTGACTAAGACTATAAAGAGCTTGTTTTTTTTAATTGTAAAATCTACCCTCCATATTGTTGCTATAGTTTAGACTGATTCTTCAAAAAAATAGATACTCCTTTTATATAAAAAGAGATATTTTTTGGTCACTATAAAAAACTTGAAACTTAATGAAATTATTAGGTATAGATGGCCTTATAATCACCTTGAGATGTGGTTGGTCCTTATCCTTTCTTATCCCCTTTAGAACATCAAATTGAGGTCCAATTGTTACTAACCTATCAACATGTTTATTGTATTTTATTTTGATAGATTTGATGTTTAAATCTTGAAAATTTTCCACAAGATCCCAAACTCTATGCTTATAGGACTTAATCAAAGTGTTGTTAGTCATATTTTGGCCTCTTACTTGGTTCACAACTAACTCATTATCACCATACACTTGTAACTCTTTCACACCTCTTTTCCTAGCCCACTCAAGTCCATGAATGAGGGCCTTATATTCTACCACATTATAATTACAAGTGAAGTGAAATATGAAAGTAGAGTAGTACCTTTCCTAGGATGGATAAACTAACATTGATCCAACACCTACTCTAACCTTGCTTCTAGATTTATAAAAGAATAGCTACCGTAAACCATCCATGTTTTCACTTAGATTCATTAATTTTGGCATTAAAGAGTCATATTAATGAATTAAATACACTCTAATAATATCTTCCTCTATGAATTTTTAAGGATAATGTTCATAGTGCTTAGATCCCCATTCATCTAGATACAAATCAAAAACTCCTTCAAGAGAAGAGGTTGGAGATTGATCCATGTGAATCTTCTCCTCATCAAGAATATCATAATTTAAATTTTAAACCTTAGGCATGTATGGATATAAATTATTTTGATGAATAGGATTTGATTCAATCTTCACCTTGGTACCATACTTTGTCCTAAAAACCATATAAGACCAATTGGCTACCAAGTATCAACCTATCTTGGCTATAAACTCTCTTAAGAAAAAAAAGCAAAGTATGGGGGTAAATTTTCCATAAACACATCATGAAGGATTGAAAAATTATTACATGAATGTAAAATAAAATTAAAATCCTTGAATACTCCTAAGTTCTTTGTTGGTGATCCATCCAATTGTATAACTCCTTTAGCCATTGGCTCATACTTGATGCCTAGTTTATCCTCTATTGACTTGGGCCTAACTAAAGTACTAACCTAACTATACATTATAAAATTTTGAAATATTAAATCACAAATGATCAAGGATATATACAAATGATTCTTATCAATTTTCTTCACTTGTCTATCAATGGGTTGAGTTCCATTCACCAAGATAACATTTCTAGTCCCAGTTGATCCAACTTACTTACCTAATCCTTACAATTACTTTTGAAGCATATCCTTTTATCCTGGTATTATAAATAAATCCCATAAATAAATATTCATATGTAACTTCTTCATCTAATCCATAACATTGATAAAAATATTCCTTGCCTTGAAAGGCTCTTTGAAAGTACTAGTACCTTATGAAGATGGATGTGTAAGAGCTAGGTTTGAAATTTGAAATTTATTATTATCCTACACTCTAGGAGATGAGTTAGACCAACATAATATTGGAGGTGATATAGGAGTCAAAATAGGTCCTTTAGTTTCCCCTTGTGTCTCTTCAATAACCCTCTTCTTAGACCTAGTGTTAGAGGATACACTATCATTCATATTACTTGAATTTCCCAAATGATTGATGGCATCAAACTCTCCATATAAATGATTTATAGGAGTAGAATTATAATTTTTTTTTAATTTTTCATTGAATTTTACATTTTCACCTTAAAATTATAAACTTGAGATGTTTGATTACCTTGAATTGTCATGGTCTAATTATGCATTTCATTGGCATATGCAACTTTGTCTTGATTTTGGTCATAGGAAGGATAACATGGTTTTTCTTGAAAAAAGTTATCTTGAGTGGGAAAAATATCTTTATAATATGATGTGTCATTAAGATCATAACTTTGGTAAGTTCTAGCTTGAGTGATTTGACCTTGTCCTTGATCATTACCTTGAAAAGGATGCTTATTTTCTTGTCCAAACTGATTATAGGATTGGTAAGGTCTATAAATTTGAGATTATTGCCTTTTAAGAGTAACCAATTAATTAGTAACACTTTGAATCAAACACTTGACTTCATTAATCTCATTGGTAGGGGCAAGGGAAAAAATTTCTTGACTATTAGGTAAAGGAGCCAATGTAGGTAATGTAACTTGACTAGGACATTGCAAATCAAGGAATAATGGCATTGGTGGTCTAGAAGTAATCTTCCTTTCTTGAAAAAGATAATTATCAACATTAATGGTTACTCATAGGAAAAAATTAGTGTATTCCACCCATGAATTAGATCATCATGGATATATAGCTGTTCAATGCTTTTAGGTAATACAAGAATGCATATTTTGGAGTAGGTCTCTCAAGGGCTGGGATCCAATCCCATGTTTTTTGAAATCTAGAGTTAAAATCTTGCCTAAAATCTTAAGGATCCCTCTTGATATTGGTCAATTATTTAGCTAGTGATAGATAGTCACTCTTCTCTTCAAACCTCTTAGACAATAGATCTCCTAGTTCATCCCATAAAGCAATGGAATTTTAAAGTAGAGTCCCATACCAATCTAAAGCTTTCCCTTTAAAATGCAATGCCAATAACCTAATGTCTACATTATCTTGAGTGATATTATGGATATTATAGAAGTTTGATATGTTTCTACTATTCTCAATGGGATTAGTAGGACCTTCTCCACTAAAATATGGAACACTTTTAAGGGTTAATCTAGGAATATAGTCATATTGGGCAATATTCAAAGCAGATGATCTATTAAAGGAAATTAAAGGTTATCTTATATCCATATTGGAATGTAGACTATGGGTATTAGGGGTTGAACTTGGTAAGAAACTGGACTTCTTAAACACCAACTCTCTTGAATAAGGATTGGTATTCATAAATTTAAATCTTCTAATAGAATACAAAGGAAATTACACAAACTTAAAGGGTATTCCTTTAGAAGCAAACCTAGTAATCACTTTTTGCATGGATATTAAGGATTGATCAGCAAAAAAAAAGTTGAAAACTAAGTGGAGTCACTAGGTACTAAATGTAGATGTTCTTATAGCTACAAATATGCCAAGACCAGCACCAATCTTGGACAATCTTCTAGGAATTAGAGTCCCACCAAGCATGCCAAAAACTATTACCACTTATATTAGCCTAGATATCCTAATCTAAGGGGCATAATGGAGACATATCACTTGTTGTGGGTAAACAATTTGGTGAGATCAATCTCTAGAAGGGCTAGTTCTGTTGATGCACTCTTTGAAGTAATTTCTTACCTATCAACTTTGCATGAAAAGGGTTAAGAGGAAAAATAAATAAAACTAAAAGGTGATGTACCAATTTTAAATTTTATCTTATTTCCTAAAATTATACTACTTAGAGTAGAACAAATCTTTCTTCACACAAATCTCACAACACAAGACAAATTGTTACATCAATGTTTCATATGTTAGATTCAAGAGGTATTTTGATGCTTAGGAGGGTAATTAATGATTCCTTAGGAGAATAAAATCATGGACCACTTCTAAAACACTTATACACTAAAAGAGAACACTAGAAAAGACCTATAATAATTACTCTTTTACACACTTGGTGAATAATCAAGGATAACATGATAGATAAAATCATCTTCTACTAGACAAGACCAACAAGTTTGTGACAAAACTCAATTGTACAATATGTAAGTAGGGAATTTAACATTTTTATTACTTCAAGAGTAATTCAAATACAAAATTGGCTAGGGTTTCACCATTAACCAATGGAAGATACTCAAAAGAGCTAAAAAGGTCAATATTTATAGCATTTGGAAGAGAGGTGAGATAAGGAAGTCCAAAGGTCACTTGGACACATGTAAAGATAATAAAAGAGGTTACATATGCATGAGAAAGATATTTTAAATAAAACATGCAATTTCAAGAAGTCCAAGTGTCCATACGAGTCATGAAACTTATAAAAAGAGGTATGAAACTCTTTGTCTTGGCTCAGAAAACTACCTTCATGATTTAGACATATTTAAACATCCCAAAAATAACTAGGTATAGCCATAATTATTTTAATTAGATTTAAATATTTTATACATACATTTCCATAAATTGGTTGTATTCCTACTCATATGAAATATCTTGAAAGTAAGTCATCACTGCCTATAGTCTTAAAAACTCCTCTTTCAATCACCCCTCACACTTGACCTCAATTTTTTTTAAATTTTCCATGAAAATAAATGGGATTGAGTGGATGAAACTTTTAAATACTCTCCATTGCCTTAGACTACTCAGGTGCACCTTAAAAAGTCTCACACTTGAAGTTTTCACCCTTCTCACCATTGTGTTCTCTATGCCATTTTGATTAGATAATATGAGAGATATTTTTTAAAAACTTATAAGTTTTTTAAAATCATAATATGAACACATGGAGTTATATTAATTCCACATATTCCTCCCAAACTTGATTGCATCTTTAAACCTTTTCTAGAACCTCCAAAACATATAAAATGGTTAAAAGTACCCTATTTTTCACCCTATCTATACAATTTTGTATAACTTAAAAGTCTGAGAGGGACCCTAAGTGAGTCCATTAAAATATAAAATCACTTAAATTTTAAAAATAGGTCATCTAGATAGCTTTCCAAGATTGTTTTCTCTATCAGGTCTTGATTAAGGGTTTTCAAAGGTTTTAGGTAGTTTTCCTTCTTAAGATTTGTTCATAAAGATATCACATTTGAACTTAAAAAAATTCCAAAAAAATGATTTTAAGATAATATAATAACCATTCAAAACTCATTTGGTATCCATGTATAGTTTCAGAGGAGATATGAGCACTTAAAGTCACCCTATCGATCTTTTTTCCACCTTTCCTACATGTTTGGACTATCTCTAAGCTAAAAGTAGTTTTATTTTAAGTTTATTTGCATATAAAAAGATAATACATGTCTAAATACATCCCATAAACATTATTAAATAAAATAAATATCTCACCAAGAATTATAAGTGAGGTTGGACCCCCAATTGGATCTAGGTCTCCTCAAGGCCTAATAGGCTTAGGATGCACCCTATTAGTTTGGGATATTTTGACTGATATCTCATGGTTGGGATGGTGTCTCATTATTTATCATGATTACTTAAAATTTTAAAAACAATCACATAACCTACCAAGCACTCCTCATTTCTTCCTCTCAATCACCAATTAGGCCTAATAGGAGCTTATCTAGCTAGACTGTGTGTAAGGGTGTTTTGATAATTTTGAGAAATATGAGCCTATATTAGTGTTTCATATCATATATTTACCATATATACAACTAAAAATATGTTTTTTGATGTTACAAAAGATTCATAATAGGCCCTTTACCTATTTTGATCTCATTAGCTTGTTTTACCAAACCTTAATTTTTCTTGACTAGCTAACCTCTCAAATAAAATATTGAGGTATATATTTCTTCTCCAAGGAAAAATAAATATTTAATGAGTTTTATAAGATAATAATGAGACTTTTTACCAAATTTATTAGCTTTATTCACTCATTTAGGTACTTAACCAGCTTAAATGCCTAAAAAGGCCTTTAAAAGGACTGTTTTGTAAGAAATATGGACTCCATTAAGCTATAGCCAAATTAGAGGAATTCCTTATGCCAACCTATTGAGAGATATCCTTCATAAATCCATTCACATAAAAGACAAATTCAATGATCAGGTATACTTTCCCAAATATCAACACCAGATTGTTGATATATATAGGAACACCTTTAAGGCATACTACTCCCTCCCAGAATTCACTTTATCCTATGATGAGGTGGTAGTGTTAGTCTGGATGAGCACCTACCAAATATATGATGTCCTCCATGGATATAACAAGAACCCTCACTCCAAATGTTTTAATAAGGATAATATTAATTCCTACCTCATCCGTACCTTTTGGGAGGAGGTTCAAGTAGGCATGATCCTACTAAACTATCTATTTAGAGCCTAAGAATATCAACATGTCAATGAGTTATGGGTGCCTCTCTTGTACATGATCCTAACACATTCAAACATCTTGGATATGGGGGCATAGATAAACTTCAAGTAATTATACACCATCATAGATTAATAGATTTGGGGAAACCTATACATGATGAGCTACCTATTAAATGTAGTTTATGGGACACTCTATTTCTAGCCTTTAGCCTTTCCTATATGGGTTCATAGGGGATTGGCAGTCCATGTGGTATTCTATAAGATATATGGAAACTACTTCCACCATCACATTCAATATATATGTGAGCACCTCTACCTGGTGGTATACCAATCCATCAATGAAGCTCTGATGCCCTAACTATCAAGGGTAATCTAAGATTCTATGATAGCCATTGAGGACTACTAGATGTATAAGGATTCCATAATAATCTAGATTATGGGTTTACTAGAGGACCCCCTCTAACTACCATATTATTTCCCTAACCTCATAAAATAATAAGATACTTCCTAACAACTATTGGAAGTCATCTTTAGGTTCTACATACAACATCAATAAAAGGCATGTCCATAGCTTCCAATCACCATATGTCACCACGTCTACAAGACATTCCCTCAATATAGAATATGGTAGTTAGGTGAGACTCATTCACCCTTTCAAATTATAAGGTCTAGAAATGGGACCCTATAGGATTAATCCAAGATCATTTCATGTAGTACTCAACCCACCTCAACATCAACTATGGCCATCAGGTTGAAGATAATTATGAGCTCTATTTGAATTATGTCAATGACCAAGAGGTGATATCCTAAATAATAACCAAGAAGAATAAGAAAGGGAACAAGGATCAAGTAGGATCCTTCATACCTCCTACTCTTGCTTAGTCTATAGAGGACCCAACTCTAATAGATCTGACCATCTCTTGGAATATCTTGTAAGATATCCCTCCAATTTCTCCCCCTTAAGCCCCAACTCCAACTCCCCTTTTTCTAGCCATTTCTATTCCTTATGCTCTAAATCTGCCTCCACCTTCTCCCCCTCAAGCCATAGCTCTAGATTAAATTATGCTAGCAACTCCTTCTCTTTATGCTCTAGATCTACCTCCACCTCTTTTAACTAATCCTCATGCCTCAACTCCACCTCCACCTCCTCCAATAGATTAATTAGCTAGATCATAGTAGAGTTAGCCCTAGACTACATGATTATAAGAGGCCCAAACATATCCTACTTAGCCATTGACACCATAATCCCTAAGATTTGATGTGATTAGTACCCTAAGAGTGAGCTTAGAGTGAGATACCCAATAGGCACCCATCCAAGTTACCCCACTCACTCATACATCTCCTCCTATTTCTCTTTCACCCCTCACTCCTACCACTTTCCAAGTCCTCACTCTAGTGCCCACTAGTTCTACTTTAACCCATAGGTTTCCTAAGTGGTGACTCCCCTATTCCCCATTTTTTTCCTTCATATTTTACTCAATTAAATTTTTCCTAAGTCCTTTTGAGCATCCTTACTTCCTCATTCCCTTCTGATCCTCCCATCTATAAACTTAGAATCCTCTCAATGCCTCCCTTGGGTATGCCTTTATCAACATGCATGACTATATCCTTCAAGATCATACTAATTATAGTAGGGACCTTCCTAGTGCCTACTTTAGATAATATTCTATTCCTCATAATAGATATGAGTCCTCTACTATCATATTATATAGCCCCTATCATCTTGATCAAACTATCCACTACAACATCTAGAGCTGACCCAAAAAAGAGGCTAAAGAAGAAATATAAGGTGACCCATGCTCTAGATACAACCTAAATTCCTTCTACTCCAACTCTACATATTTCATAGGCCTTAATATCTCTTCTTACTATAGCTACAAAATCTTGGCTTCTATATCTTTTATCCCTCTCTCCATTACCTAAGGCTCCATAAGACTCACCTTTAACTAACCCATCTCTTCCTTATTATTCCATGACCCATTCCTAAGAGTAATTCCACCTCAAGTGAACTTAACATAGGAATAGTGGCAGTAATAAATTTTCCTTTACGCCTCCCCTTTCATTCTCCCTCATTTCATTCCCATACCTCCCTTACCTAAACTACTTTCCTCTTTTAGTCCTTTTATTTCTTTCATATCCCCTCCACCTTGTCCTTTCCCATTCACTATCATTTCATCCACCCCTCCTACACCCTCTATAACCTATGAGATAGTCTCGGGGTTAGATGAACCATAGATGGCAGTCTAGGGTGAATCAAATGTGTAATTTAATTTTGATTGAGCCTCTAGGACTATGAAAAGAATGCTTACATAGAATTTTATCCAAGAGGGGAACCCAATGATATGGTAGACCCTTTAGGATCAGTTCTCCATCATCAAGGTAAGAAAATACACATTGTGGACCCACTATCCATCCTCTAGTCTTCCCATGATATGTCTGATAATCTCTTCAAGGACATGCAAATCCAAGTTTACACTCTCAAATCCCAAGTGAAGAGCATTTTTCTAGTCAAACTAATTAGGTATGTCAAGGATGCCCTCCTACTAATTTGCATAGTCCTTTTGAAAGTAGTGGATAATTTTTTTGATATTTGCATGATTATCTAGTGTACTCAAGCCTACATGGAGAGAATTATGGAGATTTATGGGACATGTCAGAAGTTATAGGTGGTGATCAATAAGGGAATTTTTTTGGATCTCAAACTTATGCCAACCTTAGACTTGGGATTATACTAGACATATGTTAGGATCATGAGAGCTATAATAGAGGCATGGTTGGTCTTGGGATGCACTATAATAGAACCCTTAAAAGGGGGTAAGAATAAGGTATTAACCTACTTCAAAGAGGTCAATATCTTTATGATATTCAACATATATGGCACTTTGCTTTACCAAGGTGAATTTGAAGTCCACCTAAGTTAGTTTGACTAGGTTATAAGGGAGAGAGTGGCCAAAGGAAACTAGGAAGGAACCTAGGTAGTTCTTGATTTGTGAACTTAGTCCATGGTGAGCATTAACTAAGTCTCTTAAGTCTAAGCATCAATGGAATCACCCTTATAGATATCCCAAAGATTGGTAATTTAAGATGAGGTAATTGTTTTCACTTAGAAATACACCCTATGAGGAGATGGGAGTAACTTATCCTCATTTCAATTGGCACCATGGAAACACTCTAGGGCTGTGGGTATCCCTATCATGAAGTGAATCTCTAGATAAGGGGTAGCTCCCCTTCATGTACCATTTGAGCTCATGTTACTAATTATAAAAACTATTTGGGTGGAAAAGGGGTAATAATGGCATGAAGTAAACCTAAAATATATAGGTGATGCACCAAAATATTTTTCTCTACTCTTACCTTTAACATATAATTAAAACTAATGACAAATGGCTCATACTCCATTCAACATCAGTCTCCTCTCTCACATCAATGTTTCAACAAAGGGGTCTTGTAGATGACATAGGGTAAGAGGAAATAATCAATAGGAATTATAATAAACCTTATTGATTAGCATACTCACTTACACTTACATTCTCTTCAGACACTTCTTGTTGACCTACAAGAAGGAAAATATAATACACTAGGTACCAATGGAATCAACATGTGAAGGTAAAAGAAATCACACTTTCACAAGACTAAAACCAATTATATACACTTAGTCTTGTGCAAGTGTGATTTCCTTTACCTTCACATGTTGATTCCATTGGTACCTAGTGTATTATATTTTCCTTCTTGCAAGTCAACAAGAAGTGTCTAAAGAGAATTAAGGTGTAAGTGAGTATGATACTAAATAGAGTGTCTTATAATTCCTATTATTTAGTTCCTCCTACCCCATGTCATCCACAAGACCCCATGTTGAAACACTGATGTGAGAGGGGAGATTGATGTTGAATGAAGTGTATGAGCCATTTGTTATTAGTTTAAATTATATGTCAAAGGTAAGAGTAGAGCATAATATTTTGGTACATAAAATATGTATTTTCTGTTTACTTCATGTCATTATTACCCCTTTTCCACCCCAAGAGTTTTTATAAGTAGGAACATGAGCTCAAATGGTACATCAAGGGGAGATAGCCCCTAATCTTGAGATTCACTCTATGATAGGGATACCCATAGCCCTTGAGTGTTTCCATGGTGCCACTTTAAATGAGGATAAGTTAGTCCCATCACCTCATAGGGTGAATTTTAAAGTGACAATATTTTTTGGCATGCCCATTGGGACTCTTGTGTCTATTCCTTGAAGATTTTTGGTGTTATCTATAAAAAATCAACCTTTTGAGGCAATTTCAACAAATATCAATGGTAACTCCATGTACACATCTGATGGTTGATTAGTCCAAGTATATAAATTGAAGTTTCTTTGTTATTCAATACTATTTTTTGAAGTCACTCATAGAGATTAGTGAGTTTGAGATTATTTTAACCCAAGTTGAAGAGCTATGTCTGGCCTTGCCTTTTCCTCTTAGCTATGAGAAATTTCTTGTCCAACCTTATCATGATCCTCATCAAGCATATGCTACCAATGGTCAAACCCATCAAGTTTTTAGTTCTAATCCAAGCCATTCCATTGAAAATTTAAAGATAACTCTTCATAGTTACCAAGAGTATATGCTAGATCTTGAAACTAGATATGGTTATGGTGAAACTATACCTAGTGTTTGTATTGAGAGTGTGAGAAATGCCCTAGAACAGATCAAGAAGGAGTGTATACCTATAGAGGGGGATAGTTGGTCCAACCTTACTTATGAAATGATTGATGTGTGTGGTTTGATATTCAATCTAGAGCAAATATTGAGAGTTTATGAAAAAATACCACCTTGTCAACCTCAAAGTTCCCCATATCCACCTTCAAGTGTGCCATCCTTGCCTCTTCAAAATTCTAGTCCAACCATGTTCCCTAACACTCCAAACCCATAATATACTTCCCCAAGTTTCCTTTCTTGTAAACCTATCCAAGAAAATATCCCAAGTAAGGAAAACATCATGGTTGATTAGGCTCACTTGTTGGAGGAAGATTGTGAAAGCAAGAGATTGAATTTTGAAGCTCATCTTGAAAAGGAGTGGGAATTGGCCAATCAAATTTTGAGGCAATCCATCATGGAAATGGAAGATAAAACCTCTAATCCTACTCCTTCATTTCCCAATAAAAATATCAAACCTCAAGAGACTCCAATATTCCTAAATATGTCTTTCACTCCTTCATCAGCCTCCCAATCTCATAAAGCTACCCTTCAACCCACCTTCCCTAAATGCAGAGATGTAATGGTAGCTCATGAAGGAAAGAATATGTCACATGGAGATGTTGTAAGGGAAGAGACATTTGAATCCATTCCACACCCTCCCACCTCTCCTCAAGAGGCCATTAAATCCATTATTTCAACCCCTCAAATTGATCAAGTTTACCTTCCTAATGTGGAGAGTTGTCTTGCTAATTGGGAACCCTCATTGGCCAAATTCCCCATTTTTGAAGTGCCTAAGGTTAATGTCATCAAGAAGGAGGATGAAGAAGTATTGGTTGATAATATGGAGATATATACTTGAAATTAAAAAGGAAAAGTTGAGGGAGAGTTGGTAGAAGAGCTCCTTTTTCATCCCATGGTGGAAGAAGAGGAAGTCTCTCTTTATCTTTCCATTCCATGACTCAAACTAGTTAGCTAAGGAGGAATTATGGTAGAAGTTTAAAGACATATGAAATTAAGATAAAGATTTAAAAAAACCTACAAGCCATATGAAACTCATCCTAAGCCATGACAAGTAAGAGGATGCAGATAAAAAAGAGAACATGTAGCAAATCTACTTACAAATGTTTCAAGAATATGAGGATGGTAAGAGGACTGACCTCCAAGTTGAATAAGATCAAGATGAAGGAGATCATGTACATGTTGAGTAACATCACTTCTAAGAAGTTCCAACCCATGATGGGACCATATATGATGATTTTGAACCCTTTGAAAGGGCTTTTGAGGTTATTTCTACATCCATTTATGAAGTTGCCTTCACCAACTCCCAAGAAGAGAATGAAAAATAAATACTTCCACAGTGTCATGATATTACCCTATTTGAATAATTTTAATACATTGTGACCATTGAAAAGGATGATGGAATACTTCAAAGAGAAATTAATTCACAACAAGTTGTCCCATGCCTAAGTATGCCAAATTATCATGAAGAACTAGGAGGATAATAGTATGAGACTTGATTCAAAGTTCAATAAGACCTTATTTATTTTATAAATATATAGGAGATGAATCCATTAGATGATGTAAAAATAAAAGGAACAAAAATAAGGTAAGAGTCATCTATTATCCCATCCAAAAAGAAGCAATATTGGCATCTTGACTCATCTAGTGAGAAAGGAGACCTAAGCTACTTCCATTTTGATATAAGAAAAGAGATATGAGCAAGGTGAATGTACATATTTATTTCATTTTTGTATTTTTATTTCCCTAAGTTCTTATTAGCACAGGTGTGTCTTTGTCTTGTTGGTTGTTGTGTCTTGTGTGTGTCTTTTCCTTTTATGTTGAGGTAAATCTTGGTCTAGTTGGTCTCTTGAAGGTCTGATCATAATGTTTCCCAAGAAAATTCTAAATCCATAAGCCCAATGGACTAATAATCCTACTAGTCTAGTTAATATAGTAGGCATACTACCCCCATGAGTCACCAAATTATTGACTAAGTTT
The DNA here is from genome assembly GCA_037957365.1 of Torreya grandis. Classification (NCBI taxonomy): domain Eukaryota; kingdom Viridiplantae; phylum Streptophyta; class Pinopsida; order Cupressales; family Taxaceae; genus Torreya; species Torreya grandis. The sequence goes on from JARHVA010001950.1 coordinate 2,780,005, forward strand.
GACTTTCTAGTCAAACTGGGACACCTATAGGAAAAAAACATGATTTTTTGGGTCTATAAGGGGTTTAAATAGATTTTAAAAGGTGTCTAAATTTTCAATTAATTCCATTTCATATTATACTACCTTTGGTTATTAGTCCCCTAAGTCCATTTATCATTTTTGGGTTATTTAGAGGTCATTTTAGATGCATTTAATAATTTATACCAGTTTTTTGGGATTTGTGTAAGTTAAAAATTCTAATTTCATCCCCCTTGTGTCCTTAGAAGTCTTTAAGAATCTGACATAACTAAATAAATGGTAGGTTGTTTAGAAAAGGGTAGTTTTCTTAACCAAAGAATGAAAAAAGGATACTTGTATGGTTCCTTGTGAAGTGTGCCACTTGAAAAACATGGTGGTGTGAATCTTCACCTTCTCAAAATTCATCTCCATGTTTTTTTAATAAATTTCATAAAATTGGCTTCTGCAACTCATTTTCTCATTCTCTACCCTTGGCATGAAAAAAAAGCTCAAATTCAAATGCTCACCATGAACCGTATAGGTAGAATCAAGAGGAATGGTCTTGGGGGTGGATAGAACTCTGAGTCTACTTAAGTTTCATGTTAATAAGTCTTATATTTATGAAACTTTCTTTATGAATAATCATTAACACTACAAGCAGCCTATTAGAGGATTGCATTAAGAAGGGGTATACTTATCAATCTATTTTTGAGTTTTAAAGGTCCTTAGAGCTATGTGATATTTTTGAGGTGTTTTTAGGTTGAAAAAAATCTATCCATGATTTTTTCATATCCAACACTCCACCTTTTCATTGCTTGTGAAAGAGTTTTCAAATAGTGCCTATTTCATGAGAATTTGCAATGTTGAGTGCAGGCCCTAAGTTTTCAACATCCAAGAAGCTTAATGGTGGGCATATTTTATCCAAGGTTAATTCATATAAGTATCCTTCATGAAATAATCTTGTGGAAGGTCCAATTGGCATATTTCCAAACCCAAATTGCTCATTGTTTGCTCACTTTTGCATGTTTCACTGTCTTGTCAAGCTCAGTCAGGTTGTACTTATTCATGAGAGGTGTATGAAAGTGAAAAAGGAGGGAATACTATGGTGGAATCCATATAAATTTCCATTAACTCCAAAATTAATTTTATTCATATTTGAGGTTTCCAAGATGCCACACAAGCCATTATCACTTCAAAAGAGACCTTTTCAATTTTTGGGTTCTCAATCCCTAAAAGTGAAAAATAGAGGTCCTAGGCCTTTTTTGAATTAATGTTTGAAGTGGAATATGTTATTTTATCCTTTTGAAATGATTTTACCTTGTACCCCTATACACCTAGTATGACCATGCCAATTTTGAGATCAAAAGGAAAAGTGGGAGATAGTTTTTGAAAGCCTCAAAGATGGCAAAAAGTCACTAAAACTAAAAAATGCTGTCTATAGGACTATGAGAGGGAAAGTTTGTTTGTACCATAAAAGGAAGGACTAGGTCTAATATTTCATGAGGAAATGAGTCCAAACACCTTCACAAGCATCCTAATCACCTATATGATGAAAGAAGGAAATGATTTCATGAAATGTCTTTCCTGACTTGTCTCAATTCGTAGATAGGGTAAAATAGGTACTGAAAGTAGCATTTGAGGGTTTGATAATAAAAAATGATGTTTAACAATCCATTAATGAGCCAAGCATTGGTGTGAATTCTATTACATAAGTTTCAAGTTCAAAAATCTCTAAGAAAGTTTAAACATGCCTCAAAAACTCTAAAATGAACTATAGCCATGACAAAATGGCCACCTACAGCCAAGATAACCTACAGGACAAAATTAAGAATTGGACTTTGGGGTCACTTTAAAAAGTTCCTAAGTTTTCAAGTAATCTAAAAAAATTAGGATTATCCAAGCTTACCTATAGGGAAGGATCTTTTTTCACATTCTTATTTACTACTCAAACACACTCCCAATCATCTATAGGCCTGAGAAAGAACTCAGTCAAAACAAGGTATTGATAGTGAGGAGGAAGTTGTAAGTTTCAACTTGATTTGTAGCTATAGGGTGGAGATGTAGTTTAAGAAAATGAAGACTGACCTCTATAATATCAATAGTGACTTGATCACACCATAAACAAGCTAATCTTGGGTGAAAATGTAACCTATAGGTAGGGTCCTAGACCATCTCAGTCAAAAGAGATTGTAGATAGTTGACAGGCTTAGAAGGCTTAAAGAAAATTTGAGGATGGAGAGTTCAAGTTGACACATAATAAAAAAGTTTTAAAAGGATCATATAATGTTCTATATCTTGTTTGTCATGATATTAGAAAGGTTTTGAAGAGAAGATCCCCTACCCACTGTCACAATCAAACATAGGCATGAACAAAAGAGGAATCCATGAGGGTTTGGTACCCTAACAAATAAAAATATAACATAAAATATGATAATATGTCCAATTTAGATCAGGATAAGGTAATGATACCTCCAAGACACCTTTTAAATATCCAAACTCTTTCCTTCCTAGGTAAAGTTATCTCAGTCCGTACAGTTGGGATAAAAGGACCTTATTCCAAGGAGTAAGTGATGATCCTCCATAGTAAATGAAATTTACAAATACTTAAAAAGTTACATAATATTTTAATTAGGATAATAAACATGATCCAAAATCCCTAAACATGTATAGTTGCATCAAAATAGAATTTATAGGTCAGTATGGATAAAAACATGAAAAAAATAGGGTTTTGTGACTTTTTTTGGGAAGATTGAGTTGGTTTGGGTACCTAGACTTTGAATATAGTAAAACCCTATGGTAATAATAATAATAATAATAATAATAATAATAATAATAATAATAAATACCTTATAAATATCATAAAATATTCACTTTTCATATATTAATAGGCATAATACCCACTATTTTGTCTTAGACCTGCCTCAGTCCATGCATGCAAGGAAAAGACTAGTTTTGATAAATCTTGAAAATGGGGGGCTTGTACTAATTTTGAGAAAAAGAGGATGTATAAAGCTTGTATAAACCTAAGGTTACCTAAAAAACCAAACTATAATGTCTGGACATTAATAATTTTGTTCACACAATAAGCTTTGCATGAAGGTCTAGTGGGAAAACATGCTTTCCCAACCCCAAGCAAGGTGTCAACCCAAATTCCAAACTTCCTAGGGAATTATAATAATTTTATTGATGTTTTAATATTAAAATAATTTTTTCCCATTCTATAATATTATATTTAAATATAAACACATCACCCATTGGTTCAAAAAGGGCAAGCGGGCCTATTGGCAAGGTCTGGGCCTAGGGCCAAACAAGGGTAAGTTTTCATTTTTTGATATTAAGGAGATAATAAAATTATTGAAAAATGTTTTTTGTGATCATATACAGGTTTTTAATCCATTTTTTTTCAAATAAATGCATCATAAGGTCAATTCTTGTCTTAGAAGCTCCCAAACCCTCACAAAAGGCCTAAAATGGCTCAAATGGCCAACATCAAATGCTTGAAACTTCCATCATCTCTTTCATGGGACATAGATATATTAAATTTATTTGTATGGGGTACTTAATAATACATAGGTGGAATTTTTAAATAATTATAGCATGCCACTTTTATGAACAAATGTTAAGAGAGTTGGTCACTTTGAAACCCTCCTAAAACCCTGTTTGAGACCTAGAGGTGGAAATGAGCCTAAAAGTGATTCAATATGGATGAATTTTAACATTATTTAAAAATATAATTTGTTTAAAACTCCATTATGAACACATCCTTGTGATTTTTTTGTATTTAATTATATGGATAAGTGGAAAACTAAGCTTATTTTAACTATTTTGAATGGTGTACAAGCTACAAAAGCATTTAGAAGATGAAAAAAAACTTTGAGAGGAATATTTACACTTTATATAACTCCCAAAACTCACCTAATCTCATTAAAAAATGTTTTAGTGTCCCAAATAGACCTTCACTTTTAGCCAGTCTAGTGAGCCAACTAGTGGGGACTTGAGAAAAATGGCAAATCTTCATTTTGGGAGCCTTTCAAGGAAAATTTATTGTATCTGATGGTATGAAAACTAATTAAAAATGTTATTTCACCTATTTTATTTATCATATTGTATTTTTTAAGAGATTAAAGGTGACAAGTGTGAAGGGGTGAAGGAAAAGAGCTATATTGAGACTACCAATTGTGATCATGCATGACCAAGATGATAGGAAGGGTAATAATCCTCCCCAATTCATGTGATGGATTCTTAATATCCAATACTACTCATATTTATCATCTTTGGGTTGTTTTTTTAGACCACTTATGAGGGGCATTTTTTATGCATACAAAGGGAGTTTTCTGACCATTTGTAGGTCTTGGATGATTGAAGATGATATTTGTAATTCCTAAAAATATATGGATCACCCCATACTTCTCTCTCATGCATGTGTAACTTATTTTCACTTGGTGACACATTTCCTTGTGCCTTTTCAAATTCTCTTGTCTCTCTCTCTCCTTCCAAATTCTATAAATTGGGCCTTCTTGGCCATTATTTGTATCTCTCTACTTGGGTATGGAAAATCCCTACAAAAATTTTACCTTGAAGAAATAAATACAAGTTTTATACCTCCTTAAAATATTTCACTAAGTGTATATCCTTGCTTTTATTCTTGTGCAAGTGTGATTTCCTTTACCTTCAAATGTTGATTCCATTGGTACCCAGTTTATTGTATTTTCCTTCTTGCAAGTCAACAAGAAGTGTTAAAAGAAAATGCAGGAGTAAGTGAGTATGATGCTCAATAGAGGGTCTTATAATTCCTATTTTTTATTTCCTCCTACCCTATGTCATCTACAAGACCCCATGTTGAAACACTAATGTGAGAGGGGAGATTGATGTTGAATGAAGTGTATGAGCCATTTGTCATTAGTTTTAATTGTATGTCAAAGGTAAGAGTAAAAGACAATATTTTGGTGCATCACCTTTGTATTTTAGGTTTACTTCATTCCATTATTACCAATTTTCCATGCCAAGAGTTTTTACAAGTAAGAACATGAGCTCAAATGGTACATCAAGGGGAGCTAGCCCCTAATCTAGAGATTCACTCCATGATAGGGATACCCACAACCCTGGAGTGTTTCCATGGTGCCAGTTGAAATGAGGAGAAGTTAGTCCCATCTCTTTAAGGTGCATTTTCAAGTGACAATATTAATTTTTAGGGATCCCCCAGTAAAATTGGCCAAGATGGAGAAGGAGGTGGATGTAGTGGTAGCCATGTTGGAAGATAAAAGTACATAGTCAAAGTAGTTAGGAGTCTATCCCTCTCAATTTCCTCTTTATGTAAAATATTTGTCCCTTGTAGATTTATTTCTAGTTTTTAGGTACTATTTATTTCATATTTTGAAAAATGGTTATAACTATAATGAGTGGCCATCATGGCCTAAGATGGGATCCTCGTGATTTTTAGAGGTGAGTTGTAATCCTTATCTATATAAGGAAGAGCCATATTGTATTATAGGGTTGACCAAAATTTCTCAAAAATTCTATCATATTATAAACAAGATATCACCTACATTTTCTTCATCACTTTAGACTATAAAATCAGCCCTAGTCAATTATTATAACTATTTTTAACTCTTTTATTGAATACAATCTCTATTTTTTATAAGAGGGTTTCTTTTATGTTTTAATTTTATTTCATCTCTATGTTTGAATGATCATCAATGTTAGGTTAATTGGATTAATACTTTATTGGTTTATGTATGTCATGGTTATGATGTGATTAGCTATTATAATCTCTGTGTGAGTTATTTTGTTTCCCCTTTAGTAGTGACAATAATTTGTGTGTTAATATTCAAATTCTCATATGGTGTTTATGTGTCTTTGAAAATAAATCCCTATCACTCATCATTAGTGAGATCTCACATTGAAGGCATACTCCCAATTCCCTCATACTCTTTTTATTATATGTTCTTCGAGGTAGAACTCTAGTGAAACTCAATCTACAGTGGCATAACTATGGTAGAATCACTTGATTCAATGACTAACACATTGAGTTTATTTTAGACCCAGAGGATTCCATTCTCTACCTTACCCTTCCCTCTCTTTTTTTTTGTTTCATGGAATTTAAATATCCTTTCTCCTTATGTTTTAAAATAATAATCCCAATGCTCAAGTTTTCATAACAATCTTTAACCTATGTGCAAGAAAACCATATTGAACCTTCGGTGGTGATAGTGCATCTCAAAGGAGTTTATTCATGTAGACTCTAATTATGAAGTCTAATACCACATTCATGCTCTATGATGATCCTAGATCAATCCTAAAATAGAGGATGAAATTATGTAATTCTCCCCACCTTCCCTTTCTAAGGAATTCCCAACCTCATGGGCATCTCATGAGAAAAAGCAGATTAGAGTGAATAACATTTGGTGCTAGATGGAGGGATCCTAAATCACTTCATGATTGTTATTAATTTCATTTTATGAATTTTTTTAGTTTGGTTTGTTGGTAATAATGTGATAACTAATATTTGATTATGAAGCATCCTAAAGACTAGTTCACCTATTACTAAGGTTAGGTCCTATTGAGGTAGATTGGTAATTTCCCCCTATTTTTTCATAGAAAACCAAAGTTCACCAAAACCATACCTACCATGATTCCTATCAGTTCATCCCTATGACCTATCTCAAATTTATAGTCCAAGATGGCTTGGTATTATGGTTTAGCCATTAACATCCTAGGAGTCATCCACTGTATACCTAAGAACCCTGGGAGGTATCTCCCTTATTTCACCCCTAGCATGGGATGAACTATAGAGGAACACATAAATTCCCATAAGACTACCTTAAGTCTCTTAAATATATAACATGAAGATGTGGCATGCAATATTTTTCCCTTTACCTTAATGGACTCTACCTTTGATTGGTTCTTAAACCTTATTGAATATTTTATCTCAAGTTGGGACCATTTAAATTATAATTTACTCAATCAATTTGGGAAAGTGATAAACCCTAGTGTCATGTACCAATAGTTTTCTTCTATCAAAATGGATCCTAATGAACCCATTAGAAAATTTAATCCTAGGTTTTAAAATATATATATATATATATATATATATATATATATATATATATATATATATATATATATCTAGGTAACTATGATTTACCAACCCAACCCTCAACTAGCACTTGAAATGTATAAGAATATGTTGGAACTTTTGAAAACCATGTTCATAAAAAGGGATGCAGTTATAACTAACCTATCCTCAAATTATTCAAGGGATATAAAATTGGATATATATTTAAACCCCTAGGGTTATATAATAACTCCCAATCCTGGTATGCTACCATAGATGCATACATTAAACTTCTTGCCCGACATTAATCAAAATGCACCTATTCCTCAATTGTTCCCTATAACACATCAACACTTACTGGATCATCCCACTTCAAACCAATAATTGGGTTTACTAAACCTAAGGAGCCAAGATCTAATTTTTTAAACTCAACATCAAGTAGCATTAACTATTCCTAACAACACCCAAGCCATGCTACAAGAGTCCACCAAAATTGAGCTAGATGCCATTTAGTTGATGGTACAAAAACTTAGCAATGACTTCTTATGGCTAAAAATATAGGTGAGTAACTCTAATGCATAAATCTCCAACAAAAACTCCACTTATAAAAGAAAAAATAGGAGATACAACCATCCTCATAATCCCCTAGAACCTTCACCCAATAGGCTCCCCAAGATCAATATATTTGAGATAGCACTACCTAATTGGTGTCAATTATATAACACAACAAATCATGATGAACTGGATTGCATGGATTTTGGTTCAACTTTTGAGATATTCCAAAAGGAGATGTAATAATATGAGGTGGTCCTAAATCATCCAAAATCCTTTAACTCAGATAAATCCTATATTATTATCATGTTATTTGAAACTATGGATTTCCTTAGCTAAGAAGAAAACAAACCAGAGGAAGGGATTAGTGAGGTGAAAGTGTTTTATCAAGTCTAAAGGATTAATGATGCCATTAGGAGTAGGAAATAACAATAACTCCTTACTACCTCAATATCCCCCAATAATGGTGTAATCCCACCAAACTAAAATGCTCTGAATGATCCCCCACCTCCAAGACCTCAAGGAACTTTTGGAAACCCCACCAATCTAATGCAAAGTAGGTTACAACATGTTTGAGAATATGAAGAATATTAAGTCTTACATTATCCTTCATGAAATTACTCCAATCACAAAGCAATGAGATCTCCTACTAAAGTCTTTGACTCAAAATTTAAACCCACCAACCTAACCAAATTGATGGCAACACACACCCATGTGCTCATTCACAAGAGTAAGATAGAGGTCCTCCCATTCCTTTTAGCCTTCTAGTTGTTTGGAAAGAATCTTCATAACTACTTAAGGGATTCAAGAGCCTTAACATGATGCTAATGCTCATATGTGATAAACTCAAACTATCCCCCATAAAATTTGATAAGGTAGTGGTCTAGCTAGATAAGTCATAGGTGAAAGTGATAGGAAAGTTTTTAAACATGCATGTCTAGTTGCAATACGATCCTAGGATTTAACACTTTATAGACATTCAAGTGGTGGATATCTTATAATCCTACAACATGGTCCTTAATAGATATTGGTATAAACCCCTAAATGGTTATATGGCCACAAATTTCTCCCATACATGGTTGCCATGGAGAGGAGTAGCCAACCAAATAATAGTAGATAAATAACCATGCATGAAGTATATGATCACTAAATACAACACCATTAATGAAAATATAAACCTAGTTTCCTTAGACCTAGGCATCTATATGCTAATCACCAATCCTCCAAAAACCCAAACCAAACACAACCTAGGTCTGCTTGGCTTATGGTCTCTTTATATAGATGGATCTCACTCTAAATAAGGTAATGGATCTAGTGTTCTACTTATAGACCCCTTAGGGAAGAAACATCTAGCATCATATAGGTTGTAGTTTCTTTACATGAATAACATAGTGGTGTATTAATATTTAATCTTGGGATTATAATGTGCATCAAGACATGAGGAAAATGAATTATGAGTATTTAGTGACTTTGAACTGGTGATCACTAGATCAAGACTAAGTTTCAATGCAAACTATCATACCTCAGAAGGAATAAACACATAGCTTGGGATATAATCAAAATTTTCAATGAATTTAATATTATCCCTATTCCATGGGAGGAAAATTAGATATAAAACTCACTAAATTCAATGATGGTGAACATAACCCCTTTAGATTAAACTAAGCTATAAGAGTTCTTTGTGGAACTCATTGCCTATCCTTCTATCGTGGATAACATGACTAACTTCTAGGTCTTTGAAGATGACTAGAAAATCATCCAATTCCTTGGTAATGAGGGGATATTATAGGCCCAAACCATAGATGAAAAAAATAGAGATAACTTTGAGAATGAGTTAGATAAGGATGGGATACTAAATTTTATGGTGATCAGATCTCAAAAGGGATGACTTCATTATAAATGGTGTTTGATTCAGTAGACCCAACATTCTAGGCTAGAAAACCAAAGTTTAAAGATCAAAAGTTTTGATTCATTAATCTCAACACTATGGAGAATTCCTAGATGGTTAATGTGGGTTTTGATTAGATGGAATACAAATTAGAGTAGTTAGGGATGTTACTATTTAGGTATCAAAATGTGATTGATTAGGCCTATGTAAAACTTAAGGTCTTAAAATTGAGATTAATTACTCATACCATCACCTTAAAAACCATTCAAAATACCTTTAATTAAAGTTAGAGGCTGATAAATCCAAACTTTGAGACCTGGATTTGAAAAAATGTCTATAAGTTACTCTCTATAGGGATAATTTTCCAAGTTTGACACTCTACTTGGGTGGCTAACCTAGTCCTAGTACAAAATAAGAATGGATAAATCTACCTATGTATGGACTTCTTAAACTTTAATTAAGCCTTGAATAATGATAAGTACCCATTACCCTCTCTAGATGAGGTGATACAAATGGTGAGTTGGTCTCAAATGATGTCCTTCTTAAATGGCTTCACAAGATACAACCAAGTCTTCATCAACCTTAGAGATAGAACTACGACTACCTTCACCACCAAGTGTGGCACTTTTGCTTATAAATGGATGCCTTTCAAGTTAATCAATTTTGGTGCCACTTTTGAAATTTAAATGGACTTCACTTTTGAGGCCTCGATAGGTAATTGCATAATAATATATATCGATGACCTAACTATGTTTTCAAAATATAAGTTAGATCATGTACACCACTTGGAAAGGGTATTTAAAATATTCATAAGGTATGGAATTTCCTTAAACCCAAATAAGAGTGTGTTTAGTGTCACTCAAGTTAAGCTTCTCAGTCACATTATCACAAAATAAGGTATTGATATTGACTTCAAAAGGGTAGATGTAATTTCTAAACTACCTTTAACTAATATTAAGAAGGAACTAAAATCTTTCTTTGGGAAAATCAACTTCATGTGTAATTTTATTTTTGGAATTTTTGAAATATCGAAGCCCTTGAGTGCAATTTTCAAATAAGATGTTAAATTAGAGTGACACATAAAATCAAAGAAAGCTTTCTAGGATATCAAATATGTAATCATGCAAGCCCTGGTTTTCATTAGCCCAGATTATATGTAAGACTTTTATGTCTACCCTTTCACTTTGAATCACACTATTTCCTCTTGTCTCACCCAAAGGTTAGAAGGAGAATAACACCCCATGTCTTTTATGAGCACTAATATTAAGGATGTCAAGCTTTGGTATTTTAACCTTGAAAAGAACTCATATGCCCTAATCAAGGTAGTGAATAAATTTAGGCATTACATCCTCTACAATAGAGTATATGACATTATCTATGATGTAGTTATAAAGCAAATGCTTGGGTAAAATGAGACAGGAAAAATGAGATACCAATGGATTATTAAATTTCAAGAATATGACTTGGAAATCAGACCATATAAACTAGTTAGAGGTCAAGGTATTACTCAGCTAATCATAGATATAGACCCAAGAATTATGGTACACTAGGTGGACCAATAGAGGTTACTACAATTATATTGGTATGCCTTGGTCATGTACTTTTTACTCTATGTAAATGCACCATTGAGACTCAACCACACATAGAGAAGAACCCTCTAGTTGAAGGCCATGCATTATATGTTGAATAAGGGATTTATTTTTATAAGAAACCACAAAGGAATCTACCTCTAATGTGTATCAAAAGAAGAGGACAAGGAAATAATATCAAGTTTCCATGAAAATTTTAGAGATATCCATCCCACACCAAATACCATGGCTCAAAAATTTATATAAGTAGGTTACTCTTGGCCCACACTATTCAAAGATATGCATACTCATGTTTATTTCTACCACCAATGATAGACCTTTGCTAATAGAGAAATGTATGAAATAATTCCATTATAACCCATTACAAAGTATACACCATTTACATAATGAGAACTAGATTTTGTAGGGGTTATTAAATCTAGTTCATTGGTTGGTCATAAGTTCACCTTGATAGGATCAAACTATTGCACTAGATGGTCCAAGGTAGTTGTAACTAAGAAGAACACCATTGCTAAAGTCATCAAGTTCCTAGAGAATATCATAACCACTCATTTTGGGGTCCCTATTTATTTAATACGTGTTAATAGCCCCACCTTTCAATCCAAAGAATTCATATAATTGACCTATGATAATAAGATCACACTAAAGTTCTAATCTAATAACTAATTGTAAGGGAATGGATTGGTAAAATCCACTAATAAAAACCTAATCAATGTCATTAATAAATTAGCTAGAGAAAATCCTTAAAAATGGAACTCACTGTTAAATTTTATCCTATGGGTATACTGTAATAGGTATGAACTAGAACTCAAAATATATCCTCTCCTTCTAGTCTACAAATTAGAGCCAATCATGCCATCACCATCAAGTTGCCAACATATAAGTACATGTAGTAGTTCATGGAACCATATGACAAGGTGAATTCCAAACTTTTGGACTTGATTTAGTTATAGGAATCCTAATATGAACCTCTATTGAGATTTATAAAACATCAAGACATAGTTAAGAGGTGGTTTCACAATAGGGCAAAGATCAGGACCTTCAGGATGTCTGACCTAGTCCTAATGTGGGACAAGGCCAAAGAAAATAAAGGATAACATTCAAAAATTGATCCTCTCTAGATAAACTTATAGTAGATAGTCAAAATACAAAGTTATAATTCCTTCTATCTCAAGAATATCAAGGGCAACGAGCTACCAATTCTAGTGAATAGCTGGTTCTTGAAGAACTATTTCTTGGTTATACCCTTTAATGTAGTTTTAAATAGCTCAAAGAAATGTGGTAATATATATATTAGATAGATTTGATTTAGTTTCATGTTTACTTTCATAATGTATTTGTTTAGAATATGTGATTTTATTTTCCTTTATATTTTCCCCCTTTCACCCCCTTTTTATTTTGTAATGTTCCTTTGGCACTTGCAATTGTAAGTAATTACTTTAGGTGGTGGCCAAAACCTAGGAGCATTATTGAGGAGTAGGGAGACCCAAGTCTAAGCCTTCAATATAAGCAACTCTAGGATAGTAATGGAAAATTTTGACATCCCAAATATGAGAGATCAATAATTATAAGATAAGTAGGTGGGTTTTAAAACATCCTACACCCCAATAAATATACCAGTTACACTTAAAATAATGAATAAAGCATGCATTATCTAAATTCTAAGTCTATCTCAAAAGGGATATACATGAATTCTCCACAATAGGATTTTTCACCTAGTTAAAAGTGGAACAATGCCATGAACAAGACTAGAGGCATCTCCAATGGGGCTATGGATGCCCATTTGGTAGTAGAGCAATGCCCAAACCATCCCCCCAATCCATCAAGCCAAAAATGACTTATAGGAAGTATGATAACTAATATAGCCTTGATTAATCAAATATAATCCAAGAATAAATTAGAAATGAAAATAATTTCCCATATGCATTGGTGGTCATCTATAATTTAGAAGCTCATTATACCACTTTCTATTGAGAGACTTTGGTGCCTTGTCTTTTTTGTGGTCAGTAAAAATCCTTTATACAATCTCTATATTGAGCATGGAAAGAAGAATAAACTGATCAAGTTTTAAGTGTTTCTCGTCACTTTCCCAATATAACTCACTATTTTTTATGGACAAAATGCCCCCTTATCTTCAAAATGGGGGACCCTCTAAAATTCTCATGAACCAGAGATTCAAGGTCCTTTTTTGTTCTATTAGTGAGGCCTGCTCAAATCTTCTAAATATGCATTGCCTTGATTTTCTTGAGCGACTACATTACTATTTTTTTCTCTTTAGGACTAAGGAGTATTTGTAATTTTTATACATCATAGAGATAACATTTTAGGTTGGTTTTCTCTTAAATCTCTTGGAGTCTAGTTCCATACCCAGAGCAAAAAACCCATTGCCCTCCATGGAAAACCAAGATCTCTAGATTGACAAGTAAGTTTTGATGTATCACATTCCTTTTATTTATCTATCATTTTTCAAATTTTATATAATCTAATTGAATGGAAAAGTACCACATCACTAGGAGTTAGAGTGGCCAGTCCCCCAAAACTAGCAAAGATGTCAAAGCCTGAAAGAGCTCAATTAAATGGAAAAATACCATGTCATGAGGAATCAAAGTAGATATTCCCTTGGACATATCATATATGTTATATATTTTTAGATCCTATCTAAATTGGAAGGAACCACATCACTAGAAGTTATAATGTTTGATCCCCCCGACCTATCAAAGATGTTAGATCCTAAGAGAACCTAGCCAAATGGGAAAGTGCATGTCACCACAAGTCAAAGTGGCTAATCCCCAAGACCTATTAGAGATGTTAGATTTCAATAAAATATGGATATATTAGAAGGTTTCATGTCATCAAGATTCATAGTGGCCAATACCCTAGACTTGTTAGAGATGTTAGATCCTAGGAGAGCCTAGTTGAATGAGAAGGTGCCATGTCACCATGAGTCAAAGTGGCTAGTCCTCTAAACCTATTAGAGATGTTAGAGCCTAGGAGAGCTTAATAAAATGGGAAGGTGACATGACACTATGATTCAAAGAATTTAGTCTCGTAAACCTATCATAGATGTTAAAGGCTAAGAAATTCCAATTGGATTAGAGGGCACCACATCGTCATGAGTTAGAGTGGATAGTCTCCTAGACATATCAAATATGTTAGATCATAGGAGATCTTGATTGAATGCGTATGCACCATATCACTAAGAGCTAGATTAGATATTCTCCTAGACCTATCATACATGTTAGATCCTAGGATATCCTAGCTGAATGGGAAGGCACCATGTCACCATGTGTCACAACATGTAGTCCCTTGGACTTGTTAGATATGTTAGAGCTTGGGAAAGCTAAGTCAAATGGGAATACATCATGAATTGGGCATTAATTGATTGTGAATTATACTTTATTAGACATTTTAAGACATCTAATTTTGATTGCTATATCTAGATGGTAGAGAAGGATCATGGGCTCCAAAATCAATTCTAAATTTGGAAATAAAGAGAGAAAATCCAACCACCAACTCAGATGAAAATTCATAGAAAGTGAGCCACCAAAATATATTAATTCAAGGGGATATATGCATGCACTTATAAATTCCTATAAGAGTATTGCTAATGGTACCATTATTTCCTCTAAATAAATATCTAACTCCTCACTTTCAAAATTCCATAGATCCCCTATATCCTTTGCCTTCTACACTCAAATCTTCCTAATTTCTCCTCTATCCTACTCTAATGGTTTATTAATCCTCAAACACAAAGGTCAAACTTGAATAATGGGATACCACCTTCCCTATTGGCTTGATTAAGTGCAGGCACTAGAATGATATATTCAAAAAAATTAAGCTAGTCCCCAAGGATTCTACCAAAGATGATGACCATCAAGCTAAGTATGAGGATGGCCTTAGGTCCTTTAATAAATTTAGACTCCATCGAGTCATATCCAAACCATAGGTGTTCCCATGCATTGACATATTGAGAAACATACTTCAAAAATCCATCCACTTACAAGAATGAATCAACAACTAGGTATGCTCACCCAAATCTTGACATTGAATTGTTGATATATCTAAAATGCAATCAAGGTGTAATATTCCATCCTAGACTTCACTTTCTCCTATAATACATCAAAAATGTTGGTCTAGATGAGCCCTACCAAATATATTATTTCCTCCATGACTATGCTAATAAACGTGATTCCAAATGGGTTAAAAAAATATCACTGCCAATCCCATCTACATCTTTTAAGAGGAGGTCTAGGTAGGCATGATCCTACTAAATATATTACTCAAAGCCCATGAATGTTAGCATGTTATTTAGCTATGGGTGACTCTCTTAAACATGATCCTAACATGATTGGACATCTTAGATATAGGGGGATTGGTCAAATACAAATTGTTCCATGACATTATAGATGCCTAATTCAAGGGAACTTCTACATGATGAACTACTTTCTAGATATGGTATTCAAGATGTTCTCATTAAATCCTTTATCCTTTCCAACATGGGTTCCTAGGGGCTCAATGGTCCATGTGGTCTTATATAAGTTATATGTCCACTAGTTCTACCATCACATCTAAAATATCTAGGATTAATTATACCCAATGGTCTATTATGCCATCAATGAAGCTCTAATGCCTTCACTCTCAAGGGTAATCCTAGATTATATCATAGCCATCAAGGACTATTGGTTGTATAAGGATGACACTATAATCTAGATCATAGGATTCCTTAAGGACCCCCTCCACATACCATATTAAGTCTCTAATTTCCCATTAGAAGAAGAAATTGCCTACCAACTAGTAGAAGGCATCTTTGGGTTCTATATATAGAATCAGTAAAAGGCATGCCCATAACTCCTAATCACCATATGACACCACATCTATAAGACATTCCCATCAATATAGAAGATGATAGAGGATAAAAAAAATCCTTTTCCATTGCAAAGTATAAGTTTAAAAAATGAAACCCTAATGGGGTAATTTTAGCTCATTTGGTGTAGTATTCAACCCACCTTCACATCAACTACAACCATCAGACTAAAGATGATGTTGAACTCTATTTTAATGCCACCATCAACTAGGAAGTGTTATCCTAGATAGTGTCTAAGAAGAAGAAGAAGGGTAAGAAGACTCAATCAAGCCCCTCTAAGCCTCCTCCCACTCCAAATTGATCTATAGAGGACCCAACTCAAATAAATATAACCATTTCTAAAAGGATACTACATGGTGTCCTTCCACCTTCTCCCCTTTAAACCCCATCTCCAGCTTTACTTATACCAATAGCTCCTACTCATCATGATTTAGATATACCTCCACTTCTTTCAATTACTCCTCATGCCTTAGATTTTACTCTCCCTCCTTCTAAATATCCATTAACTTAGTTATGATAGATTTATCCCTACACTACATCATACCAAGCATCTTAAGCATAGCCTGCTCAACCATCAGCACCACAACCCCTAAGATTTGATGTGACTAGTAACCTAAGAGCAATCCCAAAATAAGGCACCCAATAGACACCCATCTTAGTTCCCCCACTCATTCCTCCATATTCTTGCATTTCCATTTCACCCCTTAATATTATCACTTTTAAACTATTAATTATGGTGCCCACTAGTTTTTCTCTACCCCCATAGGTTTCCCAAGAGGTGCCTCCCCTATTTTCCATTATTACCCCTTCATCTTTCACCCAAGTACCTTTAGCCTAAATAATTTTGGGAATCATTTCTTACTTATTTACTTTTACTCCTCCAATATCATAACATATAATCCTCTTGTACCTCCCTTAGGTATTCCATTAGTATCAAACACAAATGCAACCTTCAAGAGCATACCACTTGTAGTAAGGAACATCCTAGTGCCTCCAACTAATCTGACTCTCCACTCAGTAGCTCTAAGTTCTCCACCAAATCCCTTATGGATAATGTCATACCATTAATACCATCAACTATAACATCTATATCCAATCCATGAAAGAGTTATGTATAGGATAAGTAACAATCCTTCAATTGGATGACTTAGTGTCGATTAGCTTTGACTGCCTCCTTCCTTGTATCCTTCTTTTGACTATTTCTAGTTGTATGGTCAGAATAGGATATAACCTAAGGAACAAAACTAATTTTAAGATACCCTTTCTTGATTTATTTCACTCTAATAATTTTTTTGTTTTAATTCCACACAAAAATACACTTTCTAAACCCTATCTAGGTCCAATTAGGTCTCTAAACACCTCTTTCATTCATAGTCATCTCATTCTATACAAAGAGGTATTTTACTAAGACATAAACTCCAAAATATATTATATTAACTCAAAACTCAACTAATCACCAAATTTTAGACAAATTGGTTGGTGTAAATGTTCACAATGCCTCATTTAGTTTCAAAACCCTAATACATGGTTTTCCTTGACTATGAAAACCCAAGAAGAGGAAATTTGATGTTTCAAGATTTTAATGGAGTTCCAAAATTATGTAAATATTATATAGTGTCTATAAAAACCATATACATATTCTATATTCACCAAATTTTAGACAAATTGGTTGGTGTAAATGTTCACAATGCCTCATTTAGTTTCAAAACCCTAATACATGGTTTTCCTTGACTATGAAAACCCAAGAAGAGGAAATTTGATGTTTCAAGATTTTAATGGAGTTCCAAAATTATGTAAATATTATATAGTGTCTATAAAAACCATATACATATTCTATATTCATTTTTTCCCTCTTTTATTCCATTATTCATTAGCTTTCACAAGCATTTTGGTCTACCTAAGTGTGAAAATGCATGCTTTAATAGGGCCTGAGTTGAGTACTTCCTAAAATATGTTAATAAATATTAAAGAAACACATAAATAGCCTTTTATATAAATTTATAAGAGATTACCAATAAATATATGCAACCAAACCACCTTTCCATAGGATATTTCCTTGTAAATAATGCATACACAATCTTTTTGAACACAATAAACATAAAAAATGGGTCTGTAACTGTATATATATTTGAAATTAAAAAAAAATTGTTCTTGGAGATAATTAATATTTAAAAATCAAATAATCTCTCTAAAAAATTAGCTTAAAATAATATGTATCTCCTATAATCTCTAAGTGTTAAAGCATACATTTTAAGTAGTCAATTCTTGAACACATGTTCCTAAAATAAGTATAATAACTAAATAGTCCCATTATGGGTATAATATAAAAATTTAATTGCTTTAAAATCCTTCCAAACACACTTTTATCACCTAAACTAGGCCTAACTAGTTCAAAAATTCAAAAAGTCCTTTTTGGCAAGAAAAGAAAAATTTGAACTTCTAAGCATCTAGAGATAAAATTAAAACTTGAAATTAAAACTAAAGGTTAACTAATAATAATAAGATCCCTTCTACCATATTAAAAACCAAAATTGACTAATAAATCCAAAATTTTCAACAACTTGCACCTAGGAGTGATGCTCTTGCATCATACTCCCAAGGGGAAAGAAAAGACTTAGGGACTATTATCCATGTGTTTTGTTGGCCAACATATATAAAAACACCTAGATGGATCAGTTATATAATTATTGACATGTTTTTATTAATATTATTAGAGTTATTAATGAATTTGATGATAAAAAAATGACTTGTAAAAGTCTAGAGAGACCAGATCGTCATGGCATGTCACATAGAAATGAATGGGTCAGCTTGATTGTGCATTTAATAATTTAATTTATGAGTCATCTCAAAGCCAAAATATCACATGGACAACATTTTTTTCATACCTTGAACATTCTTTTCAAATTTTAGGTCTTGATGAATTTTCTATCTCAGGATCTAAGTCTTCAAAGATGAACTAGCAGAGTGGGATGTGCACATGAATGTCAAATAAAAGTCATGGTGAATAGCCATTGGAATTTAAAATAACTCAAAGGATATTCAAGATAAATATGGGGCCATAATGTGTCCAAATCATGGAAACTTGAGTCAAGATTCAATGGTAAGTGGGCAATCAATGATGTCAATAGGTCCTTAAGATCCAATGAAGCATGTCAAATCATGCATCAAAGATCAATGATGAGCTCAAATTTAAAAGGTCAATGCATCCTAAGGATGAACGCATGGCTGAAAATTTTAAAGATATTTGGTACTCATATTAATATCTAATGGTATGTAGTGACTGATAAAGCCAGTGGGCCCAAGATAATCAATGGTGTGTGAACCATCATAATAAAGTAGATCAATGGTGAGTTAAATGTCAATTAGTTAGTGTATCATAGGAATAAATGAGAAGCTTAAAAGTGTCATAACTATGTAAACTATTATGTAAATCAATAATAATCATTCATTTTATGAAAGGAATATCAATGGTGCATGTAAGGTTAAGAAGTCAACAACCTTAGGATGAATGCTCGGCCACCATGTGGTGCAAGCATGGGAGCTAGACCAAGACTAGATGTAGATCCAATTGAATATTTGGGGAGATAATAATTGGCACAATATGAAAATCCTAGATCAAGATCAAAAATTGATATCAAAATTCAAAGTTAGGAGACTTCAAGTAGAGGTCAAATATGACTTAAAGTTGAACTAGGGCAAATATTTGAAAGGATGTCATTGAAGCTCAATTGAGACCTTTGTTAGAGGATATAATGCATAAAAACTCATTTTTCTTATATTTTCAATTTTGTTTCATGAAGGGACATCCTTGTGTGTAATTTCTTCTTGATTCCCATAAGGTTCAGAGGTAGAATAGGTTTGTTTAGACCTAATATATTTCAAGAATGATGTTAAGTAGTCTATAAGCTCTTCATGGATATCAACTATAGGAAAACCAATAAATGGATTTTTTTCAATCTAAAATAGACCTATTCTTAGGTTTGGATTAGGGGAAGATGTGTAAGAGTGTTTTGTCCTTTGATAAAGATATAGGTTTGATAAATATGTACTTGTAGCAAGTGGAGATGGCATGACTTTGTCAAGTCCATAGATATGAGGACTTTATCCTCATAATAAAATAAAGTGGATATGGCATAGAAGATAAAATCAAAGGTATTAGGTGACTGGAAAGTATACTAGATCAAATATGGTTCAAAAATCAAGAAGGATGAAATCTCAATTAATGATCTCAAATGGCATGATCCCCCTCTTTCTCCCCTTTCTCCTATATATCTTATTATTTTTCATTTGTAAGCTCTCTCTCAGACTCTAGACTCTCACAATGACTCTTTAATCTTGAATATCAGGGGAATCTTTGAGATATTTTAAAATATGCTCATCTTGATTAGGCTAAACCCTATCAAGCATTTGTAAGAACTATGTCTTGATGTAATAAAAGACTTTCTTTACCTATATCTTGCCTTGGATCAATGTTTAGCGAGTTGTGAATGATGACCTTGTGAATGATATTATTCCATATCCATTATCTTCCTTCCTTACCTCTTCTAAGGTGTTTTCAAGCTATTTGTAGGTCTGGATTAGTATTCTTCCTGAACCTAGTCCATGAAACACTTATGTACTAAGCTAGATTGTCAAGGTGTGTGAGCTAGCATTATCTTATATAAATATAGTATGGGTTAAATTTTATGGGATTTTATCATTTTTATTTTTTGCATCACCTTTTACCCTTCTTAGGATCCATTTTCCTCTTTCTAACCCTTTTCCCTATGACAACATTAGTTTAGGTGATTCATTAAAAGAAAGTTAGCCTTCTTCAAAGGTTCAACCCTATTATAGGATACCCATAGCCAAGGAATTTTCCCATATTATGATTGGGAGTGGGGTATCCTAAAGAAATCTTTCACAAGGGTGAAATCTCATGTCATAATAGTTTATAACATGCCCAATGGGACATTGTTCAAATAAGATTGGTCAAAATTTAATGTTGGTTTGATCAATATAGTAGTTATATCTTCTAATCAATAACATATAACGACTCCAAAATAAGATTCAACATTCTGGTAGTAAAGTAGTGACTACATCTCATTCCAAAGGTGACTACAAGATTATATTTTAGAGGTATTCCCTTTGAATTTTTTTGAATTGCCTTTGAACTCATTAAAAAGATTAAGATTTTGATAATACAAATGCATATAAAGGTAAATTTGTTTCTAAGTCAATTCTAAGGCCTAACCACACAATAAGACCTTTTTAAAACATTTTCATTTCAATGGTATCCCCTATTACTTTCATGTCTTTTAATGGACAAATTACTCTAGACCTCCCTCAATATGATCCTATTCCAACAATATCTCTTAAAAGTGTCCCTTATTTTACTAGAGACCAAGCTACAACCCCTTATGAACACCTCATGAATATAGACAACTTCTTCAACATTCATTATATAAATGAAGAAAATGTGGAAATTATTTTATTATCCATCTCTTTCAAAGGTAAAGCCTTAGACTGGTATAGAATCCTTGCTATAAATTCCATTACCACATGGGATTAGTTAGGATATGTATTGTGTAAGAGATCTAAGGATAAAAGTGACCATTTATCACTTGTAGAGCAGTTAACCACAATAAAAAGGTCCCATCATGAAGTCAAGTAAGACTTCAATATAAGGTTCAAAAACACTTGGGATAGGATCCTAGTCTTTGTCAAGCCTACTCTAAACTTTGACTTCTTATACTATTTGAAAGCCCTTAATAGTGACATTGCAATAATGATTTAGTCCATGGGAGGAAACACATTGCCAAATGCATATGAGGTGGAAATTAGAGTAAAAAATTATCTAGTGTAGGTAGGAAAGCTTACACCTATACCACTAATGCCTTTATTCCCTAGGATCAGACCACCCCTATTTATATTCCTCCCCTTGATTCCATGCCTCCCATGCCTAGAATTATTGTTATACCCTCATTTAAGCAAGAAAAGGCTTCCACTAGTCAATCTAATGATACTCAAAAGTATAATAACTTTTAAGAGCTTAATAACATGTTCTAATCTTTGGGAAATAAACTAGTGAAGTTAAAAGGCAATCGGACCAATTCAATAGGCCTTATCAATCCTCATATCAACCTCATCAACAATATTATCAATCAAATAGATCACCATGCATAGGAAATTTACAAGATCAAGGCCAAAAACAAGGCCAAAGATAAGGGAAACATATATATAATAGATAAAACAACTATAATCCAAATACTGTAAGCACATCCAACACTCTAGTCCCTATTCAAAATAATATTATTCAAGATTTTGAAGCTACCATGATCTATAATTAAAGTTTTAGGCAATCCATTATCCCAAACATTAATTTCACTCAAGATTTCAATGATAAATGGAAATAAGATACTAATTATGGGTATAATCAAGCTCTTATGGCTAAAAACATAGAAGTACCCATGATGATAAAACCAAAAGAGCCTCAACAAGGTCAAAGCCCTAATCAAGGACCAAGCTAGTTGGATACTACAATGGTGAGCTATGAAAAAGAGGAGTGTTATGAATTGAATCAATAGGCTAATTCTAGATAGGCATACATCCCAGTGATAGCTAATATAAGGTTCAAAAGAAGGAACATGTATGGTAATCAAGAAGTATTCAAAGAGCCTCCTACCAGTATTCCTTAAATATCAAAGCCAAATGGACCTAATTCTATTCCAAAAGTTCTAATAGCTCTAGGGAATCAAAATCAATGGAATGTATTTGTCCTTAAAAATTCACAAATTCAAGGTACAATTGTGTCTCCCAAAGCACAATCAAAGGTTGGTGGTTCACCCATCAACATTTTTGAATAAATGAAAAGGTCCAGTATGAGTGTGCCAATGTGGGATGTGCTTTCCATGCTTGGTCAGGTAGACATCCTCCAAGAAGAGTTGTCAAGAATCAATGTTTCTGAGAAACCACCTATCAAATAGAAAGTGGTTCTCATCAATGCAACCAATGGACCAAATAAAAGGAAACTAGATAAGGTGGTCAGACCTCCTCCCTTTTACATTTTAGTAATCATTTTTGACTCTTTAGTGCATAATTTATTGGTAGATAGTGGGGCTAGTACCTCAATAATACCAAAGTCCATAGCTAATCAAATTGGTCTAAAATATGAACCCTTGTCTAAGGGAGTGTTTCAGCTTAATGGTTCTTCTACTAATCCATTTGGTATCATTAGAGACCTTAAATTAACCCTACATGCTTGTTTTAGTGTCTTAGTAGATCAAGATGTGTTGATCCTAGATGTACCTCCTAATTTTTCCCTATTCATATCCATATAATTCACTAAAAATATTGAAGGTTATGTTGTAGTAGACTGGTCATACATGGAATTTAGAATAATATATGGAACTAAGGTATTTATTGAGGCTAAGCCCATTGCAGACTTCCACATAGAGCCTTATGGTCCAAAAAACATAAACCTTAATTGCACCATTCTTGATGAGGATGGACATATGGTTGGTCAATAATTAAACACTCACCTTGAGAAGATACTAGACATGTTCTTGGATGAACTATGGAATGATAATCATTTGGTTGATCCTTGAAAGGAGTTGAAGAGAGGGGCATGGGTGTCTACTACTTACATGAAGAGAATCAATCTATACCATCACTCATTGGGCCTCAAGAAGATCCTAGTGGCTTATGGAAATTATTCTTTGATGGTTCAAGGAGTAAATATGGAGTGGGTTTAGGTGAAATTCTAGTATTCCCCTCAAATGACAAGTATTTCTCTTCTTATAGGTTACAAATTAATTTGTCTTGTAATGAAGTAGAATATGAGGGTCTTATCCATGGTTTTTAATGGGATAGTAAGAGAGACATCAAGTAATTAAAAGTTTATGGGGATAGTGAGATGATATTGTACCAATTTAGAGGCTAGAATATCACCAAGAATCTCTTGATTAAGTCTTACAAACATAGGGTGTGGGATTTAATTGAATATTTTAAGGCCTTTAACATCTAAGTAGTACCAATGTACCAAAATGGATATGTTGATAGGTTGGTAGTTTTGGGATCTCAATTTGATATCCAAAATGAGTTGAAAAAGACCAAGGTGTAACCACATGTCAAAGTGGTGGTAAGACGATAAGTTTTAGACAATGAATCTCATTAGTAGGTCTTTGAGAATGATAAGCAAATTGCCTATTTTTTGTAGTAGGAAGCAAAGTTCTACTTCATAAAATAGGGTGATTTTCAACATTAGTATGAGGATCAAATTGTTTAGTTGAGATATAACAAGCCTCCTAAAGGTATTATCACCCTTGAAGGTCTTTTCCATGAGGGAGATCATATGAGAAAAGACAAGGCAATAATGTCAATAAGTGAAGAAAACTATGAAAGAGTCTTTATATTCAAGGACAAGATCCTCAAGATTGGGAAGGTAGGCACTAAAGCTAAGAAGCATGCTTTCATAGAAATTTGTAAATAATATATAGACATTTTTTCTTGGGAATATAATGACATGAGAGGCTTTGAACCCAAGCTAGCCTAACACACTATAGATCTAGTGGCTAATTCTAAGCTTTGCAAGCACAAGTAGAGGCTTATAAAACCCAAAATTCAAAAGCTTATGAGGAAATAATTAACCAAATTAATTTAATACAAGATCATCTTTACCATTAAGCACTCCTCATGGGTAGCCACTTGGGTACCTGTGAGGAAGAAAAGTGGGGAAATTAGATTGTGTGTTAACTTTAGTGATCTGAGTAGGGTCTATTTGAAATATCACTACCCCTTACCATCCATGTAATAATTTCTTTAGATAGTTGTTGGTTTAGAATGCTTCTCTCTTTTGGATGGGTATTCAAGATACAACCATGTGCTAGTAAGAGAGAAAGATCAGTATAAAATTGCCTTCACCATAAAGTGGGGCACATATGCTTACCAAAAGATGATTTTTGGATTGTAAAATGTTGGGGCCACTTTCTAAAGATACATGTACATGGCTTTCCAAGGGTTTCTAAATTAGATGGTACTAGTTTACTTGGATGAAACCATAGTTTTCTCCAAGAAGGCTAGTGAGCACATGGACCATCTAAGGTTGATATTCCAAAGACGTAGAGAGTATGGTATCTCTTTAAATCCCAATAAATGTGTGTTTTCTATTTATGTAGGAAAAAATTTGGGTCACATTATCTCAAAATAAGGATTATCCATTAAACCTGATAGAATAAGTACCATCCTAGACATATCTTTATTAAAGCACAAGAAAGGAATCCATATCTTCCTTAGGAAGATAAACTTTGTGAGAAGGTTTATACCTAGTTTTTCAAACCTAGTCAAACCCATCACTACCATGCTAAAAAATATCCAAGTGTTTGCCTAGTAAAATAAAGGTAAAGCATCATTAGAGGCCATCAAGCAAACCAATGTCTAAGTACCCTCACTCATAAATCCTAAATTCTCAAAATATTTTACAGTGTACACCTTTGTCAATATTGATTACATATCAGCTATGATGATATAGAAGAATGGTGAAGGACTTGAGAAACCAATTGCCTTTTTTAGTCAAGGGATAGAAGGATATGATGTAAAGTACACTTTTATTAAAAATTAGGTTATTAAATCTTTGATAAGCCTCAAAAATTTTAGGCCAATGCTTTGTAATAGCAAGGTTTATCTTATGGTGTCTCATCCTAGAGTTAGAGACTTCCTCTTTAACAAAGACTTGAATGAGAAATGAGCAGACTTCCACTTCATAAATTCTAACTCTAAGACATGACACATTTATTGATGACAAGAGAATGCCCTCAAGGTTTGGATAGAGAAAATGAAGGTATTTTAGTCTTTAGTAAATACCTTATACATTAGTTGATGGTGTTATTTTTAGAAGGGAATTTAATGGAGTACTCCTTAAGTGTATAGATGATGATCAAGTGATAAAAATTTTGGTGTAGTTTCATGATGGAAATGTAGCAGGCCATTTTATTCCAAGAATAATAGTATAAAAAATAATGAGGTTTGGTTATTACTACACAACCTTTTCTAATATACCTATACATGGGTCAAGAAATGTTAGAAGTGCGATATCTTTTTAGGGAAGCAAAGATTCACTACTCTTACACTCAACCCAATTCAAGTTGAGTAACCCTTCATGTAATAGGGGTTGGACTTCATAGAAATGATAAATCCACATTCAAGTATAAAACATAAATGGGTGCTCACTAAAATTGACTACTTCACCAGTGGGGGGAAGAAATTACCATGAAATAATCTAATGAAACAATAGTACCAGACTTCTAAGAGAATATAGTAACTAGGTTTGGTGTTCCAACTACTATAATTTTAGATAATTCATTAGCATTTTTTTGGTATGAAGATAAGTGAATGGGCACTTAATTTGAACATCAACCTTAACATGTACTCTAATTACTACTTCCAAGTCAATGGACTGGTAGAGTCCATAAATAAAAACTTGTTAAGTATTATCAATAGAACTATGGAATAAAATCAAAGGGTTTGGTATACAAAACTAAGGATAACCTTATGGGCTGATAGAGTGACCACCAAAGTTACAATTGGAAATTCTCCATATGTCCTTATATATGGAAGGGAATTGCCTATTTATCCTAAACTACCTACCTTAGAGTTATCCCATCTAATTGAATTGATGAAGAGTGAGCGTATAAACATGAGTATGATAGAGTTCATGGAGCTTGAAAAAACTAGGGACCTTATAATGAAGACATTAGAGTCACATCAAGCTCAAGTCAAGAAAGCCTTTGACAAGAGAACCACACTAAGGTACTTAAAATAAGGGGAATTATTCCTTAGGTGGGACTCAAATAAGGCAAATCCAATAAAACACACCAATTTTGATAGCTTGTGGAGTAGTCCTTATTTTATACATATCATATGTTTGATAGCTAAGAAATCTATCTCTTGCCTTGGATCAATGTTTAGTGAGGTATACATGATGGCATTATGAAGGAGATTATTACATATCCATTGTCCTCCTTCTTTTACTCTTATAAGGTGTTTTCAAGTTATTTATAGGTTTGGCTTAGTTTTCTTCCTAAACCTAATCCATGAAACACTTATGCATTGATCTAGATTGTGAGGTTGTATGAGCTAGCATTGTCTTTTGTAGATCTAGTATGGGTTAAATCTTATGGGAGTTTCCCATTTTTATTTGGTTCATCACATTTTATCCTTCTTAGGAGACCTTTTCGCATTTATAATCCTTTTCCCTATGATAACATTAGTTTAGGTGATTCATCATATGGAAGCTAGCCTTCTCTAGAGGTTTAGCCCTATTATAGGATACCCACAGCCTAGGGTTGTTCCCATATTGTGACTGGGAGTTGGGGAGCCTAAAGAACTTCTCTAAAAATTTGAAATCTCACATCATAAAAATTTCTTATAGATTATTCCCTTGATTATTAATTTCATTATTTGTCATCCATGTAATATATTCAATGGGTTATTACTTCCACTTGACCAAATAGTTGAAATACTATTTGTCCCTAGTTTTATTGACCACTTGCTTAGCTAAGATGAATTATAAATCATTTGGTTTAACTTGAGGAAACTAATTTTCCCAATTTTTACCTACTATATCTGCTTGATCTATTATCTCTTTACTTTTTGCTCATTATTTGTAATGTTATAAGTTTGAAACATTGAAAATTGGTGATATGCCTACACCACTAGGCAATTCCAACTCATATGCATTATTGGAAAATTTTGTGAGCACCTTAAGAGGACCATTTTTTCAGATTAATATTATTATACCCACCTATTGGAAATCTCTCCTTCCTAAGGTGAGCTAAAACTAAATATCTAACTTGAAAACTTGACTCTCTTCTACTCAAATATGCTTGCTTTTTATTTTTCTCCACACTGACTTCTAGCTACTTTCTTACCTATTGATGAAGTTATTTCATGGACACTATAAAGTATATCCTTCATAATTTATCTTATCCTTTTGATGAAGTTTTATTATCTCAAACAATCCTCTAGGCTGCATACCATACATCACTTGAAAAGGACTCATGCTAATGCTCCTATTGGAGGAGTCATTGTAAGCCAATTTTATCTAGGTTAATACAAGATCCCATTTCTTAGGATTATATTTAGATAGACACCTCAATAAGTTCCATAGACTCCTATTAACCACCTCAATTTGATGATTTATCTGAGGGTGTTAAGTTGAGCTAAAACTTAGATTTGTCCCTAGCTTCCTCCATAGTGTTCTCCAACAGTGGCATAAGAATTGTCTCTATAAAATATAATACTTAGTGGCAGTTCATGAAGTCTCACTACCTTATTAAAGAAAAAATTTACCAGATGTGTGGCATAATTTTGGTCTTGCAAAGAATAAAATGTGCCATTTTTAAAAACCTATCCATAACTACATAAATAGAGTCAAAACCTCTTTGTGTTCTAAGTACTCCCAGCATAAAGTCCATGCTTATAGATTCAAAAGGCCTATTTGGGTTTTTTATGGGTTTATATAAACCTACATTTATACTTTTCCCTTTGGTCATTTGACAAATTTCACACCTTGTAACATATCTTCTCACCTCTACTTGAATCTTAGGCCAAAAATAGTGCTTAGTGCATTGTTTTAACATTTTGTCAAGTCTAAAATGGGATGACATACTCCAACTATGCTTTTCTTATATCAAGTTATATCTTATTTAACTTCTTGACACACATAATTGCACACCTTTGAATAATAACCCATATTGTATGATATAGTCTAGCCATGGTTCTTTGTTTAGTATAGTTGGATACTTACAAGAATTATAGGCTTCTTTGAAATATTCATCATACTCATACATCTCCTTGAGGGACTCCATAACAATAATCTCAAGTTGAATCTCATGTACTAATAAGAATCATATAGTCAAGTCATCTTATACACTATTGATTTGTCCTTGTTTATGCTTGATGGTGAAGGTGAAATTCTACATTTACTCCACCCATTTCAAATGCCTCTATTTTATCTTAGGTTGATTGTTGATAAATTTAAGTGCATGGTTATTTGTGTAAATGATAAAATCTTTAGTCATTAGATAATGCCTCCATTTCTTCAAGGCCTGCACCATTGCATAGAATTCCAATCCATATGAGGAGTACTTCCTCTTTATTACATCCCTATTTCATGATAAGTAAATTTACTTTATCATCTATGGATTTTATATAGCTAGTAATTTGATTTGGGTTATTATTAACTAAGCTACGAGATATATTTTATTATGGGATTGTTGAATATTGCTTTCATTACATGATTGCATTGTTATGAGTTAGTTGTAGTGTATATTTTTACATAACAATCATGATTGATTTATCATTTTAGTAGTATTTTATGATGTATATATGTCATGATGTATGGACTAACTACCTATTTGTGATGAGTTGGATGTAGGAGAGATTCAACCCTCTAGAAACATGATGGAGAGAGAGTATCATAGCAGAGAGTGATATAGATAGAGATGGTGGGGGATGATAGAGGAACAAATAGAACCCATGCACACATCACATTAATGAAACTCATTATATGCATAATTTACATGGTTATCATTAGTACATTTTGATGATTGACTGATTTTGATGATTAAATATGTGTGTTAGCTTAGTTTAACACTTATGTGGAATTAATCTTATGTGATTGCATTTATGTCATGCTAATGTGTTCATGACTATTAATTTTTTTGGAAATGCAAATTTACATGAATATTTTAGTGAAATAGGAACTCACATATATTTATTAAATAAAGGAATATATTTAAACAAATAGTGAATTATTTTACAAGTATCTAGCAACCTTGCACTCATCTTCTAATATCTTTTTACCTAGCTCATTAGTGTAATAACTTTATTAATATCACTATAATATGAGTAACTTCTAAACTTAGTTATTGACTATTGTATCTAATAATAACTAGCTTGACTACATGTAATTAGTATATAATCATCTACTTAGAAGTTTTAGGAAATAGAATTGAATAAAGTAATAATTAAGAAAAATATTTATTTGGGAAAATATATAATTAGAAAAAAATCATGAAAATAAAAAATAAAGAAAAAAAGTACTTAAAATAGTAAAAGGGAGAGATTTAAATAAATATAGGTGAGCTTTAAAGGGGAAATAGATTATTCATGTAAAAGGGGGAGAGTAGGTGTATGGCATGGAAAGAGAGGTAGGCACAAAAGAGAAGAAAATTAGAGAGGAGAGAGAAAGGACAACAAAGTGTGGAGGAGAAGGAAAAAACTGAGTGGAGGAAGGAATCTCTTCCAAACCAAGAAATTATGAGTTAGAGCTTTTGAGAGGTAGGCAATATGATTTTAGTTTTGTGAAATCTGAAGAATTTTGCATATATACATGTGGTATAGATCAAGAGATTTAGTAAATTTGTGAACATAAATTATATTGGAAATAAGTATTATTATATTTGACGTATTTCATTAGATTACTTAAGGAATTAAGAGACTATATTACTATTAAAAATGATGTCTATCATATAATTTTATTAGTGTTAATAATATATTGGGGATTAAGCAATACCACAACTCAAGAGATTAATACAATTTAATTAGTATTATCACTACTCATACCCACTAGGCTAGAGTATCTAAAGTGATAAATCAGATGAAGATAGTGAGTTTGAGCGTGGAATCTAATAAGTATTGATACTGAGCAATAACCACTAGAACATGGATACTTACTATGTTGTATGCTTAGCCATGGTAGTCATGAATAACTTGTTACATTTCTTGATAGGGATATAGTGTAGAATGAACAAAAAACAATAATATTTTTTGCTAGTAACTGGGATGAACCTCTTAATTAAGTTAATTAAATTATACTTTAATATCTATTTAGTTATTCATATATGGTGAAGAAAATTTAAAAAAATATATAATAATAGTGAACATGTATGATAACAATGATATATAAATATTACAAATGGTCAGATTACGTTGTGTAACAATATTTGAAATTCTTGACATTATTATAACCATTCTTTGAAGGAGGATTTGATTGGACCATAGCTAAATCAAAACATACGGATAATGAAGACATAGAGAAATATATATTTTAAACTATATATTTATTCATAAAAAATCATATAATCAAATATATATATATATATAGATTTATTTACAAATACATTAAAGTAACAACTACAATCTATAAATCTAGTGGTCTAGAAACCCAGTGATCTAGAATTTGCGATAGAGGCCTATAAAGCACTTCTATAAATGTGAAGTATTATTATGAGATATAATTATGTGACTGTAGTGAACTATGTATACTATTATGTATGTAGTTAACTATTATATAATAAACTTATGAAAAATTTCAAAGTTTGATATATACATGGAAGTATTGTTTGATCTGGTAGATAGAATTATAAAGTTTGAAGCACCACATATATTATATTATTTAAGAGGCTATTAAAAATTTTGTGTTACCCACCTAATCTGTTAGTGTTGTGATATAATAGATAACCAATCGATACTTTCTAATTGATGATGATTTATAGTGATGTTATTATATCCTAACATGATTATAGTCAATATCTGGGGATAGTTAGTCAACTATTAGCAATGTATATTGTTAATAAATAGTATCTAGTGACTAACTAATATAATATAAAATACTAACTATGTATACTATGAGGGTTAATATATTTTTAATCACTATTTATTCCTCTTTATTAATGTATTCTAACATATTGATAGAACAAGTATATAGTTAGTATACTATTAGTTAACTATAATCTGGGGTAGTTAATATAGTTAACAAAATCAAGTTAGGAAAATGTATTTTATAGTGATGTTGATATAATAGTTGTGTATTACTTATCATTAGGTTACATATAGTTAATCAACAATTGTGAAGTATGAATCATCAATTTAACATCTATGGGTTGTGATTATAGTTCTTATCATAGAATATGTTATAGTTGAATCTACATATGGGACTAGAAAATTATTCAAATATATGCCCTATGTGAGCGGTTTCGACTAGGCACAATATCTTGTGTAAAATTAGTTCTTTGGGGAAACATTGAAAGGGGTCTTGGCTCTAATATATTTTCAACAAATGTTAGTTTGGTATTTTTAATTAACCCTGAGCAAGCATGGCATGAGGTGAATGTTAGGTTATACTCATAATTTTTACATACCACAATCTTAATTTAAATCAAATGAATCATTTTCAAAAGTGGGCTATCCTTTATAACTCTTAATCATGTTTATGACTACATTGTTCTTCTTGAGACCATCAAGGTTGACTCTATATTATAAAGCAATGTATCAATGACTAATGGTGAATTTGGAATTTTGGGCTTATTCAATGCTATTTGATTGACTTGAGTTGCCTTCACATCTTTGATCTATTCAAAGGTGTTTACTAGCATAAAATATGCCCTCTTATTGTATTTTATTTATTAGAAGTTATCCATCATGAAATGAATCCTCTATTTATCAAAATGGATTCATGATTTGGAAATAATTTCGTAGTAACAAGGGTTCAAAAAATGGTAAAATCTAGTGATATACCCTAATTGTTAATTTATCAATAGAAAAATGAAGAATATTGTTAGTATGGTAGAACAATAATTGAGTATTAAAACATATGTATTATGTAGTATATGTTATGCAAGGTATGTAAATATACAAAATATGTCTATATAAGAATATAGGTACTCTTATATTTGGTTGGTATAAACCATACTAGTTTGCTTATTGTTTATGTGATAAATAAGATTATGGAGATTCATTCATAATTTGATGGAATAAATGTATGCATTTGATTATTCCTATGCTTAGCATGTTTTTTTATTATTATCAAGAATTAATCTATATGAATTTTTTGGTTATATTTATGTTAACTAAATCTTGCATTGTTGGTATGGAGAAAGTAGTGATATGGACTTCACTATCATACTAGTATAACTAATGCCAGATGAAGGTGATTTGATCAAGTGGTGTGTATGAAATTGACTAATCCTAGAGATCAAAAATAATTGAAAATTTTGGCCAAAGTAATGTTAGTTATACATTGTCATTTCATATATATAATTTATATGTTTGTGTAATATCATTTTAAAACAAAAAAAATTATGGTACACTACATGTTCTTAGCAATCATACAACACATGAGTACTAGATTTTCTTTATAGATTATCACACCATGACTATCTATTCATCCATTAAGGGAGGGCCATTCCTTATGGGGGATTATGCAAGGGATCGATGGTTTTTGGTTGGTCTAGAAATGTACTTGAGATGACACATCAATACTTCTTTGGAAATGAAACTTGAGATTTCCATAGATACTAGAGTTTGGCGAACTCATGCTCCATGAAGCTTTATATCTTATATCTTGTATATTATATTATATTCATTATTATTGAGATAATATTTTGATGAGATGTAATTATTACTTATTTTACCATGATAGTTATGGTTGCATGTTTGTATGATTCATGCTTGGATAACTTTAATTACTTTCTATATTCAATTTGCATTTCATATGTTTTTAGTGATCAGTGAAGTATAGATGTCACATGATTATTTATAGTTATCATGATTAGAATGTTTTATCTAGATCACTAATTAGATTCTCATGGCATATTCTAATGAAATAATACATTAATTAAATTTAAGAAATTATATATCACATATTTATAAGTCAAACCCAGTGGGATTATTACATGTGGTATCATAATTGTAGGTCAAACTCTAGGATGTAATGAGTCTACTAGCATTTTTGTATCCTTCTAGTTACCAAAAAGGAGAATGGTGAAAGTTATGGTTTTTGAAGAGGGTCTTTCAAATGTCAATGATAGTAACCATCCATCTTATCCTAATCAATTTGATATTGAGTAACAAAGCTGGATCATATTCTTGCAACCATGAATGAAACTGGGATTGAGTTTCAGTCCTAGAGTTAGAAGTTCATGGCCATGAAGAGGAAGAATATTAGGATGAACCTAAAGAGCATCCCACTGAGTAGGAAAACCCTCAGGATGTGAGAGCATAGGTGGTATTATATTGTTTAATTTAAGTTTATTTTGGACTTTTAGTTCCTTAGTGTCAAATCATGATACACCATGATTGGATTTGTGAGGTTTAATAAATCCTCATGTATGGATTAGTGATTATTGTAGGTAATAGACATCCAAGATTCTTGGAATTATGTTTACCTAGGTGGATTAAATGTGTGTGGTACATTTAGTGTGTACCATTAGGAGTACTCATAACCTTTTAGAGTTGTTAATGTTGGGTATTGTCATTGTTGTCAATGGTACATCTTACATGAAGTTGATGTCATTAAGATAGTATGATTATTTAGCAGCATGTTGATGTGATAAATGACCTTGATGGAGTGTTGTCCCTGAAGCATGTGATCATGAAATATAATTTGAAGGAAAAAGATGGAATTTGAAGGTAACTAATGACTTATGTTTTCATGAAGGTGCAAGTCTTTAAGTAGCCTAAGCCTAGTCATGGCATGAAAAGACCTTGTAAGAATGTATGAACATCATGGTGCATATAGGAATGATTATTTGTATGAGGTTTCACGATCATGTATGAGAGGAATTGGATCACTTATGAGAGTCTTAAGGTGAGCTTATAGGGGTAGGACCTTCCAACCAAGTCTACACCTAAACCACTTCTAGACCTTGCCTGGCCTAATGAGGTATCATGATCTATTATTAAAGCATGCAAAGGATATAAGTAAGTGATTAACCATTAGATATTTTTAATGATTATGTGAATAAGGTCATTGAAAGAGGCATGAATGTTAGTTTTAAGTCCTAATGTGATTTGCAATTCAAGGTATAAAGATCAAAGAGAGAGAGTGTGAATCTTGAGTTTTGGGTTTAGTCAATGCTATTTGATTGACTTGAGTTACCTTCACATATTTGATCTATTTAGAGGTGTTTGCTAGCATATAATATGCCCTATGATTGTATTTTATCTATTATAAGGATTTATACATCATTAAATGAATCCTCTATTTATCAAAATGGATTCATGATTTGGAAATAATTAAATAGTAACAAGGGTTTAAAAAATGGTAAAATCTAGTGATAGACCCTAATTGTTAATTTATCATTAAAAATGAAGAATATCATTAGTATGGTAGAATAATAATTGTGTATTAAAACATATGTATTATCTAGTATATGTTATGAAAGATGCATAAATATATAAAATATGTATAGATGAGAATATAGGTACTCTTATACATACATAGTTTATATATGTACATTAGAATGGGTGTATATAATCATAGATTATGACTAATGAAATAAGTCATAGAATCACAAAGGATAGAGTACTATATTTATATGCAAAAAGCCTCCTAAAAGTATGATATGTCACATAAATGAAATAATTTATTTATATAAGGTATAAGCTGGATTATGAGTTATTTATTTCACTGAAATTATTGTGATTGGAATTATGAAATTGAGTAGTGTGTTTGTGGAATTAATGGACTATGATGTTATTATTTTTCATACAAATTACTATATTTGTATCTACTTAATGAAAATATAATATGAAACCTAACATATATTATATTTAGTTGGTATAAAATGTAATAGTTTGCTTATTATTTATGTGATAAATAATATTATGGAGATTCATTCATAGTTTGACAGAATAAATGTATGCATATAATTATTCATGTGCTTAGCATGTTTTATGATTATTAGTATGAATTAATCTATATGAATTTGCTATTTATATTTATGTTAACCAAATCTTACATTGCTGGTATGGAGTAAGTAGTGAGATAGACTTCACTATCATTCTAGTAACACCAATGCTAGATGACGGTGATTTGATCAAGTGGTGTGTATGAAATTGACTGATCCTAGGGATCAATAACTATTAAAAATATTAGAAAAATTAATATTAATTATACACTGTCCTTTCATGTGTATAATTTACATGTCTGTGCAATATCATGTTACACTGAATTTCTTTATGTTACATTGTATGTTCTTGGAAATCATACAACACACGAGTACTAGCTTGTCTCTCTGGATTATCACACCATCACTATCTACTCATACATTAATGGAAGGTCATTCCTTATGGGAGATTGTGTAGGGGATCAATGGTTTATTATTGGTGTGGAAAAGTTCTTGAGATGACACAATAGTACTTTTTTGGATATGACACTTGAGATTTCCATATATACTAGAATTTGAGGAACTCATGCTCCATGGATATTTGTATCTTGTATCTTTCACATTATTTTGTATTCATTATTATTGAGATAATATTATGATGATATGTAAGTATTACTTATTGTACCATGATAACTATGGCTACATGTTTGTATGAGTCATGGCTAGATAACTTTAATTAATTTATATATTTGATTATGATGTGTATCATATGTTTTTAGTGATAAGTGAAGTATATATGACCCATGATTATTTGTAGTTATCTTTATTAGAATGTTTTATCTAGATCACTAATTAGATTCTCATGGTGTAACTTAATGAAATAGTACATTGATTCAATTTAAAGAATTATATATCATATATTTTTAAGTCAACTCCAATGGGGTTGTTACATGTGGTATTAAAACTATGACTTGAACTCTAGGACCTAATGAGTCCACTAGCATTTTTGTATCCTTATAGTTACCAAAAAGGAGAATGGTAAAAGATATAGTTTTCAAAGAAAGTCTTTAAAATCTTAATTATACTAACCATCCATTTGATCCTAATAAAATTTTCTACTTAGCAATCAACAAAGTTGGATTAGATTCTCTCAACCATGAATGAAACTAGGATTGAATTTCAATCCTAGAGTTGGAAGTTCATGGCCATGAAGAGGAATAATATTAGGATGAACCTAAAGAGCATACCATTGAGCAAGAAAACCCTTAGGATATGAGACCATAAGTAGTATTATATTCATTAATTGAAGTGTATTTTAGACTTTTAGTGCCTTAGTATTGAATCATACTACACCATGATTGGATTTATGAGGTTTGATAAATCCTCATGTATAGATTGGTGA
Organism: Torreya grandis; assembly: GCA_037957365.1. Lineage (NCBI taxonomy): Eukaryota > Viridiplantae > Streptophyta > Pinopsida > Cupressales > Taxaceae > Torreya > Torreya grandis. Next base: position 2,817,000 of record JARHVA010001950.1, read on the forward strand.
CTATTGTAGGTAATAGACATCTAAGATTCTTGGAAATATGTTTACCTATGTGTATGAAATGTGTGTGGTAAATTTAATGTGTACCCTTAGGATTAATCATAACCATTTAAAACTGTTAATGTTGAGTATTATCATTGATGTCAATGGTACATCTTGCATGAGGTTGATGTCATTAAGATAGTGTGCTTATTTAGAAGTGTGTTGATGTGAAAAATGGTATTGATGGAGTGTTGTCACCAAAGGATGTTATCATGAAATATAATTTGAAGTAAAAATATAGAATTTGAAAGAAAATAATGGCTTGTGGTTACATAAAGGTATAGGTCTTTAAGTAGCCTAAGCCTAGTCATGGCATGAAAAGACCTTGTAAGAAGGTATGAGCATGGCTACTTGGTGAGATGAGTGCTCACAAGAATGAGTGTTTATATGATGTTTCTTGATCATTCATGAGAGGAATTGGAGTACTCATGAAAGTCTCAAGTTGAACCTATAGGGGTAGGACCTTCAAACCAAGTCTACACCTAACCACTTCCAGACCCTACCTGGCCTAATGAGGCATCACGATCTATTGTCAAAGCATGTGAAGGATGTAATTAAGTGATTAACCATGAGATATTTTTATTGATTATGTGATTAATTTTTAGAATGCATGGAAAGAGTCATGAAGGTCAATTTTAAGGCCTAATGTGATATATAGGTCAAGGTATAGAGAACAAAGAGAAAGAGTATGGCCTAATGAGGGGTCATGATCAAATTTCAAGATGTTTGAGATCATGAAAGAATTTAAATAAGTGAGGTATGTTTTTTCAAGTTTTTAAATTCAATTTAAGTTCATATATTGAAGTACAAGGCATGAAATATTGTTTTAAGGTCTCTCAAGTGCTCAGAATGAAGGGTTCTCAACCCAAAAAGGATTTTCTTATGATCATTAGCTCATAAAACCTTAACATGATATATTAAGGGTATATGGGAAAGGGTCATAGTTTAAAATTATAGGAATTTGTTTTTGGATTGATGTGCTATATTTTATGAACGATTGTTAAGAATGGAAACATGTTTAAACCCTCTTAGAACCCTAATAAGGCCCCAATGTTGAATATTTTGATAAAAAGTGCCTAGAATGGATTGGTATGCTCAGGTAATATATTTTAGGATATATTAAACTCTCCCAAGCACCTCTAGGTAGTGGTGGTTAGAGAGAAGAGAGATAAAATGTGAAGATATAGGCTTGTTTTTAAACAGGTTATTGTAGCTATAAAAATATTGTATTAGATAGAGTTTTAAAATTGATGAAAGTTGAAGCTTGAGACTCATGTTTCATGTCTATGAATTTTTTTTATAGGTTTTATCCCTCAATTATGCTAAACCAGTCATCCAAGTCATCCAGTCACTAATAGGCTTAATGGTGGAAATAGTGAAAAACCTAGGTAATAATGAGAAGATGATTAGGAATACGTTATCATGATAGAGTGATGAAACTAAGTGTATAGAGATGTTTTTTGGGATTAGTATTTCCTATTCATGCTTTTTTGAAAGATATTAAGTGAGGTATAGTGGTGAAAATGAAGAATCCAAAATGGCTTTCCTAACTGAGTGAGATCTGTGTGTAGTAAGGTTAACAAATTGGTCTATAAGACTCATAATTTCCACTAGAACATATGATGTTTATATTTTAATATGGTATAGAGATGTCATAAGTTCATCTAAATGCATATTAAGTTATTTAAAATGTCTATAAAAGTGTTGGAAGTTTGAGTCACCATGATTAATCATTGAGGAAAATTGGCAATTCTATGTGAGCAAGTTGTAGGAGTGTTTTTGACTCATTTTTCCTTATGTGATGAGAGGATTTGAAGAATAAAAATAAGTGACCTTAAGTGATAAATTTTCAATTCAATTATCTACTACCTTTTTCATGAAGGATTTTTCAAGCCATAAGTGCCCCTGATGATTTGAAACATTAAAATAAGACTATCAAGGATCTTAAGAATTAGTTAGAAGGTGTCAATACAAGGTTTAGATCAAAGGAAGTTGAGTGTGACTAGTTAAAGACAAATAGATTCCTTAAAGGTTGAGCATGAGAAACTCATAGATAATATGAGCAATTTTGATAAAGAGAGTGATAAATCAAAATAGGTAAAGAGTACCAACATGAAAATACCAATCAGGCATCCCAATGTAATAAGGGATAAGTTATCATGGAAGCACAGGAAAAAGAGTGATTAGTCAAGAGGTAAGTATAGAAATGTTGTTTTATATCATTTTCATAATATGGGAAATGTTACAATATATTTCTATAATAGATTTAGAAGGACCTCAATATTCAATAAGATATATGAAGATCCTAGAGTGCATGAGAAAGGTCAAATATTGGTATGAAATCCAAAGCAAGTTAGGATTGATCGTATTGATCCCAAGAGTCAAGATGGACTATTTACTAAGAAAGAATAGAAGAGTAAAGTGGATTATATTCTAGCTCAACATTAGGGGAAATATGGGTTTATAAAGGGCCTTGTAATATATATATATATATATATATATATATATATATATATATATATATATATATATATATATATATATATATATATTACAAGGCCCTTTATAATATGGGTTTATAAAGGGCCTTGTAATATATATATATATATATATATATATATATATATATATATAATGAATTAAAAAAAGATTCACTTAACCCTATGAGTTAAGTGGCATCATTTACACATTAAAAATTTCTAAAAACACTTCACTTAATTGATTTTTTTATTTTTTATTGTTTTAATATTTTTTAGAAACATTCCTCTTAATTTTTTTTTATTATCTCAATAATTTTTATAATATCGTATTTTATTTTTTCATGTACCATTATATTCCTTTTGGAATTCTCATTCTTTGGTGAAATTTCTAAAACTTATCCACCAAAGTCATTATTTTGGTAATCAAAATGTGTTATAAAGTATTCTTTTTTATTCAAGATTATTGTGGATGCATTATAAACTTATTTAGTATTTGGCATTATATCTGACTGTGAGTTAGCATTCAACCATTCCTTGATCCAACACTTTAATGCCTGTATTTTCTCATGTATACACTTTTTTGTATTTTGCTTCTATCAATAAAGATAGTGGTGGAAAATGCATATGTAATCTCACTGGGCAAATGCATATGGAAAATCACTCCAATATGCACTATAATTATTATTATCAGTTTGTTTAATACATGAAACTATATTTAGAACACATGTAATATGGATGATTTATGGTAAAGCTATTTTGTATATTAATTATAATGACATTATCTTAGGTTGGTGGATCTAATAGTTTGACTGATGTGTTATGGTAGTGCTGGTTGTATATGAATGATTTTCATGAAAGTTTGATGTAATTACAAAGCTACTAGGGTAAGGAAAATACCATGGTTAAAATGCAAAGGTAAAATATATGATGGGGAAATTGAGAGACTAGAAGAAATCAAAATTTTGTTCAGATCTCACCATTCACCTAAATTTTTGATATATTAAATATAAATAATGTGGTAAAAATGTGAGTTAAATAAATAACTATGAACTAAAAATCTAAAAAAAAATAGAAAGTGATCTTTTACCTTGGAACATCTTTAATGAATTGAATGGTCTGTAAGTTTTGACAATTATATTGAAAAATGAAATATCACTCAGATTTCACCATTTCCTTAGAATTTTTAAATTAGTGCAAGGTGAATGCCAAAACAAGGTGATGGAGATAGTTGATAATCAGTTGGAGAATTAACTACATTTTTTGGATACAATGGTATACTAGTATAATAGTATATTGGGAAGCAATACAGAACTTGCAGTACACTAAGAAAAGACATTATGATTAGAACTTGAAACCTTGTTAAGTAAATTAAATTAAAGGCATGGTATCTTATCATTAGACACACTATGTGGTATAAATAACATTGACAAGGAAAAATAAAATAGCTAATACAAAATTTGATTAACAACACTAATGTTTTGCTTGAGATACCTATAATACAAGTGCACAAGAAAAAAATTTGTTGCATAGACACACCTTCTTCATTTGATGCCACAAAGGGTGTAAAATATAACATTTTTATGAAAATTTATCTCTAAATATTAAAATTATTCATTTAGTATTATTTTTGGGACTTTTTATAGAGGTCAAGAGAACCCCTCTTTCTTATTTAGGGCATGGTCAAACCCCATACTTATATGGCATCATTCAGGGAAGTTACAGCCTACAATCATCACTAAAAATTGAAACTAGTCTTATATGGCATCATTTAATGACATAGACCAATTTAAGTAGATCTTAGAGTAATAATGAATTGATTATGAAACTAAAATTTCTAGTTATCTATTTTGAAGGAATGTTCATGCATTAGATTTGGCATTCTACCATGCAAATGGTAAGTTTTTGATATAAACCTATTCAAGATTTTAAATTAGAAACTTCTAAAATTATGTGCAGACATTTTAATGATCTTATGTGTAGACATTTTAATGATCAAATTAGTAGGTTCCATAGTTGCATGCAAATATTTTTATGATATTTTGAGATGATTTTTGATGAACTCATATTTTTTTCTCTAATATTTGAAGATTCAGATGAAAATATCAATTGAATATAGTTACATGACATTTATTGTTTCAAATAAATGGATGTCAAGGTAGCTTAGGTGATGTAATTGGTTTACTTGCTCGATACGGCTGCATGCAGATTATTTATTGGTGTCTGGTCTTTTCAATTTATTTTTGAATAGATTTGGTAAATTTATAATCTTCTCTTTTCTCAAAACTCAAAAAAAATATTTTTTCATGTGCTTGACATTTTCACATTTCAAAAATGCAAAAATCTATATGCCTAACATTTTCACATTATCAATAGAAGATAATATTAGGACCTTAAGTTCTTGAAAACAAAATTTACAAGAAAGATAATGAATTTATTTAAACAAATCATAAATGTATAGATTTTTTGGAATGTGTAGTGTGTAAAATCAAATACCTTCTATAATAATTTAATGTGAAAAAATAAAAAATCCTTCAACTTTCCATTAAAAAAATATGTATATGGAATCAAATAAGGTTATCTTAATCATGTGAGTCAGTTTAAATTTAATATAATAAATAAAATTTATTATATTATTATTTTATCCTTATGGCTGATGTCATCTTTTAAGTGTTTTTATTTTTTTTCATATGTCATATTTTATATTTTAAGGATTTATTTAGGACTATTAAAAAGTCATATTTCCCCTAATAATTGCCTTTCATATTCAAGATAAAGTCTTAAAATGGTTTATAGATAGTGCTTGCTCAAGATACATGATAGGAGACAAAAATAATATAATCTCATTAAATACGAATGTTGTAGGAATAGTGAGGTTTGGAGACAACACAACTACCAATATAGATGGAAAGGGTATCTTAAGTTTGGATAATGTGAAGACCAAGACACAAAATGTGTTGATGTGAAAGATTTGAAACATAACTTGCTTAGTGTAAGTCAAATGTGTAATCAAGGACACACATTAACCTTTCATGTCATAGGGTGTGAGATAAGGAGAGCCAAATCAGGAAGGCTAATTGTCAATTCTAAGAGGATTGAGAAAAATCTAAATGTCTTGAATAAGATCAAGGAGGGATGATTTATGAAAAAGATGGATGAAAGTTAGCTTTGGCACAAAAGTTTAGGTCACCTAAACTTTGACAATCTAGTCAAGATAACCACTAAAAATTCTATGAAGAATATTCCTAAGATAATCAAACCTACATACTTTTCAAGGCATGTTAACATAGTAAGTAGACCAGAAGAAGGTTCAAGTCCAAGGATTACTCTACTATAAGAACCTTGGATTTAATGTACACTAATTTATATGGTACTATGAGAATTCAATGCATTCAAAGAGATAGATACTTCATGTTACTCATATATGAATACACAAGAATGACTTGGGTATAATTCTTGAAAGAAAAGACAAAAGCTCCTGACAAGTTCAAGGCATTCAAGGCTCTTGTTGATAATGAGAAGATTAGGAAGATCAAGTGTCTAGGATTTGAAAGAGGAGGAGAATTTTTTTCCAATGAGTTTGATGAATTTTTTGAGGTTCATGGAATAAGGAGATAGTTCTCAGTAGCTAGGATAACTCAGTATAATGGATTAGTGGAAATAAAGAATAGGACAATTCAATAGATGGCTAGAAATTTGCTAAAAGAGTCTATATTATCTGATGGCTATTGGAGAGAGGTAGTAAGCACTGTAGTCTACATTTTGATTATAGGATAGATAAGGACCAATGGAAACAAGACTCATGAATTGTGGAAAGGTAGACCTGCTAATGTGGAACACTTTAGAGTGTTTGGGAGTAAATTTTTCATCAAAAGAGATGATGAAGACTTAGGAAAGTTTGATTCTAGATCTGATGAATTTATATTCTTAAGATACTCATCAAATAGCTCAACCTATAGATTTTATAACAATAGATAATAAAAGATAGTGTAAAGCACTAAATTGAAGATTGATGAGACAAGGAAATCACACTCATAATCAAAAGATACTTTAGAGAATATGGAACTCAATAATTAAGAGGAGAATATATAGGTTCATGAGGAATAATAATAAGTTGAGGAGAGATAGGAATCAAAATTCAAATCAAGGTAGATTCAAAGAGATCATCCTAAATCTTAAATCATTAGCAACATGAATGCAGGTTTGCAAAAAAAGAGAAGACTGGAAAGTAATCTAAATCAAGAGAATTTTGCTCTATTATCTAATATTGAACCTAATAATCTTATAAAATCAATCAAATAAATTTTTTGGATAGGTGATATGAATGAGGAGTTAGACTAAATAGAGAATATTGACACTTGGGAACTAGTTCTTATGCCTAAAGATAAGAATGTCATTAGCACAAAATGGGTGTTTAGAAATAAGTTGATTAATAATGGATAAGTCACTAGAAACAAGGGTAGAATGGTATGCAAGGGATATGCACATGTTGAATAGGTAGAATTTGAGGATACCTTTGCACCAATAACAAGATTAGAGGTCATTAGATTGTTTCTATCATATTTAGGATTAAAATGGTTTAAGGTATACTAGATGGATGTAAAATATGCTTTTTTGAATGGGAATTTGGAAGAGAAGGTGTAAATATATAAATCTAAAGGGTTCTCACTATTAGGTGACAAGGACTATGTTTTTAGATTGAAAAAGACACTTTATGTTCTAAATCAAACTCCTAAGTCATGGTTTACTAGGTTGGATAGGTATCTATTAGATTAATGATTCAAAAGAGGAGTTACAGATAGTAATCCATACATAAAGTCAGAAGATGACCATAAGTTAATAGTAGTTATATATGTGGATGACATCATCTTTGGTGGAAATAATGAGAACATGACCAAGAGTTTTACAATGGTGATGAAGAAAGAGTTTGACATGTCCATACTCGGTGAACTATTGTTATTTCTTAGGTTGAAAATCACTCAATATAAAAAAGGTATATTCATTTATATTTCAAGGAAGTTAGTACACCAATGATCACAGGGTGTAATTTGAGCAAGGAATAATAGTCTCCAAAGGTCAATCAAATGTAATATAGGTTAATGATTTGTAGTTTGATATAAACCACTACCTCTAAACCTAACATCATGAAAATAGTATCTCTTATGGGAAGGTTTCAAGTAGATATAAAGGAAAATCATCTACAAGTAGTTAAAAGGATACTCAGGTATCTTAAGGGGACTATGGAGTATGGGTTGTGATATACAAGGAGAAAGGGGTTCAATTTGATAGCTTATAAAGATGCAAACTAGGTAGGAAGTCTGGATGATAGGAAGAGTACAAGTGAAGGATATTTCTTCTTATGTGGGTGCTTAATTTCATGGACAAGCAAGAAGCAACCATTAATAGCATTATCCACTTGTGAGTTTGAGTACATTATATTTAATTCATGTTTCACTTAGGTCATATGAATGAGATAGACCCTAAAATATGACAAGGTGGAGTATGATGGTCCTAGCCCTATCTATTATGATAATATAAGTGATATAAGCATTTCAAAGAACCCTATCATGCACTCAATGACTAATCACATTCCCATTAAGTATCATTTTATAATAGATTAGGTAAGTGAACAAAGTGTTAGACTTGAATATGTTTCTACATAGGATCATATTGTAGACATTTTGACCAAACCACTTTCAAAGGTAAAATTTGAACACCTAAGACAAGAATTGGGTGTAATTCTTTCCCCTAATAATCATTGAATAATCTAAGTAATTAAGGGGAGATAATAAGGTGGTTAATTTTCTCCAAGGGAAGGTGATTTGTTCCAATAATTTATTCATGGAGATAAGGGGATCATGTTTGTATTATGACTCATAAACTCATAGCCCTATGTGTTAAGTATATTGGTTGTAAGGAGTGTGATCCAAGGAGTTACAAACATCACTTTGTCATTTATGTCAAAGGGGTATAAATTTATGAATTAGGGAGATGTTTCTTGTTGATACAAGTTTTTGAGAGTGGTTTCCATCAATGATAAAGGGGGATATTTTTTAGTATTGTCATTGATGTCAATGGAACATCTTGGATGAGGTTGATGTCATTTAGAGAGTGTGCCTAGTTAGTAGTGTTTTTATGTGACCAAAGGATTTTATGGAGTGTTTTCATTGAATAATTTTGTCATGAAAGGTAATTTTAAGTCAAAATAGAGAATTTGAAGGCAACTAATGCCTTATGGTTGCATGAAGGTATAGGTCTTTGAGTAGCCAAAGCTTAGTCATGGAATGAAAAGACCTTATACTAAGGTATGAGAATGGTGGATTGGAGATATGAGTACACATTTAATGAGTGGTTGTATTAGGTTGATTGAGAATGTATTAGATTCAATGTTTCACTCTTGATAATCTCAAGGTGATCCTACAGGGGTAGGACCTTCAGACCAAGTTTGTACCTGGACCACTTCTAGACCCTACCTAGCCTAATGAGGTATTATGAACTATTATTAAAGCATGTGAATGATTAAAGGTATTTATCAATCATTATATAGGTTTATTTAGTATGTTAGTAAGGTGGATAGTTAATGAAAAGAGGCATGAAGGTCAGTTTTAAGGCCTAATGTGATTTGTAGGTCAAGGTCTAGAGAGCAAAGAGAGAGTGTGTGTAGATTAATGAGGGGTCATGATCAAATTTCAAGATTTTTGAGATAATTTAACAATTTTTATAATTGAGGTATATTTTTGTATGTAGTTTGAGGTCATAGTTTGAAGAACAAGGCATGAAAAGTTGTTTTGAGGTCTCTTGAGTGCTCAGAATGAAATGTTCACAACCTGAGAAGGATTTTCTTATGTTCATTAGATAATAAAAAAATTGAATGGGAACCTAATATATTTATGGTATATGGGTAAGATTCATATCTAAAAATTCTAGGCATTTGTTTTTGTATTGAGGGGTTATGCTTTATGAATGATTGTTAAGAATGGAAATAAGTTTAAACAATTTTAGAACCCTAATAAGGACCTAATGTTGAAGATGTTGACCAAAAGTTCCCAAAATGGATTTGTATGCTATGGTAATATATTTTATTTTTTATTAAACTCTCCTAGGAACCTCCATGTGGTGGTGTTTAGAGATAGGAGAGAGAAAATGTGAAGATTAGGCTTGTTTCTAAAGAAGTTATTGTAGCTATAAAAAGTTTTATTGGACAAAGTTTGAAAATTTATGAAGGTTTAATATTGAGAATCATGTTTAATTTAAATGAGGTTTTTTGATAGGTTTTATCTCTCAATTATTATAAATCAATCATCCAAGTAAACCATTCACTAACAAGCCTAATGGTGGAAACAGTGAAAAACCTAGGTAGAAGTGAGAAGATGATTAGGAATGTGGTATCATGATAGAGTGATGAAACCAAGTGCACGGAGAATTTTTTTTTGGGAATTTTATTCCATATCAATTCTTGGTATAAATATTTAAATTTAGGTATAGTGGTGAAAATGAAGAAGCCAAAATGGCATGCTAGACTCAGTGAGATCTGTGTGTAGTACGGTCAACAAATTGGTCTATAACACCAATAGTTTCCACTAGACCATATGATTTTTATATTTTAAGATAGTATATATATATATATATGTAATAAGTTTATATACATGAAAAATAATTCATTTTTTTGTATGTTTGAGTCACCATGATTGGTCATTGAGGAGAATTGGCAATTTTGAGTGAACAAGTTGCAAGAGTGTTTTTGAGTCTTTTTTCCTTATGTGATGAAATATAATGCACTTATTGAAGTTTTTGAGGTATTTTATTTTATTTTTATATGATTTATTTCCATTATTATGTGGCTAAATAATATTTTATCTTCAATTTTTCAAGATAGACCTTTTTCTATGTGTGAAGACCTAATGTAAATAGTACTAATGGTGTGCTTCAAGTGGTGTTTAGATCTAAAAAGTGGCATGGACCTATGATGAGATTAGTAGGGGTAAATTTGAGTGGTATATGAAGTTTTCCTTATATGTATATATTTTGAAAATGTTCCAAGGAGATCAAAGGGTAAATTATACTAATGAAGGCCTAATTGAATTATGTCTCCTTAAGGCCTAAAAGAGGTTTTGATATTTTAAGTTGAGGATAACCTACTTTAATGATTGATTCAAGTATTAATTATGTTATAAGACATATTTTTATTTTTATGATAATATAATTGATATAAGCATTTCAAAGAACCCTATCATGCACTCAATGACTAATCACATTCCCATTAAGTATCATTTTCTAATAGATCAGGTAAGTGAACAAAGTGTTAGACTTGAATATGTTTCTACATAGGATCATATTGTAGACATTTTGACCAAACCACTTTCAAAGGTAAAATTTGAACACCTAAGACAAGAATTGGCTGTAATTCTTTCCCCTAATAATCATTGAATAATCCAAGTACTAAGGGGGAGATAATAATGTGGTTAATTATGTCCAAGGGAAGGTGAGTTGTTCCAATAATGTATGCATGTAGATAGGGGATTGTGTTTGTATTATGACTCATAAACTCATAGCCCTATGTGTTAAGTACTTTGGTTGTAAGGAGTGTGATCTAAGGAGTTACAAACATCACTTTATCATTTATGTCAAAGGGGTAGAAATTTATGAATTATGGAGAAGTTTCTTGTTGATACAAGTTTCTAAGAGTGGTTTCCATCAATGATAAAGGGGGATGTTTTTATTATTTTCATTGATGTCAATGGAACATCTTGCATGAGGTTGATGTCATTTAGAGAGTGTGCCTAGTTGGTAGTGTGTTTATGGGACCAAAGGATTTGATGGAGTGTTTTCACTAAGTGATGTTGTCATGAAAGGTAATTTTAAGTCAAAATAGATAATTTGAAGGAAACTAATGCCTTATGGTTGCATGAAGGTATAGGTCTTTGAGTAGCCTAAGCTTAGTCATGGAATGAAAAGACCTTATAATAAGGTATGAGAATGGTGGCTTCATGATATGAGTACACATTTAATGAGTGGTTGTATGAGGTTGATTTATAATGTATTAGAGTCATTGGTTCACTCTTGATAATCTCAAGGTGATCCTACAAGGGTAGGACCTTCAGACCAAGTCTATACCTGGACCACTTCTAAACCCTACCTATCCTAATGAGGTATTATGAACTATTATTAAAGCATGTGAATGATTTTTGGTAGTTATTAATCATGAGATAGGTTTCTTGAGTATGTTAGTAAGGTGGATAGTTAATTAAAAGAGGCATGAAGGTCAGTTTTAAGGCCTAATGTGATTTGCAGGTCAAGGTATAAAGAGCAAAGAAAGAGAGAGTGTGTGTGGATTAATGAGGGGCCATGATCAAATTTAAAGAATTTTGAGATCATGTAACCATTTTTATAAGTGAGGCATATTTTTTTATGTAGTTTTAGGTCATAGTTTGAAGAACAAGACATGAAAAGTTATTTTGAGGTCTCTTGAGTGCTAAGAATGAAAGGTTCTCAACTTGAGAGGGATTTTCTTATGTTCATTAGACAATAAAAAATTTAAATGTGAGCCTAATATATTAATGGTATATGGGTAAGGTCCATAGCTAAAAATTCTAAGCATTTGTTTTTGTATTGAGGGGTTATGCTTTATGAATGATTGTTAAGAATGGAAACAAGTTTAAACCCTCTTAGAACCCTAATAAGGACCTAATGTTGAAGATGTTAACCCAAAGTTCCCAGAATGTATTGGTATCCTATGGTAATATATTTTATGTTTTATTAAACTCTCTTAGGAACTTCCATGTGGTGGTGTTTAGAGATAGGAGAGAGAAAATGTGAAGATTAGGCTTGTTTCTAAAGAAGTTATTGTAGCTATAAAAAGTTATATTAGACAAAGTTTGAAAATTTATGAAGGTTTAATATTGAGAATAATGTTTAATTTAAATTAGGGTTTTTAGATAGGTTTTATCCCTCAAATATTCTAAATCGGTCATCCAAGTCAGCCAATCACTAACAAGCCTAATGGTGGAAATAGTGAAAAACCTAGGTAGAAGTGAGAAGATGATTAGGAATGTGGTATCATGATAAAGTGATGAAACCAAGTGCATGGATAATTTTTTTTGGAATTTTATTAAATATTAATTCTTTTAATAAATATTTAAATTTAGGTATAGTGGTGAAAATGAAAAAGCCAAAATGGCTTGCTAGACTCAGTGAGATCTGTGTGTAGTAAGGTCAACAAATTGGTCTATAACACTAATAGTTTCCACTAGGCCATATAATGTTTATATTTTAAGATAGTATATATATGTAATAATTTTATATAAATGTACAATAATTCAATTTTTTGATGTCTGAGTCACTATGATTGGTCGTTGAGGAAAATTGGCAGTTTTGAGTGAACAAGTTGCAAGAGTGTTTTTGAGTCTTTTTTCCCTATGTGATGAAATATAATGCACTTATTAAAGTTTTTTAGGTATTTTATTTTATTTTTATATTATTTATTTCCATGATTATGTGGCTAGATAATATGTTATCTTCAATTTTTCAAGACAAACCTTTTTCTATGTGTGAAGAACTAATGTAAATAGTACTAATAGTGTGCTGCAAGTGGTGTTTAGAGATATAAAGTGGCATGGATATATGATGAGATTATTAGGGGTATATTTGAGTAGTATATGAAATTTTACTTCTATTTATATATTTTTAAAATTTTCCAAGGAGATCAAAGGGTAAATTATACTAAAGAAGGCCTAATTGAATTAGGTCTCCTTAAGGCCTAAAAGAGGTTTTGGTCTTTTAAGTTGAGGATAACCTACTATAATTATTTATTAAAGTTTTAATTGTGTTATAAGACATATTTTTATGGTAATATAATTACTTAAGTGTTCATTTCTAACCAATAGGTGTATAAGCTAAAGGATTGTATAGGAATAAGGGCTAATAGGCCTAATTGACTAGTTAGAGAAGTAGTGAGAGTAAGCAAAGGAAATAGCACTTTGAAGAGCTAAAGGAGGTTTTATAGAAAATAATAAGGGTGTATATAAAATTTCATGAATATATAATAAGGTTACTATAAATTAATATCAATTTCATATAACCTAATCTATCTTGAAGAGACTTAGTTGAACGAAGAAGCCTAGAAGGCAATTTGAGAGGGATAGAAGAGTGAGAAGAGATAAAGAATGTGATCATCATATATTTTGAAAACAAAAATGTTTTATAAATGTGATCAAATAATTTAGTGCTATGTACCTAGGAATATAATATATTGATGTATATGGGTTGATGGAGATGCTGACATGTGGCACACATCCCCTTAGTTATATGGGTACAATATAATAGGATAATAAAGTAACTTATGGAAGTAATACATTGGGTAATGGTCGGCCTACATTGGATTATGAGGTTACCCATCCATGGGTTAGATAGATGTATATATATAGAAGATGATATCATGGTAAGGATATCAAGTAAGCATTGAGTCTTCTATTGTAAGAGGATATTGGAGGTTGTCCCCTCGAAGAGACATTGTGGAGTTATTACTTCTTAAAGGATTATTATATGGTGTTTCCTTACCTTAAGAGTATTTATACATATATTGAATATCAAGATCATTACAAGTGGTATCAAAGCTTCAATTTGGGTAATTTGTGTGGAGTGAAACCCTAATTTCACTATATCTTCTGAAATATAGGGAATTTTTATTCGAAATTTATACTGGAGATGTAAAAAAATATAATAGAAGCATAGTAAAAATTTAAGAATTTTTTGATTTGTTTTGAGGGAGTTATTTCTATTTTAGTGTTTATAATAATTTTTCTATATCTTATGAAATATAGGGAATTTTTATTTTAAATTTTTACTGGAGATGTAAGCAGATATAAGAAAATTACATTAAAAATTTCAGAATTTTTGGAGCTATTTTGAGTGATTTTTTGTGATTTTATGGATCAGTTTTGACATTTTAGGGTTTCATGAACCTTAATTTTTTTGTGGATCATGGAGTTGCAAATATTTTCAGGGGAAGATGATATTGATGTTAGAAATGGGGCTCCTTTTGGAGAATCATTTTAGAAAAACTTTTAGGCAAAAACAATTAACTCCTTTTTTGTCTGGACCTGCACTAGATTGGTTTGATCAGTTGAGTTGTACATAAATGTTTTCTTCATGGAAAGAAATGGAACAAATTTTTTTAGATCAATGGGCTATAAAACAAGAAGCAAAAAAAGAAGAATCAGTAGTAGAAGAAGAAGTAGAAAAAGAAGAAGAAGAAATAGAAGAATCATTAGAAGAACAAGAAGAAGAAGTAGAAGTAATAGAAGAAGAAGAAGTAGAAGAAGAAGAAGAAGAAGAAGAAAAGAAGGGTTCAAATAATTTGGCTCCAAAGAAATCTGAGTCAATTTTTCAATTTCATGGATACATTAAAAATAATAAGGTAGTTGTGTCCATAAACCCTACCAGCAAGTATAACTTCATTAACATGAATGTGGCCAAGCACCTACATGTTCAAACAAATAATATCAAAGAGGTTCAAGTAGATGGTAAGAATATTTCAATGTTTGAAGATCTAAAGCTTGTTATGGAAAAATATGTTTTACATTCAGATTTTTATGCTTTAGATATGGATGATGTGGATATAGTTCTTAGATATCCATGGTTAGAGACTTTGGGAACAATGAATATTAATATTTAGAAAAAGTTCATGAAGTTTTGGTATAGGAAAAAGAAGATCACTTTACAAGATATCATAGTGAAAAAGGCACCAATAACACTACAGGTAGATCATGAGGATAAGATAGAAATAGGTGATGAAGATCATGATGAAGATTCAGATGATATAGATAAAGACACACTACAAATGAGCACTTCATCTACTCAAGATACAAAGAAGGAAAAGGTGGAAGAGATAGAAGCAAAGGTGGATAAGGTCAAAGTATTGGAAAAGGTTGAGGTATATAGACACCCACATCATCATGAGAGGAAACAATCATGGAACCAAGTGAGGAAGTGTCATAACAACAATCATTTTGTCTATACAAGAAATAAAATTTCTAATCATTATGGATATGCATGGAATCCAAAGAAAAAATACTATGGCACATGGAATGAATGGGGAAAACACTATGACTATTCATGGAAGAATACCTACTATGGTCATGGTTGGAATTAGAGTAGCACAGTGGAATATGGTACATGGAATAAAAAGAGAAATAATTATGCTTGGACACCAAAGCAGTATAATTATGATCATGAATGAAATCAGAGGAGCACAATAAAATTTGGAAACAAGCTTGGAGAGCTATAACCTACCAAGATCACTTATAGATGGCTAGATGATCGATATTGGAGACAAGTGTGTAATGATTTGAAGCACACTCATTATTTGGTTTCTTCCTATGTTTCAAGGATGAAACATGTCAAGGAGGGAAGGAATGTTATGTACCTAGGAATATGATATATTGATGTATATGGGTTGATGGAGATGCCGACATGTGGCACACATCCGTACATTGGGTAATGGTCGGCCTACATTGGATTAGGAGGTTACCCATCCATGGGTTAGATAGATGTATATATATAGGAGATGATTATCATGGTAAGGATATCAAGTAAGCATTGAGTTCTCTATTATAAGAGGATATTGGAGGTTGTCCCCTCAAAGAGACATTGTGGAGTTATTCCTTCCTTAAGGAGTATTATATGGTGTTTCCCTACCTTAAGGGTATTTCTGCATATATTGAATAATAAAGATCATTACATTTAGTTGGCTGAGTTGGTGTTGAGTCATCTAGGGGGTTGGGTCCTCCTTACAGGTTGGTGCTTTCTAAAGCCTAGTTGATTGGGTGCTTTAATAATTATGGTTGGTGCTTCATGTGGAGTTGGTGCTTCACTAAAAATTATTTTTTATCTTATAATACTATATTTAATTTTCATAGATCAGTGGGTTTTCTTCCCCTCAAGGGTTTCACATATATGTAATGTGTTTCATGATCTTGTGTAGTTGCACATGCTTTATTATATGTTTATGTATGGTTAAGTGGAATTAAATGATTTTTTTAAAGACATTGATTCACTCCCCTCTCAATGATTATGATTCCAATAGTTAAAGGGTTGGTTATCAAGTGTCTTAATGGTGATGGTTGTTTAAGATGTTCAAGTAGGTGAGTGCATATCATAGTTCACGAGTCATGAAAAATAGATTCCTACCAAATTTTTGATCACTTAGATTAAACACCTTGAGAATGATTACATCCAAACTTGGTAATCAAGTCACCTCCACCACTTGTGTTTTGTAGTGTGAGTGTTCAAAAAGAATGAGATGTTTATCACTTAAGAATATGTGCATTTTCGATAGAAGTTTGTGTCTTTTGTATGTTAATCCTTGGGGAGGGAATCCTAAATGACTATTTATGGATTAGAGCCACCTAGTGATATGGGAATTATCCTTGTAGTGGAGTGTAATTATCTTTGTTGGGGATTCCTATGTGTTAAGATTTTACTCATGGTTTCACACCCCATATGTTTATGTGTATTGGAAATAGGTGTCATCTCACATAGCTAGCATAGAGGTGAGTTGTTACTCCCTCACTTTATTTTGACATCATTATAAGTCCACTGAGTGAATTCATATTTTCATGATGTTGAGTTAATGTTCCTTTAATTGAAAACTTGTTTTTGAAATGTTATTTGACAACATTCCTTGAAGTTTTAGGGATAGTTTCTTCTACTTCTTATTGATAAATATTTATAGTAATGGGATGGATTTATACATCTATGTGGTTAATAGTTTTCTTTCTAGCTATGGGAATAGGTTTTTATATTACACTTACAGGTTTGGTAAGTGTGTAGTGATTATGTAAACTTGTGTTATGGTGTTTTCTTCATACCATGTGATGGTATTTAAGAGTTTTGTTGTTGAGATGTTAGCTCACTACCTTCTACTTATGGATGTTTAGAGTCACACTTTTTAGTGTTACTTTATCTACACTTGTGAACTTTGACCACGTAGAGTGGTGAACCTTGAATTTATATTGGTTATAGATTAATATTTATAATTTTTTTATAATCATTATGTTATGATTAACCCTAGATTAGATTGGTATTATTATTTTATTTCTTAAAACTTGTTGTTTTGATGAGTCATATATGTACTTTTATCCTAGAGTGAGTATGGAATTAGATGTGTGGAACATCTTGTTAGTCTAAGGGGTTGAGGTAATCTTATAACTTGTTGTGTATCCACCTGAGCAAGTGAGGAGACATTGTTTTTCTTGTTCCCTATATAAGGTTATAAGGATGGTGTGATTGTTGGCCTTTATTTGTTATGTTAATTTTAACATTATTTTCTCCTAACTATGAATATAATAGAGATAGGTTAGATGTGAAATTTGATACTAGTAATGTTTGACTAATGGAAACTTAATGCAATTATGGAATGGTTGTATGATTTTAATTATGATGGATTTGTGATTCATTAAGCCATATGCACATTTTGGAGATCATTAGGTCGTAGAGACCTAAGTTATAAGTGGTGAATTAAGAGTGTGATTACTAAAAGATGGGAGTGGATCATACTTAGTCTCACATTGAATTGGTAGTTATGAATTTTGGATCTAACTATGGGAGCTTGTTAAATCTAGGATTTGGTAAGTAGGACTTGTCAAATTTAGTCATATGGTCATATGCATGTATATTGAGAAATGTTTATTCCTTAATTTTGAATACATTGGAAATATATTATTTCTAGTTATTATTCATCATCATGCATGTCAAGAGATACATGGAGTAGTGGTAGTAATGATATGTCATATTCATCAAGAGATTCATGGGGTAGTGATGGTATTGACTTATACACATTGTTCATGCCAAGTTCTTTAAACATTTTATTAGGAATGAGAAAAATACTCTCTAGGGTAGAGGGTGTATAGAGGGGATAAGAGGCCTTGTGGAACTCCCCTTAACATTTATTTTATATTTTATGATGATTTTAGGTGCTCTTGGTTAAATATTAAACTAGTGAAGTCAATGAAATTATCATTGAGATATGTGGGATCCTTCAAGGTGTTATAAGTGGTCAATCCTATAGCATTTAGACTTACATTACCACTAGGCCTAAATCTATTACATAATGTATTCCAATTTGCCTATCTTAGTAATTTATCCTTCATATGTGTTGCATTGGAATGCTTTACAGGTTCTAGACCCTAGGGTGGTCATGGTAGAACCAATTCAGAGTAACTGACACTCACAAAATCCATTTGCATAATAGAGAGATGTCACAATGCAAGGTCTTGTAGGACCATTACTCTAAGGATGGTGTTACTTGGGAGGACTATGATGAGTTATACATGATATTTCCACATTTATTTTTTTTATTGTTTTCTTCATACTATGTTACCTTTCTACTAAATAATGTTTTTAATTCCAAATTTTATTTGGAGAAGAATTAAGATTATAAATTTATGCAAGATATTTATCTAATATTCATGTATTATGTACTCATTTTGTCATGTATAAGTCTATTTTTTCCTATCTCCATGACTTGTAATAGGTTAGAATATGAACAAAGTCCACTTTTGGTGCTAAGTATGAGAAGAAGATGAACAATCATAGATTGTAAACATCTATATATACTTTGGATTGTAAAGAGAATAAAATTATAATTTTGAAGAGATCAATATAGATTTATCTATTTATGGTTACTTGAGTGATTTATTACTATGTTCCTTTCATGTGTTCTCTTGTATAATGTTTGGTTACTTTCTATCTAATTTAACCCAAACTAATTTATTCTTGTTTATGAAATATTGGTTGTTCTTAATTTCTAAATACTACATGATAATTAATGCCTACTATAACCCTATTATCAAAACTCCTAGATGAATATAATACATTATTATGTACACTTAAAGTATATCGTAGCTATCATCATCCTTAACATGTTTTGATGCTTCAAGAACCTCTATTAATAATGGTATAGTGAGAGTGGAACACTCCTTCTAGAGGAAATCATGCTAGAATGGTTACCAGGGTAGAGAGATATTGAGACATGGTTAGAGAAAAGAATATGTAATTTTATAGAAGAAGAATAAAAAAGTAATGGTCTTACCATATAGGAAATCATTCAAGAACATATTTATGGAGATATTTATGAAATATTCTATGACAATTTGATTGAATTACTAGCTAATTAGTTGGAACGATTGGAGTATTATTATTTTAATCAAAGAATGGAAGAAACTATAATTTGGACTAAAGAAATGATAGACTAATTGTAGAAATAAAAAATTGATTGGATAAGAAAAATAGATCACTAGGTTGATACTAAAATAGATGGATATATAAATAAGTTTGTTGTGAAATGATACCTAGATTTTCAAGCTACAAAGGACTTGTTTATCATAGAAATTTGAGGGAAATTTTTTCAGTGACTACCTATCCTTGTGAAGATGTTGGTTGTGGATAAGGCTATGGTGCTTACTCCAGCCAATATGGAGTAGTCTCTTTGGGCATATGGGTATGTGTGCAACATGATAGTGAATGATGATTATATGAGTGGATAAGACTTGAACCTAAATATAGAATGGAGACATGAGGAAAGAAGAGATGAAATAAAATACTAGAATCAAAATGAGAGATGTGATAATAGAATAGATAATGTAAATAGAAGAATACCCAGATAAATATAAGTAGAGTTAATAATAATAGGAAACTAGATGATGAATGAATAAGAATACATGATGAGGAAAATGAAAGATATGAAGAATTAAGGATGAATAAATATTAGAAGAAATAAAATGAATGCCAATAGAAATTAAAAAAAGTGATAAATAATGAGAAGAAGAAGTATTCGAAGAAGGTGAGAATAGTGTAGAAGTAGAATAGTTAGATGATAGATGTAGTTTGTAGCTACAAGAATGGGTATTATTAGAATAATGACATGAATAATTAATAAAATATTTAGGATAAATTTATAGAGTAATCACAAGTTTAAGCATAGAATAAGAAGAAGTCATAGAAAAAAATCATTCACTATAAGAGCACATGTCTCTACAACCCAATTTCTTATATTCTAGTAGAAGTTTTCAACTAAGAAGATCAGAAGATAGGAGTTGGGAAGGTCCATTTTAAGAATAAGTAAATCATTGGGGTATTAAAATTAAATAAACATCAATTTAAAAGGCTTTAAAGGCCATAGGGTTTGTTGAAACTTAAGCAGATAAAAGAAGGAAACATAGAAAAATAGAGTTCATAGGTTGACTCTCCTAGTGAAAAGAAAATTCTTCATAGTACACAAATAAGATCACACATAATTTATCCTCCTCTTGTAACAACTATATACACATAATATTTTCAAATTTTTATTGATTACTGACACCTCATATCTTTCAAGAACCTATCAAGTATCAATCTCTCTAAGTGCATGCCTTAAATTGTACACTAAGAAAGGGGTGGGAAGACCATTAGTGCTTCATAAGATTGTTTTTCCTTTTAAAACTTTTCATACACACTTTTATCTCATAAACCTTAAAACCTAAGCTTATTCTTCTCTCTCTTATCCATTCCAGTCATTGTCATGCTTTATTCCTTCATTTCTTACCTTGTTACCCTTTTGACCCATTAAACAAACTAGGTCGACCTAGTGTGTTTTGGAGACATTTTAGATCTTTTGGCTTGTTTACCACCCAGTCGACCTAGCATAAACCTAGTGAGTTAGCCCAAAAATGTACTGGGTTGACCCAATTGACCTAATACAACTAACATGTCTAAATTTTTTTAGGCAAGTTACTACTATATATATAAGGTCATTTCCCACCATTTTATAATAAAAAGTTAAATTAAGTGAATGAGTGCAAACAAACATCTACTTATTGACCATTCTACTTGAGGAATAAATATTTAGGGTTTAATATTTTATTTCGATCTTTGATCTTGTCTTGTGGAGAAGTATTTTAGATGCTTAGGTAGGTTGTGTGCCTAGAGTTGATTTATCTTGGTTATCCTTACAACCACAACAATCTCTTGTAAAGAACCATGGCCAAGGGAGAGATTGAGGTTCTTTAGGTTCATCTTTAAAGGTAACTAGTCCTAACTTTATTTATCCTTTGTAAGAGTAGATAGATAATGTAGTATGTATTCTTCTCTTCCATGTATTAGGATTTCATATACAATGACATTAGTATATGTCTCCTATGCATGTTTAGTTTAGTTGTTGTTTATATGTTTTATTTTAACCCCCACTTTGTGCCACAAGATTTGGTGCATAGTAGATTAGTTTACATTTCTTGTTATTAGAATAGTTTAGTTTATTATTTTTTAGCATAAGTGAAATATCAAATCATGGCAATTTTTTAGGGTTATTATGTGATTGTGTTAAACTGTAAGCTTTAGAACCCTTCCTAATATGATATGTTGTGACAAGGATACAATTGATCCCCTAATTGGGTCTAATAGATCCCCATATTGGTCATAATTCTAATTAACAAGTGTATACCCAATCAAAAGTGTAGGTGTGCTCTATATTATCTAATCTAGGAGTAATTCATGTACATCACATAATTTTGATTACATACATTCTGATGAACCCAATGTCAATCAAACCCTTACAAGATTTTTTCACTTTTATTTCATTTATTTCATTCTTTTTATCATCATTTCCATAATATATTTTGACATATTGGTTCAATTCTATCAACCTAGTTATTTTTATATGTGCACAAGAATAGTAAATTGGATCAATTAGCTCAACCTTGTATAGGGTTTTAACACTTTTTAGACTTCTAATTTAGCCTACTAGGCTGACCAAGTGGACCTAGTAAAATTTAGCCACTTTATAGTAGGTTCCTATACATCTTGATTGATCAGTTGAACCTAATACAGGTTTCAATTTTTTGGAATTCTAGATTAGCCTACTAGGTCAACCAACTTGAACTAGTGCATTTTAAGACTTATAGTTCAGTCAACTAGGTCGACTAGGTTGACCTAGTGCATTTATAGCACATTTTAGTAGGTTTTTGTATTGTTTTATTGATTAGATTGACCTAGTTTGTAGATTCTTGATAGATTTCTCCAAGGTTATAGATTACCAATCTCCTTCATTTTCATCTCTAAACCATCAAGGTTAGTCTTTTATTCTTTATTTATTTATGTTTAATACTTTCGTTTCAAGTTTATAGTCTTCAAAATTTCCCCTACACAACAAACTAGATCTACCTAGTTGACCTAGTTATATGTTTTATGTGTTGTTTGAAATAACTAGGTCAACCTAGTCAACTTAGTAGGTTTTCTAGACCTTATCTTTAATAGTACTAGCTTGACCCTATCAACCTTATTTTGTATGTTATGCATATAATGTTCTCACCATACCTTGTTTTAAATTTAGAATTCACCTTGTATGTTAATCACATCTTTCCTTTTAGTTATTTGCATGCTTAGAATAGTTCACATTATCTAATTAGGAGGTTTTTAACTAACCACTTAGTTTCACTATTTCTATTTTATGCACATAGCCAAATCACATAACATCAACAAGAATTTTAACATTTGACTACCTAGGCCAACTTACTTAGATTTCATCACCAAGGGGGAAGCCAAATTGATGCTCTAATCAAGTATAAATTGTGCTTAATGGTATATTCTAGCTAATCACCTGATACCCTTATATCTATGGTGTGTTAAGTGAGGGGGTAGGCCCCAATACCAAGCATGTATCATTAGCACTATAGTCCCTTTTATCCTAAACTCACTTGAAACCATCCATATATTATTATCTAGTACTTTGCTTTCAAACAACTCCCTATCATTTAAAATTGTTCTTAATAATCTAATTAACATTTTAGGTTAACCAATTAGCTATCTTTACTTTCTAAGTTGTTTGTTTGCTCTTTCCTCAATTGTGTGTGTAAGAACTTGCATTAGCCAATGTTGGTACAAGGTTTTACTTTGTGTGTATCAATTAGATTACCCAACATCAATTCAATTGACTATCTATTTGCTTTCATCATTTACTTTCTTAGATCAACTGTAAACTATCTTATTTCATTTCATAAACTTGTTATCAGCTATTTATTTTTTATTATTCATTGTATTAGGTCAACCATATAGAACTAGCACATTTTTCATCCCCTACACACTATACTAGGTCAACCTGATCAACCTAACACTATTTATAAGCTTTTCCCTCATTTTTGTTAGTCTATGTTTTCTATATTGGGTTGATCCTATGGACCTTGTACAATTTCATAGTCCATTATTTTGCACTAGGTTGACCAAGTTGACCTAGTTTTGTGTCAGTCACTTTTTAATTCTTTGCTTTCTCATCTTGCTTATCTCCCTTTCATCATGAATTTTTTGTTTAGTGATAATACTAAATCTCAAATAGTAGACATGATGGAATTTACTAATCCTAATAGGGTCTATCATAGACAAAGTATGGTTCCTTTCAACAATGCTAGTAATGTTCATATTACAACCCACACAATAGACTATGGGATCCCTCCTCATACCTCTTTTCAAAAAAACCATCATCTTCCCTTAGAAGATCATCTTGAGTTAGATTATACTCCTAAAATGCATTTATTTATCACAGAATTCCCTCAACATAGAGGGAAAGATCTTTCCACTATCTATAACCTTATGATTAGTCAAGTTGAAAAACCTCATTCTCCTACTTCCACTTTCTCAACTAGATTTGGGGGTACTAATTTCTTCGACTCTCAACCTCTTCCTTCAATCTTGATTCCTTATTATGCTATGGAATCTTCTTCCTTAACTTCTTATACCTCCATGCCTAATATTACAACTAACATGGCTAGTTCTACATCTAGTGGGCCTCTCGTAAGACCTAGAATCATTAATCCTTTCACTAGTTCATTATTTCATACCCAAGGAAATCATGCTTCTAGTACTTATTCCTCTCAACCATTTATTAGTCCATCTTTTGCTTCACAAGAAAATCTTGCCACTAGTTCCTCAAATTCTCATAGCTATTCTCAAGCTCATATCAACACTAATAGTGGTACCTTAGCCACTAATACCAACACAAACACTAATACTACTTATAATAACATTAATCAAACTCATCAACTATTATTGTAAACTCTAAATCAAATGAACACATTACAAGCTCGTAATATGAATCAAATGATGTGAATTCAAAACCATCTTCTTAATCTTAATTCTAATCCTCAACCAATGACTTGGGGTACACATAACCAAAGTTTTCATCCTCCCCCTCTTTGATATTCTCAAGGCAATCTCATTCCTCAACCTCCATTAGTTAATAAAGTCATCAATCACTTGTAAAATGAACCCCTTACTACTCAAATCACTAACATTAACATTGGAGGCATAACACCTAGGATCTTTTATAATGGATTAACTAATCCTACCCTTCATCTTAAGACATTTAGAAATATTTATAAGGATTGGGTCAATATAAATACCTTTGATACTACCAAGCTCCTTGTTAAAACCCTCATAGGTGATTTCTTGGATTGGTATAATCAACTTAGACCTCATTCCATTACTAATTTGGAGGCTTTAGTGAATGCTTTAGTGCAAGAATTCCAAAATAGTGATCTTCCTAAAAACACTTTGGCCCATTTCATCAATTTCAAATAAAATTAAAATGAAACTACCTAAGCCTTTGTTAAATGATGGAAAAATTTATAAAATAAGTGTAAACATAACATGTCTGATGACAATCTCTTTCATCTCTTTACCAATGCTCTTTATCCTAAATTACAATATCAAGTCTACACCCTCTCTCTACATACCTTGGAAGAAGCCATTAAGCAATCCAAATGATAATATTTACTTATGCATCAATTTGATCCACCCCAACCTTATATGGGTCCTTATCTATTACTTAAAAATAAAAACCACAATAGTACCAATGATGGTGTTATTGATTCATATGATACCATTCAAAATGTCCAAGTTGTCATTCTTACCCCTTCTTCAAAGCGAACTCCTTCTCAACAATATACTAATACTCATTTATCTTAAATAAATAACATTAATGTTCATAAACCTCTTTCCTTATCTAAATTTATTAAGTGTCTACCTAGGCCCCTTCCTTGAGAGATTGACCCTACTCATCCTATGAAAACATGGTAGGCAACTAGCAAGTTTTGCTTGTTTCATGCTAGTTGGGGTCACTCTCATGAGACCTGTAGAAAATTTTATAATTTAGCTATGGATTTTCTTCTTGTCCCTAATTTTTATCATGATTCTATCACTCATAAGTGTCAAAAATATTATGAAATTTATTTTAAGGACCAAAAAACTCATGATAAAGCTCAAGTCTTAAATCAAGCAAATTCTCATTTAGCTATCTATAAAGCTCCTCTACATAATCATCAACCTATCTAAGAAAACCAAGATAAGACCACTCCTTCCACCAATAATGTAGAAAGTATTTTTAAACCAACTTTCAAAGAGAATGTGGTTAGCATGACTAATATGCAAAGGGTGGTGGATTTCATCAATTCCCAACCTATCTACACTTTGCCTCCTTCTAAAACATACCATGTTATCCAAGATTCTTCTCCAACTCATTTTAATGAGTTAGGGTATGAAGACATTATAACCTTTGATGATGGTACAATTTATGATTCTCCCTTAGATAAAACATCCCATTCTATTTCTACCATTCTTCCATCATCTTTTAATGCCAATGATAATCAATATTCCAAAGATAATCAACCTTCTATTAACACTTCTTCTACTTCTCAAGATCAATCTAAACTAACTACTTCTTCATCACCAAATTATTTACAGCCTTCTTCTAAACCTTCTCACTCTTATCAACAAAAATTTCAATTCTCTTTGGGTCCTCCTTTAGAAGACCTCCTTATCCATTATGCACCTATATCTAATAATATTCTCATGGGTTATGATGAGTGGGATCCCATTCTGGAGCTCACTAATTTGCTATCTCAAATTCCATTTCTTGAGATTATGAGGACTTATCCCTATCATAAAAACCATCTTATGCAACTATTATTTGAGATGAATGTCCCTCATCCTCCTTTAGTAGGATGGAAGGTAGCCTTATTTGGTTTCGAGGATAGTATATTGAAACAATGTGAAGATATGTCCATCAATGTTGATGAAACTATTGATACTTCTCTTTCATTTACATTTCTCATTGCATCTATGATTCTTGATGAAATTATAATTTATAAAAATGATCCCCCCTTATTTATTAGCATTCAAATAGGTGATATCAAAGTTAAAATGGGCATTAATTGATAAGGGTTATGGAAATTGTGTTTCTTGTCTTGATTTTATTAAAACCCATGGATATTTAGAAAGCAATCTTAAGTCCACATGTAGCACCTACCAATGATATGATAAAAGGTAAATACATCCTCTTGGGTGTGTGTGGATTCTCATTACTATCCCACCTATCAACATTCATGTAAAGGTGATGATATTTAACTTTCCCCTTTCTTATAACATCTTGCTTGGTAGGTCATCGACTCATAGTATGCAAGTTGTCACCTTTTTCGCCTGGAAATACATTAAATTCCCTCATAATGGATCCATTTATAGGACTAAAGGAGATACTAACCCTTAGAATTTTGAACAATTCCAAGATCATGGCATTTTCAAGATTCTTAATCTTGAGCCTCTGACTAGCATTCCATTTTGTGAGTCACAATGTTTAAATTTTCCTATCGACTCAACCAGAGGTTACAATGGGCATCCCAAACTCATTATTAGCATTCCTCCCAACCTTTTAAACTTTTATGATGATGATCTTGATGAGATTAACTTAAAGATTAAAAAAAATTATCTCGCACCTCATCTCATCTCATAACTTCCTACTTCCATTTAACATCATTCTTGAAAACCTCCTTGTGATGACATTCTGGTAGTCTTATCCAAGACTCAACATTATATTCACTATGATTCTTTTGATAACAAATTTATTACATCTTGTGTTATTGATCTTCATATGTTAGATTTATCAGAGTTGTTGCTAGAATTTGGATAATGTGAGTGCAATGGAGACGTGATCACACAAGATAAACAAGTGCACACTACTAAAGCAATTTGAAATTGACACAATAAGATAAATTGCACAAGACACAATGGAGAAGACTAAAATCTAATTAGCATGAGATGGCCAAAGTGAGGAATACAAATAGAAGAGTATGAAAGTAACTCCTCCACAAAAGGTGGACAAGGCACCCCAAGAATAGAATGTAACTCCTCCATGAAAGGTGGTGACAAGGTGATAAGAAGAGAGAAGTAACTCCCATCAAGGGAGTTACTTATGACACCTATGACACATCTATGATACACACCTCCACATAAGCTAGCCTATCCCACAAATGTAAGAAAACTCCATCTATGCACAAGAAATACAATTTTCGTAATAAATAAATAGGGAAAAATAAAAACCTACACTAATACCCCCCCATAAGCACAACTTAGGTGGGCAGTGTGGAAATATAAAATGGGTCCCAACAACTAGGCCTGATGAGGTACCCATGTACAAATGCAATCTCCCATAAGATAGAGAAAAGGAGAAAACCCGTATGAAAAAACTCCCCCCCAAAAGAGAGACATGAAAGGAAAGAAGAGGCTAGAGGCCCCCTTGAAGATGATGCTACTGCAGATGTGGACTGTACCCCAAGAAGAGCTCATAGATGAATGAACTTGCTCTTGGTGAAAGGTTTGGTGAAGATGTCTACAACTTACTCTGAAGACTAGAAAAATATCAAGTCAATGACCTGACTATGAATAAGCTCTCGAATGAAATGCATGTGAATCTCTATGTGCTTGGTCTGCTAGTGTTGAACTCAATTCTTGCAAATCTGTATAGTACTCTGGTTGTCACAATAAATGATGGTGGGCTACCTGATAGGAATGCCAAACTTAGAAAGAATCTCATGAAGCCAAATAGCCTCAGTAGTTACATTAACATCTCCCCTATACTCTACCTATGTGGATGATATAGCAATAGCATTCTGCTTCTTGCTAGACCAATTGATAGGACCAGAACCTAGAGAGAAACTATAACTAGAAGTGGACTTACGAGTCTGTGAATCACCAGCCCAGTTTGAATCTGTATATCCAACCAAGTCAACCTCTATGCCAAATCTATAATGAATCCCATATCTATGTGAACCCTATATGTAATGCAAGATCCTCTTAGCTGCTTTTCAATGCATCTCATGGGGTTCCTACATGAATCTGGAGACAAGTCCCACTGTATATGATATATCAGGCCTAGTGTGAATCAAGTAGATGAGACTACCAACAAGTTGGTGATACTGAGTGGCATCAACCAATGGTGAAGAAAAATCAACCTCAAGCTTGACTCCTGATAGAAAGGGAGTTAGAGATGGCTTATAATCAGCAATGTGAAACTGAGCCAATAAGTCGAGAGCATACTTAGGCTGTGTAAGAGAAATCCCTAAATCTGACTGTGAGATCTTGCTGCCAAAAAAGTAGTGCAATAAACCCAAGTCTATCATGTTAAATCTATCCTAAAGATATGCCTTCACCACTGCAATAGCTGATGAAGAACTCTCGGTGATCAAAAGGTCATCAACATATAGAACCAAAATCAGAAGCAAATCTTCATGCCACAAGAAGTAGACATTGGGATCAAAATGCAACCTAGTGAAATCCGTTGTGAGAAGGAAGGAATCCATCTTGGCATACCAAGCTTGAGGGGCCTATTTGAGGCCATAGATAGATTTCCTAAGTCTGCATACTAAGGAATAATCCTAAGCAAATCCTGGCGGCTACTCCATGTAGATCTCCTCCTCTAGGTCTCTGTGAAGAAAGGAACTCTTCACATCCATCTGATGCACATCCCAACCATGTGTTACGGCAATAGCCAAGGTGAGTTGGATAGAAGTCATCTTTGCAATAGGTGTAAAGGTCTCTGAGTAGTCAATGCCTGCCACCTATGAGAAACCCTTGGCAACCAATCGTGCCTTATACTTATCAACTGACCCATCAGCTACAAACTTGGTTCGATATATCCACCTACATCTAACCATCTTTCTTCCCTTAGGAAGTGAAGTCAAATCCCAAGTGTGATTTTTTATTAAGGGAGAATATTTGTCCTCCATAGCATTATCCCACTTAGGTACCCCTGATGCCTCTTGAAAAGTCTATGGATCCAAAACTATAGCAAAGAAGGCATGTGGATCTCCGTAAAAATCCCCCCTAGTATGTCTATCATCTATGGGATCTCCTGCCCAAGTGCCAGCACTCTCAAGTGTCTGTTTGGCCCAAAGTGGCCCAAAAGTGGGTGAGTCAGGTGCTAACTCCTCATCCTCTGACTAACTAGAGGTGGATGACTCTGCATCACTGTCCTCACTATCTGAACTCAAAGAAGAAGAAGATGACTCTGGCTCAAGAACCTAATGTGGCTGATCTAAATCTGACAAGGAATCATTATGAAGAAGTAGATCTGATGAGGGAGAAGAAGTGTCAAGTGTTGATTCTATAGGACTCTCCTAAAAATGGACACTTCTCTTGATGAACAACTCATGTGTGACTGGATCTAGAAGGTGATATCCCTTAATACCATCTAGATATCCTACAAAGATGCACGGCTTGGACTGACGTTCCATAGCTTTTCATTTTTTCTTTTGAATGTAGGCCATGGCTGGGGATCTAAAAACTCTAAGGTGCTCAACATCAGGTTTCCTTTTATGCCAAGCTTCAAAGGGTGTTATCCCTTTCAAAGATTTGTGAGGAACCCTGTTCTAAATGTAGCAAGCACAATTGATGGCTTCAGCCCAGTACTATGGTGCTAGGGATTTGGAGTGAATCATATAGCTACCCATCTCTTTCAAGAACCTATTCTTGCATTCTACAACCCCATTCTGTGAAGGACTATAAGTGACTGTGTGCTACAAATCAATCCCCTCTATGGTGCAAAATTGCTCAAACCTGATGCTAACATACTCCCCTCCATTATCAGTTCGAAGAACCTTGATGGATTTCTCACTCTGTTTCTCAACAAGAGCCTTGAAGTCTAGAAAATTTTCAAATTCTTCAAACTTTTGTTTGAGAAAATATATCCAAGTGTACCTAGAGAAATCATCAATGAAAGTGAGGATGTACTTGGCCCTTATGAAAGATGGTTTGGGAAAGGGTCACGATACATCACTGTGGACTAACTCCAAAGGTTGTGAAGTCCTCCAAGCTTTGCCTTTGTCAAATTTTGCTTTGGGATGCTTCCCAAGGGAGCACCCCTCACAAAGTCCTTTTGAAAATTAGACATGAGGCAAGCCAATGACCATGTCATTTTAGTAAAGTTGCTCAAGATAGCGGTAGTTAAGGTGGCCAAACCACTCATGCCATAATTTTCTAACTCCATCTGAATGAGTCAGCAATGCTGTTGGAGAAGAATCTAATGCAAAACGTGAGGTGTATAACCTGGCTTGGTGATTTTCCCTACCCACTGCCACTGTAGTATCACTATGCAACTCCCTAATAGACACTAAATCTAGTGAAAACTCAACTCTCATGCCCTGACCAATGTGAGTGATTTGGTACACTGATAGGAGATTGGTTGAAAGAGAAGGAACACTTAGAACATTATTGAATGTTCCTCCTTCCATTTCAACTGACCCTCTCCCTGCAATAGAAACTAATGTGTCATCACCCAAACTAATTAAAGTCATGCTACAAGGCTCTGAAGATGAAAACTCAACTAGTGAAGAGCCCATGTGGTGAGAAGCACCCGAGTCTATGACCTATGAAGATGTAGAAGCTGCAGTTGCTACAAGGGCCTTGCCCTTTTCTTTCTCCTTACCCTTGCCTTTTGCCTTAGTAGAATCTTGGGTAGATGAATTTTGCTTGATAGACTCAGGAACACCTATGTTGTTCTTCTCTAGAAGATGAGTTAGGTGATCTATTTGTTTATTCATGCACTTGTGTTCATCATGCTCTATCTTTTTACAATAGGCACACTTAACCTTCTCCTTCTTAGGTTTAGCATTGGAGGATGAAGACTCAGTGTTGTTTTTGGCAGGATTGGTGTTTTCTTTCTTCTTCTCTTGGTCATTCTTCTTTTTCTTCTTCTCCTTTGTTGAAGTCTTATCCTTACCATTTCCAGCTATCAAGGCTTAGTGTTGAGTAGACTTCATTGTGCCCATCTGAATTAACTTATCTTGCTCCCTAGTCAAGTTGGAAATAAATGAATCCAAAGAAGGCATTTTTCATGTAGTGCCAAGGGCACTTTTTGTGGCATGGAAAGTGGAGACAAAGACGGAATAACTTGGACCTAACTTTGCAAGAATAGAAAGAATTAGTTGATCACCTTTCTTCTCTATCCTGCATTCTTTCAATTGCAATCTAAGGGCCTTAAACTTAGTGAAGAAGTCTTGTAGGGTGTCAAAGTTGTTAGGACTTAGACTTATGAGTTCATTTTCGAGCTCATGACCTCTCATCTCATCAAGCTTCCCAAATAAATTTTCTAAGGTGTCCCATATGTCATTAGGAATTTGGGAGGGTTCTAAGTGGAAGAGAAGTTCTAGAGACACAGACAAGCTCAATAACCCAAAGGCTTCATCACTATGGTTGTACCACTTAACCTTTTCAGCATCTGTGTTGGGTTCTACTTCTGTACCCATGGTGATCTTATACAACCCTTTGCTTTTAAGAATGATTGAAATTTTAACTTTCCATTCATGATAGTTGAAGGGTGTTAGGGGTTTAAATTGAAAAGAATCTATTTTTAGCTAAAATTAGGTGAAGTTGTGTTGATTGCAAGTTGTGAATGTATGCAGAAAGGAGAATGAAAGTGAAGTTTGCAAGTCATGAAAAACAATCACACCCCCCCCCCAAAATATTGAGCCCCCCCCCCAAAATATGCAAGTTCACACTTAAAAGACATTGGACTTAGCTGAAAATGCGTCTTAGAGCAATTAGTGCAAGACTAAAGCAAATAGGACGTTGGACAGCCGAAAATGCATCTTGAGAGACCCAAATTTTGGCACTTTATAAACTAGTGTGATTTTTAAAAATAACAAGTCTAAACTATGGAGAATTGAATTACAAGCACTTCTTCAAAAAATGGCACCCAAAACTGAGCTACCGTTTGCAAGATTTTAAAGTTACAATTTTCTCGTAAACTAGTGTTTTTACAAAAAAAAAGCACTAAAACATTAAAAAAATGCTTGTTATGGGGAGAGAAAGTGGCCTTCCAACCACTCGTTGGATTTATCATAGAATGAGGAATCCAAAGAAAAAGGTCTTTGTGAAAACAAGTTTAACTGATTGTCTCAGTATGCATGAAAGCAAGTTTACCTTCCTCTTTTAGTAAAAAAATACAACTAGTAAGGTAAAAATGAATTTCCAGCTAGTTTTTTTTTACTTTTTTTTTAATAAGAGAAAGGGAGATAGCTGTTGTGTGATGTCAAAGACCTGATAGGCACTACCAAGAAGATGAAATTAGGGCTTCACCAATGAACATGCACCCTTCAACTCTTCCAATGCAATGCAGATTTTAGTACTTCAACATTGACTGCTGGAGTTAACACTTCCAGCTAGTTTTTATCATAGAAGAGACAAAACAAGTGCAGAAAAAGAAGCACCAGGTGTAATAAAAGGGATGCCAAACAAGAAAAAACAAAGCACCATTTTCAAAAAAGACAGTCCTGGCAGAATTTTCTCACAAAAAAAGGCGTAGTTCAGTTTTTTTTGCTTGAAAAGAAACTTGCAGACCTGCTAGATGGACAGTGGTATGGCAGAACTGGAGGTGCCTGCTACTGCTTAGCATGGCTAGAAAGGACATAGGCAAGGATAGAGAAACTAAGTGACCTCCCTGCACACAAAAAAATGGTGCCCAAGTGCATTAAGTTTACAGATCTTTATCTGTAAACAGCTTTATCTTCCATGTATTTATTGATCCGTATGGCTGGAGATTTGCTTGTCTATAAGCACAAGAACTGGTTTGGCCTACTTACTAGCTCCCCATAGGCTCAGCTTAGGTGGGCAAACTGCTTACCAGCTTTGAAATAGAGAAAATTTGTACAATCCGTACAAATTCAATGTAGAAGTCAATGCCTTCAAAGCAGAATGAAACTCAACAAAAGTAAAAAAAAATTAATAGAATTCCGTATGGATTTGCATGAGTTTTCAAGAAACTCTACAAAAACTCTCAAATGTAATGGAGTTAAACAAAAAACTACTAAGAAAGTAATGTAAGAATTTCAAAATAGCATAACCAGACACATGATTACCGGAGTGGCTCTGATACCATATCAGAGTTGTTGCTAGAATCCAGATAACGCGAGTGCAATGGAGACATGATCACACAAGATGAACAAGTGCACACAACTAAAGCAATTTGAAATTGACACAATAAGATAAATTGCACAATACAAAATGGAGAAGACCAAAATTTGATTAGCATGAGATGGCCAAAGTGAGGAATACAAATAGGAGAGTACAAAAGTAACTCCTCCACAAAAGGTGGACAAGACACCCCAAGAATAGAATGTAACTCCTCCATGAAAGGTGGTGACAAGGTGCTAAGAATAGAGAAGTAACACCCATCAAGGGAGTTACTTATGATATTCTTATGACACCTATGACACATCTATGACACACACCTCCACATAAGCTAGCCTATCCCACAAATGTAAGAAAACTCCATGTATGCACAAGAAATACAACTTCCCTAATTAATAAATAGGGAAAAATAAAAACCTACACTAATAAGATTATGATAATGGCTATTTTTTATATGATCCTTTATTAGGTAGTCTTATGCAAGCCTGTGATGCTAACATTGTGCATTATCTTTCTTCTTTACTTGAGTCTTTTCATGCATCTCCTCATGTTTCAACATTTATAGTTCCTAATTTTTGCATTTTTCTTCTTTATCATAGAGTAGAGATGACACTGACACCTCTAATTTTTTAGGAACCCAATAAGAATATGCTCATGGATCATGCTCTAACCAAACCTTATCACTTTACCACACCTAGGGTAGTTGTTATTAGACCTTATATTGATCCCACCCCTCCCATAGTGGAACCTATATTAGAACTAGTTATTATTGCTACTTCCACTATTGTTGAGCCTACTATTTCTTCTTCCACTTGTGTTCTTTTTGTTCTACCTAGTTCCATTCCCTTTGCATCACCACCTTCTCTTAGTGATGGTTTTATTATTTTACCTAAGATGGATCCTATGCCCACCAAATGGGCCAATGATCCATATCTATCTTCTTCCATGCCTATTACACATTCTCCCATGAGTGTTTCACCTGAAAATACTCACAGGCATATATGTTGATTTCATGGGATAGATAATCACTCTTTTATCCATTGTCATAAGTTGAGACAATATATTTATACCTTGCATATTTTTTCCCCATCAATAAACACTACCTTTCCTCCTCCAAAGATTCTTCCTAAATATATACCTAAATATGGTGAGAGGCTTTGCTTATGGCACCAATGTGACACACATCACACTGATCATTACTGTATCCTTTAGAAGTATCTTAAGGACCATCTAATAGCTATTTTTGGACATTCTACCATTCATACCATAGGTCATTCTCACAATAAATCTCCCCCTTCTTCTCCCATAGCTACACCACCTATGGTCCCTTCACCACCTTTTGTCCCTCCACCTATTGGTTCTTTCTCCACCTGTGGACCCTCCTTCACTAATGAATCCTTCTCCACTGGTGATTCATGTATCTCTTATAGATCCCATTCCCATGCATTATCCTAAACATCATTTTCCTAATTCCCCTCTTTAGCATGATCTAATGAGTGTTCCTAATTTTTTAATCAAGGAAATTAGAAAATAATTATTTTCCTAGTATTCAGCAAATATTGATGAGACATTAGTAGCAGTTCATATTCAACTTCATAAAGATTTATCTGATGTCTTGGATAATGTGTGTGGATATATTTACTAGTATTTATGAACATATGCATGGTCCTTTCTCATTTATATTTGTATTGGAATTGTGTTTCCATCTTATTTCTATTTTTTTATATCATTTGACATTGTGTCAAATTATTTCTTATATCATGTGTCTCCTTCTTGTTGTACTATAGTTAGCTTATGTTTTTATTTTAAATTTTGCATATACTTGTCTTTTCCTTATCATGGATATTTTTCACTTATCATTTCTTTATTTTTATTTAGAATTTTTCTCAAAACTCTTCCCTTGTATATTCATGATTGTTTTCTTTCTTATCTTTATTTTTCATAGATAGTCATCATGGTGACTTGGTTATATCTACCCTATTACCTTTGGTTATTATCTCCTTTGACCATGTGATCAGTGAACAAATAGTCTTTATCTTTACTATATTATTTTATCATTCCACCTTTATATCTCCTTTTTCTTTCTTTGTTTTCCAAAAACTAAGCATATACATGGTTGAGACTTAAGATCACATACTTGTTCATTGTCAAGCCTAAGTGTCCTAGTCAGTCTTTTATCTTGGGTTACTTAGCTTCTTCTAGCCTTAGCTTAAATCTCATTCATGTGTATCACTATCTCTCTCATGATTGGTCATTCCAAATCTGTATGGAGGAGGAATCTTAAAAAATCCTTCAAATAAAAGATAAAATCCAAATAATTTAAATAAAAGGCAATGATATCAAAAGGCAAAAATATGAAATATCTTAAAAGTCAAATCACACTAAAAGATGTGATTCAAAGCACACCTCCTTCTTCTAGTCAAATCTCAAACTCCATAGTTGGCCTCATGATAAATTTTAGGTCATTTGGGGTGTGTTAGGCTAGTATATTAGAAGAAGAGAATAAAAAAAATCTTTTAGTACTACCTACTTTCTCATGTAAGTACCCAATCTTCATAGTAGACTGACAACTCTATAAGGGCTGTTGAAGAGTGGGGAACATGTTATGGGGAGGTAGTTCCATTTTAATTTTATTTATAATAATATACCTTCATAAATTGATATTACTAACATACTTATCTACCTATAATTCTTTGTGTTTATAGGGAATAGGTTTCCTTTATACATAGACGACCACTAGTCACTTAGTGTCTTCTCATGTCCTTAGTATGCCTTTTGCCTCCTAAGGTCTTCTCATAAGATGCCTAAGTCTTTACTATTTACACTCCCTCTTTCTTTCCCTTTCATCATATTTCCTCTTGGGAATTTTTTTTATTGATCACTCTCCATGGGATTTCATTTGTGAGTTTCTTTATAAGACCGTGAATAGGACCCATCATCCCTCACAAATTACGACCTTTTCCATTCTATTACCGACATCCTTGATTTACCATTACTTCTCCTTATACTTACCAATATTTATTTGGTACCCCTTGGATTTTATTTTGTGAGTTGTAGTGTAAAACCATGGATAGGACCTGACCCTCCTCATAAAATAAAAAAATTCCAATAAGTCACCAT
Source organism: Torreya grandis (assembly GCA_037957365.1). Classification (NCBI taxonomy): domain Eukaryota; kingdom Viridiplantae; phylum Streptophyta; class Pinopsida; order Cupressales; family Taxaceae; genus Torreya; species Torreya grandis. The sequence continues at coordinate 2,853,896 of JARHVA010001950.1, forward strand.
CCATATTACATGTGTCAAGTAAGAGATAAGATTTAATTTATTATGAGGTCACACATCATTTGATATACTTCCCATATTGATATTTAGTATATTTTATGATTACTTAATTTTTATTTTGCCTTTTATTTTCTTATTTTTTGAGTGCATGTAAGATTACAACCATTTTATGAATTTATCATACTTCTTAGCATGAATTAATATGATAAATTTAAGACCAAGTTTTTACAAATTTTGTTTTTCTTTTGTACTTCCCATAATGAAATAGTATAATTGATTGACTTAATTTTGATTTGTTTTTATTATCATTTATGCCCTTTTACATACCTTCTATTTTATTATATTGTCTGTCATACTTCTCAACATGATATTTAGTATGATTTTACTTTTTTTTAATTTGGTGCAAAAATATTTTAAATTGGTTTAAAAACAAATCCCGTTTTTACCATCATGTTTGTCATTTCTTGGTTATTTATACTTAGTTATTTTTCATGTTATTACACAATTCCTAGCTTGAATTAGTGTGTAATGCATTTATTTGATTGATTATATTTTTCCAAGTCTTTTCACTCGTTTCTTTTTGAACCATGCATGTGTAATCCATAATGCTAGAAAATAAACCACACCACATATATTTCCTAGAGCATATACAATAAAGATAAATACATGTGCTAAAAATAAATATATCCAAAGCATCCATAACCTCAACAATTATGAACAAACACAACAACCATAAATACAATATACACAACAACTAATAAGCTAAAATGATACATCATATATATATATATATATATAGAGAGAGAGAGAGAGAGAGAGAAAGAGAGAGAGTTTGATACAAAATATACAATCATATATAATGCCTCAACACTATCATTGAGCTCCATCATGTCTATATCATGGTTTAATCACATTGTTTATTCAGGTGTTAGTCTAAATCATCTAAATGGTATGCTATAATGAGGCACTTCAAGATCTTAATTGATATACATGTCCTTGTAGACATTTTATCTACACTTATGCCTAGACAAATTTGATCTAGGTCACTACATGTGCTTGTGTCAATTGGGTCTACATCATTGTATATGCCTGCATTGTCTATGTCACTATCTCTAGATACACAACTCTCTCATTAGCTAGGGTCTACTAGGCCTACCTCTCCCTTACACCCATATCTATTGGTGGTTTTACCCTCTCTCTCTATATCCATATCTACCTCACAGCCTCTCTCATTAGTTTGAACTAGCTTGTTTGCACTAGGGTAGATGGTACACTTATATCCTCCAATGTCATGGAGTTGTATGACTATAAAGTCTCATTTAGGATGTTATAGAGTGCTCCCATAATTAGGGACCCCCATTTCTCTCCCTCATCCTTAGGTATGCCTACAAAATCACACCAGATGGATATTAGATCATTTTCATATCTCATAATATCTATCTATTTATTTTCATACCTATCTATGTCTTAGCTCCTATGGTCTCACCATCTCTGTGACTACCTAGTATAGTTTCCCTATCTACATAGCCTCTTAGTAACTCCTTTATAGGTCACCTCCTCAACTTGAACCTAACTATCATGGCTCATGTTTATCTTAGCCTACACCTAAGCAACCTCTCTCTTATCTATCTCTCCTCTAGATCCTCTACTAACTTGATAAAGATGATGATGGTATCTACTCTCTCATCCTACCTACATCAATGTTGTGTCCTCAATGGCTATATCTCATCTCTTTATGGATCTAGTGGTGGTACATATGGTATCTCTACCTCCACCTCTACCTCCTCTTACTCTATCCCTTATCATTTATAACTAGTCCATGGTCTCTCCCAATATGGCCTCAATGTCGATCTTACTATCAATGGTCTAAGTCCCCTCTTCCCTCATAGCTCTCTCGCATGTCAATTCCACTACTCAAGCATGAGTATCAGTGTTTCTAGATGGGGTGACACCATCTACCTTAGCACCCATTCCATTTAATTTAGATCTCTCTACCATGTATAGTGCCTTATTACCTCTCTCCTCTATGGCATTGGTCTAACTATGTGTTAGATTTCCCAAATAATCACTAGCTACTCATATGGTCACCATACTATGTCAGTTCATCTCACCATTTTTCACACTAGCATGTGGGGCATGACCCATGCTACTTCTCCCTCCCTTTGTATCCTCACCTGAGGTGACCTATCATTGATTGCATGGGGTAACCCAACTAGATAATATATAGTAAAAATCTCATATATCTATGCCATCAGTAGTATGATCAGTCCCATGGTCTTATATACTTTGACCCATATCTCAAATAGATCATAAACAAGCTAGATCCAAATGATAGAGACTATATTGTATAATACTACATTCTCCAACATCATCCTTCTCTAGGCTACCACATATAGTGGTACCTTGCCATCTGGCTTGTGACAGAGCACTCACTGTGTCACAAAGCCTATCACCACCTTTTAAAAATTTAGAATCTATGATATATACACATCATCCATACTCACTCTTTACCCTAGTAATATCATCTCTAAGCTTACAACCCACATGCCTAAGGCTCTCCTCTCCTCCGTATTGTTTGGTATCCCCATGATCATTAGTACTCCTACTATGGGTAGTTTGAGGATGGCATGGACATCCTTTAGTGTGATAGCCACCTCTATCACATCCCCATCCACCTCCCATCTAAAGGTGTTGGTTAACCATTCCCAATAACTAAGGAACATGAACAACACATTCATACTAAGAGGGATTCTACACATATTTGATATACCTCTGAGACCCATGGCTACCATTCTAGATTTGATTTCATCTATCAACCTCTCTAACAAATCTAGTAACTAAGACACATCTAAAAACCTCTAGAACAATGATCAACACTATAATCAAGAAACAACAAATGATGCATTAGTTCCTCTATGTCATGTATAATCACAATACATTCTATTTTTAATACAAAATAAGCATAATTTATTCATTTTTACCTATTTTATCTTATTTTGGTCCCTCTTTCCCTTCTTTGGTCATTTCAATCCATTCTAGCCCTCTTTCAACTTTCAACATGATTTTTCATGTTTATTTTGGTTCCTTGGTCAACCTAGTTTGACCAAAATCTCCCTATTTTTATCTTATTTTATCCTAAAATTTCTTATTTTTCCTCTAATCTTCCACTCCATGGTGTTAATTTTCCATTATGGCCCTTACAGACTAACTGGACACTTTTTTACTAAGTCTTAGCTTGTAAAATACACTAGGTTAATCTATACCTATTGGGTTGACCATATTGATTTTGACCTTGATTCAACCTACTAGGTTCACCTAGTCAACCTAGTAGGTTCATTGTTTTGACCTAATATATTTTGCTAAAAATGTGCATTTTTCTTGTTTTCTCCCTATTTCCCTTAAACCCATTTACCATCTTCATATTTAATACCCTTAAAATCTAATTTTGATCACTTTTGACATGTATAAATGCTTAAAATCAAATTTTATAAAAAAATCACTTAATTCAATATAAATTTTAAAAAGATAGTTTGAGATTCCTAGTTGCATACCTATAGTGCACCTGTTGCTACCTCTAGGTGTCTCCCTCATCGAGTATGTCATTCCCTCACCATCCTAGCCTTGTTTGGTCTTAGAGCTCTATTTTTATTCTCTTAAAATTCAAAATAACAAAATGACTTCTCTTTTTCCTATTTAAAACCACTTTTTAGTAATTCAAATTCTTCAATTATTCTCCTTCAGATTCTTTATTTTTCTCATATCTTAATTTCTGCTCATCTATTTACAAACCATAAAATACATTCAATTCATGGTGAAGTATAAATTATTTTCCACTATCATATGCATATCTTTCAAATTTCTTGATTTTTGGATTTTTTTTGCACTAACTTCTACAGGTTCACCTAGTGTTTCTTACATTGGATGTCTTCACTTTTTTGTAGTCTTCTTCTTTATCTACAACATTAAGGAAAGTTAAAGGTATGTGTTTTTCAATTCTATCCTTTCATTTATCTTATTTTCTAATTATTGCACCATACTTAGCATCAACATTGTGTGTTATCATGTTCTATCTCTATAACACCATCTCGTGTTGCACTTACATGACACGCGATGAGCTTTGGCTAGTGCATATGTATACACATAATATTTTCAAACTTTTATTAATTATTGACACTTCGTATCTTGCAAGAACCTATCAAGTCTCAATCTCTCTAAGTCCATGCATTAAGGGGTACACTAGGAAAGGGGTGGGTAGACCATCAGTGCTTTGTAATATTATTATTCCTTTTACCACTTACCATCCACACTCTTGTCTCCTAAAACCTTAAACCCTAAGCTTATTCTTTTATTTATTATCTATTCTATTCATTTTCATGCTTTATTCCTTCATTTATTTCCTTGTTACCCTTTTGACTTATTCAACAAACTAGGTTGACCCGGTTGACCTAGTGTGTTTTGGGGACATTTTAGCTCTTTTGGCTTGTTGACCTCCTATTTTACCTAACAGAGACCTACTAAGTTAGCCCAAAAATGTACTAGGTCAACCTGATCAACCTAGTATAATTGACATGTTTGAAAGTTTTTAGGCAAGTTACTACTATATATACAAGGTCATTTCCCACCTTTTTATAAGAGAGTTGAATTAAGTGAAGAAGTATGAATGGACATCTACTTATTGACCATTATACTTGAGGAATAAAGCTTTAGGGTTCAATACTTTCTTTGGAGCTCCAATCTTGTCTTGTGGAGAAGTATTTTAGATGTTTAGGTAGGTCATGTAGCATAGAGCTAATTTATCTTGGTTATCCTTTCAACCATATAAATCTCTTGTAAATTACTTTGGCTAAGGGAGATATTGAGGCTCGATAGATTCATCTTCAAAGGTAAGTATTCCTAACTTTATTTCTCCTTTGAAAGAGTAGATAGATAATGAAATATGTATTCTTCTCTTCTATATATTAGGATTCCATATACATTGATGTGAGTATATGTCTCCTATGCATGTTTAGTTTAGTTGTTATTTATTTATTTTTCTTTAACACCCACTTTGTGTCACAAGCTTTAGTGCACACTAGATTAGTTTACTTTTCTTGTTATTAGAATAGTTTACTTTCATTTTTGTTAACATAAGTGAAATAGCAAATCATAGTAATCTTTCAGGGTTATTGTTTAATTATGTTAGACTATAAGATTTGGAACCCTTCCTAGCATGATATGTTGTTATAAGTGATAAAATTTATCCCTTAATTAGGTCTAGTATATCCCCATATTGGTCATACTCCCACTTAACAAGTGTATAGCCAATCAAAAGTGTAGGTATGCTCTATCTTATCTGATCTAGGATTAATTCATGTGCATCATGTAATTATGATTGCATATAAAAAATACACAATATATCCTCTCAACATTATTTTACATAATGGGTGTTATAGGAGCATTTATAAGTATAGTGACATATGATGGATCTGCAGACCCTAAACAATACTTACTAACCTATGAGATGAGATGGCAAGCTAAGGGTATTACTGATGAGGCTATCAAGAAGTGTGAGTTATTAGGGAAACTAAACAAAAGATAAATTGAGACTATATACAATAGATAAATTCAATAGGAAAATATATAATAGGTTAAGGAATGGATTATCATAGAGTTCAAGATAAAGAAATATATAGGTCAGACTATTCAAGACTTAAATGAAATAAAGAAAAAGTCAAGAGAATCAATCTATGACAATGATCATAGGTTGTCTAATGTTATCATTAACGTGAAATTAGCCTTTACATATAAATATAAAACTATGTGGTTTATGTAAAGACCGCATTCCAAAATCAGATTTGTTATAGTATAAACTCTATATGCTACTAAGGTAGATGCTAGAGTTATTTCCTTATGAGTGGAGAAAATTAAAGACTATGAAGAAGCTCCTATCATAAGTTCTAAGATTTAAAATACATTACAATATTTTATGAAGAGGATGGAGCAATATCATGAGGTAAATAAACCTAAGCTAAATTTATGGTGCATGGAGTGTGGGAAAGGACACCATAGGAAAAATTATCTTAAGATCAAGACAAAGTTTTGTGAAAAATTTTAAGTAGTAGGGCATGCAATAATGCATTTTCATCTCCTATAATAGTATGTTAAAAACCCACAAAATTTATATTATAATTTCTTTAAGTCACATAATATTTATGAAATAATTATAGGGCTTTATAGGATCTCAAAGAAGACATCACCAATAATGTATCCATCATAGATGTACAACAAGTGTCCTTATTCAAGTAGATGATTCTAGGCCTAGAGGTTGATAAAGGTTATGTGACCCAAGTAGGTCCATAATGGATTCCTAGTTTGTCTCAATATCAGCCTCAAGGTCTAGTTAGTTGGACCCATCCTTTATTGAGTTGGACACCACCATCACCATAATACCAGTATGCAACACCCTAGAGCATAGCAATGATGTAACAATAGCAAACTAGTTAGACCCCACCAGTTGTGTAACAACAATTTAGAATTGGATATAATACCTAGTAGCATTATCATTAGAATATAGTGTAACAATAGGGAAGGTATAGAGGAGGTTATCATTAAAACAAAGTAGGATCTAGGGGTAGATATAAAGGAGGCTACCAAGGTGGTAGAGTAAATAATTATCAATGCCCTCCTTTACAATCCTATTTGTGTGAAGAGAATAATCATGTGCAATGCAATTTCCCTTTGAATACCCAAAGAGAATCTTATTGTACATAATGTAGAATATATGACTAGCATGAGATAAAAGATTGTCCTATATTAGAAAATCAAATAAAGGAAATGGCCATCAAGACTATTAACATGGTCAATGTTCATCCTAAGGAGGATGCATTCCTGAATGCCATTACAAGACACTAGCATAGAAAGAGAGGATTACCTCCTCTTGAAATACCTCCAGACTAGGGAATCTAAAACTAAAAATAGGAAAAATCCCATACCTAGATATAGAAAAGGGGCTCATGTATGAATTTGAATAGATTTTGAAAAATATTCAACATCAAGACACTACTGAAGGAGATGTTGTAGTAATAGATGCCCAAATGTATGGTTAGATCAAGTGTACTATGTGTGGGGATGGAGTTGTTACTATGCTAATATATTTAATGAAGCTTTTAAGCATACTTCACAATGAAAACATCTCTTATAACATCACAAAATTGATACATAATCTACTAGAGTGTGAATAGTGAAGGCAATATAAGACAAAAAAGATTGTTTGGTATGTCAAAATAAAGAAGCTAGGGATGTAGATGAATGAATCAACATTGAAGTTGCAAGCTATGAAATTCTAATTGTTGTCTTTGATTTTGGTAGCATAGTCAACATTATTCCTAGGTCTACATGGGAAGCTATTAGATGGTTGGTTCTAAGTTATAGCCTAGTAACTCTAAGTTTAGTAGACTATGGAAATTTTTAGTCCATTGGTAAATTAGAAGATGTTGAGATCAATGTTTTAAAACTAACCCTACGAGGTGACTTTGAAGTCATCGATATGAAGATAGTAACAACACATTACCTTACACTAATTAGCAAGAAATGGGCATATGATGTTTAGATGACTATCAATACTATGCAATATCAGCTAGAGGCACATTAAGGAGATAAGGTTATCATCATTCTCACACAAACCCTACATCATTCTAGCTAAACTAGACTCCCCTTATATTGCATCAAAAAATAGTTAGATGAAGGAAAAATCTAAAGAGAACCCAAAATATCTATGTATATCTAAGTGTAAATTTTTATATGATCATAGTAAACCATGGGTACAATCTTTACTCACTCAATAATTGAATACATCTTAATAATGGAAGCCTAAACTAGTAGCTACTCAGCCATTGGCAACCTAGTTTGTCATAGAGTATTATGCATCCATCTCTACTAAATCCCCTACCCATTCAAAAGTTGATTATATATATCAAGTAGATGATCATATGAATGATTATAGAGAGCTAAATAGAGAAGGCACTTTACCATGGGAAATAGCTTCATTTGTTAGTGGAGACTCAAACACACACCTACTCAATTAGGCTCACATTGGTCATGAACTCTAACCTATGATAAAGGTCTTTCCACATGAGAGATAATTTAATTTATATTATGTGATTGAGGATATCAATCAATTCATTCTACACCTAAAATTTCATGTACCTACTAAGAGGCAATGGGTCAGTGCCTTGTATTATGATTTGAAAGGAGTTATAGTGGCATGGTGGGCAATTCACAGAAATGATCATCTCTATTGGGATGATGCATGTGAACTCATGATTATTATATTTCAACTACCACATGTCATCATAATTAATTGTTCTTTCTTCTAATAAAGTGAGTTCCCTAAAATCTATATTTAAAACTGCATTGAAGTTTAGACTAAAGAACATGTCTCACCAAAAATTTGGGTTCACATCTTTCATTACACACTAGCTCCTTTACCATCAACATGGTATATGCATCAATAATGTAAGAAGGAGACAAAGAATTGGGCACATATGTAGATAAAATTCATACATATATTTGTTTTTGAATATGATAATCCTCTAGTTCATAATACACTATTGAAAATCAAATAATTCTTATGTCATGGGTGCACATAAGATTTAAGCACCATAACAGAATACACTATGTAGAATAATGTAGCCTATGATCTAAATACAAAATTACAAAGATATAAATTTGCAAATATAGAAGAACAATCTCTCATGCATCTGTGCCATTAAATACAAGATGAAGAATATGACATTGAATATTTAGATACCAATGGTGATATCAATCTGACGAATTTGTTTGAACCTGAATGGCTAGTAGAACCAATAAAGGACCTTGTCATAGAACCTAATAAAGAATACAAGATGCACAACATACAAATTATAAAAAAATAATGGAAATGAATTCTCCAAGAATCTATTGATAAGGAAAAGCATAATATTTACCAACATCCCATTAAAAATCATGTAGCAAACATCAAAAGTGAGGAGATTCCTAAATTGGCTCATATAGGTGATTATTAGAAATCTAAAGTTTATAAAGCTATGAAAATATTGTGAGATTATGAAGATGTGTTTCCCATTAAATTTTTATAGGTCAGAGGAGTCAATCCATCTCTAGGAAAAATGAATATTGAACTCAAGGAGTATACATGACCCATAACTAAATGGCCATACAAGTTGAATCCAAATATTAAGTTGAAAGTGAAGGTTAAACTTGATAGAATGGAAGACATAGGTATAATCTATCCCATAGAAAAGGTATATTGGATTAGTCTTATGGTAGTGAAATTTAATAAAATATGGGAGATCAAAGTATGTGGTTATTATCAAATTTTGAATGATTCATGTGTGAATAATCCATTTTTCATTCCCTTCATAGATGAAGTTTTGGAATCTATCATAGGTTATGAAGTTTACTCTTTCATGGATGGCTTCAGTGGATATCATCAATTACCCATCATAGAAGAAAAAAAATCTAAAACTACTTTTTCCATAGAATAGGGATCCTTTACATACAAGGTAATGCCTTTTGACCTCAAGAATACACCTATGGTTTTTCTCATGCAATGGTGACTACATTCAAATATTTCATTAATGACTTATTAAAAGTTTATAGTGATGATTGGGAAGTCTTTTATTCATTTGAAGAATATTTATCTAAACTATGTCTCATGTTAGAATTCTATTAAGCTCTGTGCATTTCCCTAAATTTAAAAAAAAGCTTTATTTTTTACATATTTTGGTGTTCTACTACATCATGTAGTATGCAATGAAGGAATTTTGGTAGACAAAGCCAAAATTGTAATCATTCTAAGTATGCCTTAATGAGTCAACTCCATATAAGTATGATCCTTTCTTATCCATATAGGGTACTACCATAAGTTTATCATTGGATATGTAACTAGTTCATCTCCATTAGACTATATACTATACAAAGGTGTAAAGTTTGTCTAGACTACTGAGTGTCAAGTAGCCTTCATAAAACTAAAGTAGATATTGGTCACTATGCCTATTCTCATCTTTCTAGATTGAAACAATCCCTTTCATGTGCACATTAATGCTTTAGGTATCATAGTCAATGGTATTCTTGCATAACCAAGAGAGGGTGGTCTACTCCACCCTATATATTTTGCAAGCCCAAAGTTTTCTGACATAAAAATAATTACATGAAAACTGAAAGGGAAGCATTGGCTATAGTGTTTGCACTACATAAATTTTACCACTATCTTCTTGTGATACCATTTGAAGTTTTCATGGATCATCAATCCCTGTGATACCTTGTCAATAATTCGATGTTAGGAGGATGCACTTTTTTATCATTGATGTTATATTAAGAATTTTGATTTCACATTAACATCAAGCCATGTAGATAAAAAGTGGGTTTGGATCATCTTAGTTGCATCATAAATGGAAAAAGCTATAACTATAGAAATATTCTCTAGATGCCCATCTATTTCACATTGCTATGATCCCCAAAAATTTAGAATTAAATACTAATTTCCTCTAACAAGGATTATTCCCTATGTAATACCAAGAAAGAGACATGAAGTAGTTTATCACCAAATCTTTGCCATATACCATTATCAATGGGTTGGTGTATCATTTGGGGAAGGATGAAGTACTATGTAGGGTCTTTAGAACATGAATGACCAAAACTCTTATAGGTGGCACACTAAGGAATAGCATGAGGAAATTTTGCCAAAGAAGTTACTTCTAAGAAGTTGTTATAGAGTGGGTTATGGTGGCCAAATATTTTTCAAGATGCACATAGAGTAGCATAGCATTGTAATGTCTATCAATGCATGGGTAAAGCACTACAAAAAGATGAAATACCCTTGTAGCCTTTGTTATCCAAAAAACCATTTGAATAATGGGGCATTGATTTTTTTGGACCTATAAATCCACCAAGTAAATGTATTAAAGTAAGGTATATTATCACTGTGATATATTACTTAACCAAATGCATTGAAATTGTTTTAACACCTAGCTATGGTGTGAAGGACACAACAAAGTTTTTGTACGAGAATATTATTACAAGGTTTGGATTCCCTATAAATCTCATTAGAGATTAAGGTGCACATCTCTTGAACAATAACATCAAATCCCTTACTAAAGAATGCATGATTTATCATCTTAAAATTAATACATACCATCCATAACCTAATGACCAAGCTAAGGCTTCTAACAAAGTATTGGGGAAAATGTTGATAAAGATTTATTAAGTCAAGAGGGATGACTGGGAAGATTGCATTCCTATGACTCTTTGGTCATATCACACATACTATAAGAGGGATATAGTTTTTTCTCCATTCTAATTGGTTTATGGACTTGAATCAATTATGCCAATGGAATATTTGGTACCCACTCTGCACATTGTAATGGTCATGAGACTAGGGGATCATGAGTCTCTAACTAACATACTTCTTAAATTAAATAGGATAAATGAGTATCAATTTGGATCGTCTTGGATGTAGGAAGTTGATAATTAGAGCTAGAAATCATGGCATGATAAGAATCTATGCCATAAATAATTTCATAAAGATCAACTAGTTTTGTTATATGATAGTAGTTTTAGAGCATTTTTGGGTAAATTACATATTAGATGGAAAGGGCCTTATGTTATACATGAAATATCATAGTAACGAACCATTGTTTTGAGAGATATGTAGGGAACCATTTTTATAGGGTGGGTGAATGGTTATAGGCTTAAGCCCTCTCACCAATAGTCTTAATTGATCACTTTATGACTAGTGAGTGGGTGTTGATTAGTACCAAATAGATTAGGATTTCTCATTTTTTATGTTTTCTTGTGTGTTTATTTTTCTCTATGTGTGTGTGTCTTTGTAGATGATCTCATCTCTACCATTTGAGAACCAAGATACCAAGTATAGTGTGCACCAACCATGCAATAAAGAATTTATGTACACCATCATTGATGTCAATAGGAGAAAAATAAATCAATTAATTCTATGAAATATAAGGACAAGTCACCCTTTCAAGGTCACCCTTTGGAATTAATACCAAAGGGTGTGTTCATCCATATCCATGAGCTATCAAGGTCACCCTTTGGAATTCTACCATTTTTTTGTTACCATGTCCATGGCACAGGCAAAAGTTTCTAAACAAAAGCCTTCACATCTAGATGGTGACACCATTCTTATTTATACCACCTGGAACAAGCATCCCTATAACACAACAATAATAAGAATCCACCACTTCATAGTCATAGAAAGGAAAGTGCAAGCTCTCCATCAAGCATCAATCTATCTCTCCTCTATTTGAGTACAAGACAAGGAACACTATGACATAGTTAAATGATCCTAAAGTGCCCCAAATTTCAAGATCATGCAATAAATAAATTAATATTACTATAACATCAGTATCTACTAAATTTAGTTATTGACTGATGTATCTACTAATAACTAGCTTGACTGCATGTAATTAGTATATAAACATCTACTAAGAAGTTTTAGGAAATAAAAATAAATAATGTAATAATTAAGAAAATTATTTATTTGTTAAAATATATAAATATAAAAAAACATGAAAATAAAAAATAAATAAATAAAAGAAAGTCTTAAAATAGAAGAAGGGGGGATTTAAAGAAAGCTGGGCAAGATTTAGAGGATGGAGTCTCTTCCAAAACAAGCAATTATGAGTTAGAGATTTTGAGAGGTAGGCAATATGATTTTATTTTTATGAAATATGAAGAATTTTCATGTATACATGTGTTACAAATCAAGAGATTTAGTATATTTCAAACATAAATTATATTTTAAACAAGTATTATTCTATTTGATGCATTTCAATTTATTACTTAAGGAATTAAGAGATTATATTAATATTGAAATTGATGTCTATCATATAAATTAATTAGTATTACTAATTTAGTGTGGATTAAGCAATACTATAGCTCATGATATTCATATAACTTAATTAGTAGTATCTTTACTCATACCCCCTAGGCTAGAGTATCTAAAGTGAGAAATTGGGTGAAGTTAGTGAGTTTGATCATGACATCTAATTAGTATTGATACTAAGGAATAACCACTAGAGCATGAACACTTACTACATTGTATACTTATCCATGGTAGTTATGAATAACCTATTAAATTTATTGGTAGGGATATAGCTTAGAATGAACAATAAAAAATAATATTTTTGTCTAGTAAGTAGGATGAACCTCTTAATTAAGAGAATTGAATTATACTTGAATAAAAATTTGGTTATTCATAAATAGCGAACAAAAAAAGAGAAATAATATAATAACAATGAACCTATATGATTATGGTGATATATAGTCATTAAAAATGGTAAGATTAGGTTGTGTGATAATATTTGGAATTCATGACTTTATTATAACCATTTTTTGAAGGAGGATTTGAATGGACCATAGATAAATCAAAATATATGGACAATGAAGATAGAGAAATTATGTTGAACTATATATTTATTTATAGCAAACCTTATATATATAATCATAGAATAGTATTTCACATTTATAGAATCACTTTACGGGCCTCTATCATGATTTCTAGACTACTAGATTTATATGTTGTTGTAATTACTTTAATGTATTTACAAACATGTGTGTGTGTGTGTGTGTGTGTGTGTGTGTGTGTGTGTGTGTGTGTGTGTGTGTGTGTGTGTGTGTGTGTGTGTGTGTGTGTGTGTGTGTGTGTGTGTGTGTGTGTGTGTGTGTGTGTGTGTGTGTGTGTGTGTGTGTGTGTGTTTGTAAATACATTAAAGTAATTGCAACAATATATAAATCTAGTAGTCTAGAAATCATGATAGAGGCCTGTAAAGTGATTCTATAAATGTGAAATACTATTCTATGATTTGATTATGTAACTAAAATTAACTATGTATACTATTATGTATGAAATGAATTATACTAAAATGAACTTATGAAAATTTACAAAGGTTGATATATACATAGAAGTATAGGCACTTAGAAGTATTGTTTGATCCATTAGATATAAATATAATAGTTTGAAGTACCACACATATTGTATTATTTAAGAATATATTCAACATTTTGTGTTCCCCACATAATCCATTATTGTTGTGATATAATAGTTAACCAATGGATACTTCCTAATTGGGGATGAGTTATAGTGATGTTATTATAGCCTAACATGATTATAGTCAATATCTAGAGATAGTGAATCATTAGCAATGTCTATTATTAATATATAATAACTAGTGACCAACTAATATAAAATAGAATAATAATTATATATATAATATGAGGGTTAATATACTATGTCACTATCTATTCCTGTATAGTAATGTATTCTAACATACTAATAAAGGACTATTTCAGATAATCTGGACTTATGTCCGTAAATTAGACATGAGATAATCTTTGAGAATGAATAGTTTTTGGGTTTTTCACAAGTTATATATATAAATTATGGTAATAATTTGGATCTATTCCCCATTTATGATATTGGAGAGAATTTAAAATTATAAAATTTTGAATAATGTAGGATTATTATTGATATTTGTTTTTGAGTTGGACTATAGATAACTCTGAATTATCTAAAATAGTCCCTAATAAATCAAATGGATAGTTAGTTAGTATAATATTAGTTAATTATAATTAGGCATAGTTAATATAGTTAACAAAATTAAGTTAAGAATGTGTATTTTATAGTGATGTTGATATAATAGTTGCATATTGCTTATCATGAGGATACATGTAATTAAGCAATAATTGTGAAGTATGAACCATCAATTTAACATCTATTGGTTGTGATTTTAGTGATTATCATATAATATATTATAATTTAATCTAATTATGGGACTATAATTTTATTCAAATGTATTCCATATGTGAGAATCCTTGACTAGGATAATATCTTGTGTGTAAAATTAGTTCTTTGGGAAAATGTTCAAAGGGGCCTTGGATTGAATAGCTTTTCAAGATAATGTTAGCCTATTGTTTTTAAATAACCCTAAGTGGGCATGGCATGAGGTGAATGTTAGGTTATACTCACATTTTTTATATATCACAAGTTTAATGTAAATCAACTAAGTCATTTTCCAAAGTGGGCTATTTGTTATTAATCTTAATCATGTTGATGACTGCCTTGTTCATCTTGAGACCGTCAAGCTCAACTCTACATTATAAATCCATGTATCAATTATTACTGGTGCATTTTAACATTTGGGTTGAGTCAATGTTATTTTATTAACTTGAGTTGCCTTCACATCTTTGATCTATTTAGAGGTGTTTGCTACCATGGAATATGCCCTCTACTTGTATTTTATCTATTAGGAGTTATCCATCATGAAATGAATCCTTTATTTGTCAAAATGGATTCATGCTTTGGAAATAATCAAATAGTAATAAGGGTTTGGAAAATGGAAAAATCCAATGCTAGACTTTGATTGTTAATTTATGAATAGAAAAATGAAGAATACTATTAGCATGGTAAAATAAAAATTATATATTAAAACATATGTATTATGTAGTATATGTTATGAAAGGTGGTTAAATATACAAAATATAACTATATAAGAATACAGGTACTGTTATACACACACACACACACACACACACACACACACACACACACACACACACACACACACACACACACACACACACACACACACACACACACACACAAACACACACACACACACACACACACACACACACACACACACACACACACACACACACACACACACACACACACACACACACACACACACATGCACATATACATTAGAATGGGTTCTTATGGGTAATATATTTATATGAACAAAGCCTCACAAAATTATAATAAGTCACATAAATGAAATACTATGTTCATATGAGGTATAACTTAGATTATGAGTTATTTGTTTCTCTGAAATTGTTGTGATTGGTTGTCTAAAATTGAATAGTGTGTACTTGGAAATGATAGACTATAATGTTATTTATTTTCATATAAGGTACTATATTTATATCTACTTATATAAAATATAATATGCATCATAACATATATTATATTTGGTCAATATAAAACGTACTATGTTTTCTTATTGTTTATGTGATAAATAATATTATGGAGATTCATTTATAAGTTTGACGGATTAAATGTATGCATTTGATTATTCATTTGCTTATCATGTTTTGTGATTTCTATTAGGAAGTAATTTTATGAATATATTGGTTATATTTATGTTAACCAAATTTTGTATTACTGGTATGGAGTAAGTAGTGAGACAGACTTCTCTAGCTTACTAGTACCACTAATTCTAGATTAAGGTGATCTGATCAAGTGGTGTATATGAAATTGATTGATCCTAGAGGTAAATAACTATTAAATTTTTTGGCTAAAGTAAATTTAGATATTTTTATTTCATGTTTATATTTTACATATTTGTGTGATATCATGTTAGAATAGATTTCTTTATGGTACATTGCATGTTTTTAGAAATCATACAACATATGGGTGCTAGCTTATCTCTATGGATTCCCTATACTATCACTATATAATTATCCATTAAATGAGGGCCATTAATTTATGGGGTATTGTGTGGGATATTAATGGTCCATGTTTGGTGTGAAAAATTGATCGAATGATCCTCTCTTTCCCCATAGCAGTACTTCGGAGATGGCACTTGAGATTGCCATAAATACTAGAGTTCATAGAATTCATGCTCCATGGATATTTTTATCTTGTATTTTGTACATTATATTGTATTCATTATTATTGAGATAATATTTTTATGAAATTTAACTTTTACTTATTGTACCATGATAGTTGTGGCTACATATTTGTACTAATCATGGTTGGACAACTATAATTACTTTCTATATTGGGTTATGATGTGTTTCATATATTGTTAGTGATCAATGAAGTATATATGTCACATGTGTATTTTTAGTTATCATGCTTAGAATATTTTATCTAGATCACTAATTAGATTCTCTTGGTGTAATCTAATGAAAGAATATGTTGATTAATTTTTTTTAAAATATCATGTTTTTCTAAGTCAAACCCATTGGGGTTGTTACACTCTTGGCATCATTGAGTTTTTTAATGAAGTAAGTTATTAGCATGATATTTTGGCTTTAAAAAACTCCTATTACCACTCTAGTTGCATCATAATCTACCTACAAGATCTTGTTAAAGTTTGGTAGTGATAGAATGGGTTTTTTGTAATTCTTTGCTTTAAATACTAAAACTTTATTTCATCTTTATCAATCCACACAAACTTATTTTTATATCCCCTAATATTATCTATTATTGGGTCATAAATTACACTAAATTTTCTTATAATTTTTTAATAGAAACCTAAAATCCCATGGAAACTCCTTGCCTCTCTAGTTGTTCTAAGTGTTGGCCTTTCCATGATCACCTTCATGTTTCCCTCATCCATCTTAAGAATGCCTTAATAAATCAAAAACCCTAAGTACAACAACTCTAATTTCATGAACACACATTTTTTGAGGTTGATTATCAACCTTTATTATTGGATTCTTCTCATAACCAAATGAAAATGATGAAGGTGTTCCTCCTTACTATGGCTATAAATAGAATATCATCCAATTAGACTACTAAAAACTTACTTATAAAAGTTTTGAGGACTTCATTCATAATCATCATGAAAGTAATTAGTGAGGTTTTCAATCCAAATGGCATAACTAGACATTCATACAACCCCCCATTGGTCTAGAAAGTGGTTTTTCATTCATTCCCTTATCTGATCCTAATCTAATAATATCCACTTTTGAGATCAATTTTTGAGAAGTAACTTGATCCACTCAAGCAATCTATCCTAGGAATAAGAGACATGTATCTAATTATGAAATTATTAATATCCCTATAATCTATACACATTATCCACTCACCTTCTTTCTTGGGCACCAACACTGTAGGAACTACACAAGGGCTAAAACTCTCTTTGATCATCCCTTTGTCTAAGAGTTATTTTACTTGTCTCTTGATGTATACATTTTCCTTAGGAGTCATCTTGTAAGATTCCTTATTATGCAAACTTGATCCTAGAACAAAATTTAGATGATGAGTAATATTCTTCATTGGTGGAAATGTGTTTGGTATCTCATCAACTATAATATTTGCATACTCTTTCAACATGTCTTGAATCTCTTGGGGTGGATCATTTACTTTGGTAGTTCTCTTAACAGTCCTCTTATTCACTATGAATGTAAATCCTAGCTCCTCTTCATGCATGACATTTAAAAAATCTTTTCCACTAACCAACATCACATTTGATCCAACTTATTTCTCATTGTCTTCATCCTTCATAGGCAACAATGTGTGACTAACTCCATATTTTATCAAAGTATGCACATTTCCTCTACCATCATAGGTTTTTTTTAATCATATTTCTAAGGGCTCCCAAGAATAACATGACAAACATCCATGGGAATCACATCACAAAGGACCTTGTTCTTATATATTCCAACTTGAAATTCTACCTAACTTTGATCACTAACCAAAACTTTTTGTCCTTTATTCAATCATGAAACTTTATATGGTGTGGGGTGAGGAAACTTCTTCAATCCTAGTTTGTCTACAATTTCATTAGAAAACAACTTGTCTATACTTCTTGAATCTATAACCATTTTGCAACACTTACCTTATCAGTTGTATGAGGTTTAAAAAGAGTCTTTCTTTGTGGTGGCTCCTTCTCCTTGGGCATCTTAATAAACACTCTCTTTATAATCAAAGATTTTCCTACCTTTAGTTCCTTTAAAAGTGATGGAGAACACACACTCTCTTATTAAAATACATAATAAATATGATTTCTATATTATGTTGTTTTAATTCTTACTAGTTGATCCTCTAGATACTCGCAAGGCTTATGTCTAGCAAACTTATTGCACTTGAAGCACCTACTTGTAAATCCACTTGATCCTCTACTTATTGATGCATAACCACCTCTAAAATATGGTCGTGTACCTCTAAATCCTCTTAAATTTTATGGTTATTCTTGTGAAGTATTAGACTCCTATTGACCTCTTTATGAGTGACCTTTACCCCCTTACTAGTTTATACCGCTAAAACTTATGCCTCTACCTCTATTTTATTGGTTTTACTTCCTATTAATCTTGTCCTTTATTTTTAAGGCCAACTAATAACATTATTCCAACATTTTTGGACTATCAAGGCTCAATTTATCTAATAAATTATATCTCAAACCATTGAAATACCTAACCACCTTATCAGTATCATCCTCCATATGACCTAATCTAATAATTAGCTTGTAAAACTATTCAATGTATTCTTTTACTCCAATTTATTTATTTTTAAATGTTTGAATCTTCCTATATAAACTTGTAATGTAGTCATTTGGAAAGAAATTGTCTTTAAACTTGGAAACCATTATATCCCAAGACCTAATCTTGGATTTCCCCTTTTATCCTCTCATATTGTATGTAATTTCACCATAGGGATGCATGACCTTTTAGCTTGGTCCTAACAAACTTCACCTGTTGTTATTTTATTACATCCTCAAAGTCAAAATAATTATCTAACTCTCCTATCCAATCAATGAGGTATTATTCACTGAGGCTACTTGCATACACTAGAAGATCTAGTTTGGGATTGGATCCTTTCCATTTCACTACCTTCAATAAACTTTCAAACTTATATTCTTTAGTTTCTCTTTATGATTCATCTTCTAACTATGGCGCATGTGGTTCTTCTTCCTCTTGGTCACTCAAATCACTTGTCAATACTCCTATCCTTTTATTGACCTAAATTATTTTGAGTCTTGAATCAAAGTTTTTTCTGAGATTACTCAACTCCTATAATATTGCATCTCCCATTTGTATGGTTGTTTCCCTTTTACCAGTTCCATTTCTCCTAGGTGGCATATTATATCCTCTTAGACAATTGACCAAAAAAATAATATTCTCTTAATCTCAAATAATCTCATCTCCTTTAATAAATTTTAGTTGTATTAACCTACTTTGATGCCAAAATGATGTAGATGATAAGTAATAATCCTTCAATTAGACAACTTAGTGTCAATTAACTTTGATTGCCTACTTCCTTATAGCCTTTTTTTTACTATTTCTAGTTGTATGATTAGAAAAAGATATTACATGATAAAATAAACTAGTTTTGAGATAACTTTTATTGAGTTCTTTCACTAAAATAAGTTTCTTTCTCTAATTCCACTTAAAAATCCACTTTCTAAACCTTGTCTAGGTCTAATTGGGTCTCTAAACACTTGTTTCATGAAAAATCATCTTATTCCATACAAAAAGGTACTATACTGAGAAGAAAACTTCAAAGTATATTAGAGTAACTCAAAACCCAACTAATCACCATTTTTTAGACAATTTATTTGGTTTTCCATTGATCAAATTCTCTAAAAAATGGTGATTAGTTGGGTTTTGAGTTACTCTAATAGATTTTCAAGTTTGTGTCCTAGTATAGTACATATGTGTATGGAATAAGATGATTGTGTTTTAAATATGTGTTTAGAGACCTAATTGGACCTAGACATGGTTTAGAAAGTGCATTTTTTATGGAATTAGAGAAAAAAACTTCTTGCAATGAAACCCTAATACAAGGTTTTCCTTGATGTTTCAAGATTTCAATGGATTTCAAACTTATTTAAGGATTATATAGGGTATGTACTAACCCTTTACACATTATATACTTTTTATTTCCTTCTTTTATTCTTCTATTCATCAAATTTCACAAGATTTTTGGTCTGCCTGAGTGTGAGAATACATGCTTCAACAGGACTAAGTTGAGTACTTCCTAAAATATGTTAATAAAAATTGAATAAACACATAAATAAAAGTTTTAATAAATTTATAATATCTTAACAATAAATATTTGCAACCAAACCACCTTTACACATGATCTTTCCTTGTATATATTGCATACACAATCTTTTTGAACATAGAAAACATAGAAAATGGGTCTGCAACAATATAGGTATTTGAAATAAAAAACTTTATTTTTGTTCTTAGAGATAATTACTCTTTCCAAATTTAATCCTCTCACTCTAAAATTATTTTAAAACAATATGTATCTCCTAAAATTGCTCCAATGGATTTTATATCCTTCTAAGAGCATTCAAGAAAAGAACTAAGTGTTAAAGTGTACGTTTTAAGTATTCAGTTCTTGAATAAATGTTCCTAAAAAAAAATCCTAATTACATAGTCTAATTATGGGTCTAACATAATAATTAAATAACTTGAAAGTCCTTCCAAACACACTTTTGGCACCTAAACTAGGCCTAGCTATTTTAAAAATTAAAAAAATCCTTTTTGGTGGGGAAAGCCAAATTTGAGTTTCTAGGCATCTAAAGATAAACTAAAAAAATTAAATGAAACATAAAGGTGATATAATAATATTAAGATCCATTAGACCAAATTGAAAACAAAAATTGACTAAGAAAACTAGAACTTGCAACAATTTGCACCTAGGAGTGATGCTCTTAAATCAAAGAGGCCAAAGAAGAAATAGAAGGTGACCCACACTCTAGTTTTAGCTCGAAGGCCTTTGGATCCAAATCCACCTCTTTCTTAAGCATCAACAGCTCTTCTATCCCCAATAAAAATAACTCATCATCTAGCTCCCAAATCCTTCTCTCTATAACCCAAGGGTTTATAGGACTCACCTTCAACTAGCCCATCTCTTCCCTACCATTCTACAACCTATTTTTGGGAGAAATTCTAACTTATTTAAACCTAACACAATAACAATAGATATTTAAAATGTTCCCTTAGTCCTCCCCTTTTATTCTCCCACCTTTCTCTCACATGCCTCCCCTATCTTCACTACTTTCCTCTCTCACTTCTTCCACTTATTCCATATCCCCTCCACCTCATCCACTATCATTCACTACCATTTCAACCACCCCTACTACACCCTCTACAACCCACAAGATGGTTTTAGGGTCACATACACTTCATATGGATATCTATGATGACATAAACATGTATTAGAGTTTCAACCAAGCCTCTAAGAGTATGAATACAATGCTCATGTCGAAGTTTATCTTGGATGGGAATTTGGTGATATGGTAGACCCATCAAGATATGTCTTCCCTCACCAAGGTGATAATATCCACTATGGAGGAGATGATGGTCGAAGACACACTATCCATCCTAAAAGTTACCCATGATATGTTTTATAAGCTCCTCAAGGACATATAGAGCCAAGTTCACACTCTAAAATCCTAAGTGAAGAGAACTTTTCTAGTCAGACTAAGTGCGTAGGTCAAGAACACCTTCCTAATACTTTTCTCAATCCTTAGGAAAGTATTAGAGACTTTGGATGAGACTATAATTCTTATATATTGGACTTAGGATATATGGAGAGGATCAAAAAAATTAATGGGAAATTTCAAAAGTTACAAGTGGTGATAAATAAGGGATGTTTACAGAGCTCAAATTTATGCCAACCTCAAACTTGGGGTTGTACTAGACATCATTGATAGCATGAGAGCTACAATGGAGTATTGGTTGGTCTTGTGTTGCACTACAATATGACCCTTATTAGAAGGTAAGAATAGGTTATTTACCTATTTAAAATAATTCAATATCTTTGTGTTATTCTATTGAGATGTCACCCTACTTGACCAAGGGGAATTTAGAGTCCACCTAGGTCAGTTAAATTAGGCTATGATAGAGTGGTCAAGGAAAACTAATAAGGTTCTTAGGTAGTGCTTAATTTATCAACTCAATCCATAGAGAGCATAAAATAGTTCTTTAAATTCCAAGCATAAATTGAAGCACCCTTTTAGATCTCCCAAAGATTAGTAGCTCATGCCGAGGTAATCTTCAAGGAGCCCATAATAAATTTAGCCATCCTAGATAAGGAGTTTGACCTAATGGCATCCATGTTGGAAGATATGATTTACCATTCAAATTATTTAAGAGTGGATCCATCTCATCCAACTCCTTGTGTTAATTAATGGTCCCTCACAAAACTATTATGTGTTTGTATGGATTTTTTACTTGAAATTTTGAAATATGGTTATTAATCTAATGAGTGGCCATCATGGCCTAGGATGGGATCCTCATAATTTTTTTTAGATGAGATCCAATTCTTATGCATATAATGAAGAGTTTTATTATATTATAGGTTTAACCAAAATTTCTCAAAAGTTTTGTCAAATTATAGCTAGGATTTCACTTGCATTTCCTTCATCACTTTAGACTTAAAAATCAGCCCTAGTTGATTATTCTAATAGATTTTTACTCTTTTAATGAATATAATATATTTTTTATATAATATGCTCTTTTTTATTTTATTTTTCTTCCATATCCATGTTTTAATTATCATCAACATTAGGTTAATTGGATTAACACTTTATTTCTTTATGTATGTCGTGGTTATAATGTGTTTAGCTATTATAATCTTTGTGTGAGTTATTTTGTCTCCCCTTGGGTAGTGTTTATAATTTTTGTGTTAATATTCAAATTATCATATGGTGTTTATGTGTTTTATATAATAAACCAATAGTAATCATAATTTTTGAGATCTCACATTGAAGTAATACTCCTGATTCCCTTAGACTGTTCACATTATATGTTCTTTGAGGTATGACTCTAGTGAAACATAGTCTATAGTGATATAATTATGGTATAGTCACTTGGTTCACTGACTAATGCATTGAGTTTGTTTTAGACCTAGAGGATTCCCTTCTTTGCCTTTGCCTTCCTTCTCTTTTATGTTTGTTTTATGGAATTTAAATATCTTTTCCCCTTATGTTTAGAAATAATAAGCCTAATACTCAAGTTTTCATAACATTATTTAACCTACATATAAGAAAATTGGATTGAAATTTTGATGGTGATAGTGCATATCAAATGAGACTATTCATGTATACTCCATTCATGAAGTCCAATATCCATCATCATGCCCTAGGTTGATTCTATATCAGTCCTAAAATAGAGGATGAAAGTTCATAGTTGTCCCCACCTTCCCCTTTCTAAGTAATTCCCAACCTCATGAGTGTCTTGTGAGAAGGATCATATTGGAGTGAACAATAATAATGTCATGGATTAGGAAGATAAATGACCCAACATTCATGAAATAGGGGTAGTTATAAGGTCATTGAACCTTAGCAACACTTAATTAATTATTCATCTTTAAACCCAAATATGGAAGGTGAAAGGCACATAATGAGCTCATTAGGAGTAATACCAACGTCATTGAGTGTCATTCAACCTCAACCACATTAATTCAATAAACATGAATCAAACACTATATATAAAATTATAGATTTAAATATGTTCATGTCTAGGTACCATCAAATGTATTTTTTAAATATAAACTTATAATAGTGTGTATATGCATGAACTAGCTTCATGCCCCATAATTTGAATCAATCAATGCAAAAATGACATAGAATTTTATGTATATATGTTATATGTGTTAAATCTGATAAATTATATCTCATGATGCTAAAAAATGAGTACATATGCATTGCATATGCCCCCAAATTTATTTTAATATGTGAATATCTAATAATTTTTAACTTATGTTCTAGTGAACTATGTGCACCTTCATGGCATATGCACTCAAGTGTATCTAAATCTAAAAATATGGGCTCATGTTCTAATAAAATGAGTTCATGTGTTCCATATTCCCCCATAATATATCAAATGAATAAATATATGTCCTATATTTAAATAAAATTAATATCTGGACCACTTTGAAATCTCATTTTTTTTCTCATGGAGGCTTAAGTCTATATGCCCCCTTTTTGAGGTGAGGGATGTACCTTGTGAGTCACCCATCTCAAAATAAAGATTTAACTATATCATTTTATGTATAAATATTTAATCATGTAAAATCATGTCAACATATAGATAATATGGAATCATGATAATGTGTATGTTATCAAATCATGTATAAAACATATGTAATGTTAGGCATACAAGTACCATGTCAAGATAAATATAGTAATTAGTCACATAATAATAACCATCACTGATATAAGTACTAAATAAGAATACACAATAAAGGGTGCCTGATATGAACCATGTCACCACACATAAATGGGAGGTGTTTGATATGGGTCATGATACTTGCACACATAAAAAAACTAAATTATATCATCATATAATCGTATATTAATCCCCTCATAAGCACAAAATGTCATGGTCATAACGCACACAATAAATCACATGTAATAATACTTAATGTCACACATAATTTTAGGGCCCACATACAAGATACATATGTAGATCATAATAAATAAGGTCAAGGGATGAAAATAAGGTGAATGACAATGTCATAAAAAACAAGGCCAAGGGAGATAATCAAGGGACATGAATATGTCACAACAAATAAGGTTAAGATCTATAAACAAGGGACATGAATATATCACCACAAATAAGTCCAAGGGCCATCATCAATAGATAAATAATTTCATACATAAAAATCCAAGGGTCTCATACAAGTATTGATTATCCTATATGAAAATAGAAACAACATTATTTAAGAATATAACAAGTTACACTAGTATACACTATCAATGTATGTTAATGTCATGGTTTAGTAAACTAACATATCCTTTTAGAACTATAAAAATTATGAGTAATATCAAGACATGTGTAATAAATCAATATAACTCAACATGGTAAATGGAAAACTCATATAGATATATATTTTTATTTATGTAACTTGTGGAATTAGATACCCCTAGCATTGGCCTAGCCTATGGGTCTAGAAATGTATAACATATGTATATCCATGTAAAATATGTATGTCATGAATGTCACTAATGTATAATATGAAATTAATTTATGTATGAAAATAGATAATTAATCTACCAAACATGTGGTAAATACATATGTAAATAATGTAAACTAAAAATCATGTCATGTTTAGGTCATTTTTTTTTAATATTTGAATGTTTATTATATTTATGTTTTTAATATTTTGTATATTTATTATATTATAGAGTAAATTTAAAAGGTATTAACTAATTAAATAATTAATGGAATAATAATAACACTACCTATATCATATGGTGTTATGGTCACCTTTCATAAGTGTAAAATGTCTTGTAGATGTATCAAAATATAAACCTTAAAAATGATCTCATGTTGTACTATAACCATCCTCATCACTCATAGGATACTATGTATGATGAGTGACTCTAAGAATCCTAGGAATCTATTGAATCTATTATATTTTAGGATAATGTATCAATGTTTTTGTTCATTGTGGAACACATTGAACTATTTGTGAAACTACTTTAGTAGGTACTATACTAGATAATGGTCTTTATGAGTCATACATGACTCTCTAATGTAGTGGTGTAGCCAATAATTATTGTTACACATACTCAAGATCAATATATAATTAGGGTCTACACCTATTTAGAACCATTTTATAAAGTAGTGGGGCTACATGACTCTCTAATGTAGGGGCCCCTAATTATATATTGATCTTTAGTATGTGTAACAATAAATTTTGGTGGTGGAGGAGGTGGAAGAGGAGATGCATATGTCTAAAGAAGGTACTCATAATAAATGGTTGAAATGATAATCACTATGCTGTAATGTATGTACTTGATACATTGATTCACTGAATACAGTATTGCATGGATCTTATGTATCCAAGGGTATCCTAACAACATGTTGAATTCCCATGTACTTGATAAAACTAATAATAAATTAGTTTCTATTGTATAGCCTTATTTAAGAGGTAGCATAGTGAACCTGAGACTGATAGCTATCAATCCATTAAATCCCTTAATGCCCTTATTGTATTAGGTAAACCCTTTTGTGTGTATCTAAAAGTGTTGAGAAGTGTCATTGTACATTTATTTTTGCTTGAACCATTGTTAACCATGCCACTATGTATAGGTTTTGAATTAATGTAAGCCCATGTAAAGAGTGAATTTAGATCTAAATCATCCTAAGTAACCTCATTATCATCAAATTTAACTATAGGTTGTTTTGGTGATATACATGTAATTGTATAAATAATGTTTTCCAATGGATGACTGTATGTCAAAGGAAGAGAATATGAATTTTATGTATAATTTACCTCTATATTATTATTAGTTTGTGTTTCCTCATGCTTGGAAAATGGATCATAAAAAAATCAAACTTTGAATTTTGTATGGTTGTGGTCTAAAATCCTTTATATGTGTGCTAAGTTCAATAATGTTATCATCAATTAGATATTATATCTTGTGGTTGATCCTAAAGCATATGTTTGTAGAGTGTCTTATAAATTTATGATAATCATAGTATGAATTATTTTCATAACTATTAGGTAGATGAATATGCATATCCAACTTATTTTTTACAGGTAAATATATGAGTTTACACTCATGTAACTTTTGTAACAGTATGTGAGGAGGTTGAGGTGATCATGAAAACTACCTCTTCTATGGAGTGAATAGGAGAATTGTATTTTTAGGTTGTGATACTATATAGCTATTTATTTTCCTTATTCTTAGTGTAATTTATTTAACCTTGTAGTTTTGTCTTGTTTTGAAACTTTAGTTTTGTATTAGTTATAGCATTAGGTGCATATTTTATTTTTTTCAGATCTATGAGCTTAAATTCTTAACGTATCAATGTAAGGCATATCTCTTTGAAAGACTTAAATTTATTGGATGATGTAGACTCATGAGGTGGTTCAAAAAATATTTGATCAAAGTTGTCTTATAACTCATCTAACATAGGATTGGTCATCTTAGATAACATAATATTAAACTAAAGTACATATTTAGTTATTGATCCATATTTGAGTTTAGAAATTTGCACACAAGATTATTTATCATCAATTTTGATGGAGAAATGTGTTATAAATTGATCTTCCAAAGGGTTGGATGTTCTAACTTATTGGAGGGGGAGATCATAGAACCACCATAAAGCATAGTCCTTAAGACTACATGGAAATAACTTATTCAATAACCTATCATTAGATGTATATTCCAAAAATGCTTTGTGAAAGGATTTAAGATATTGCTTTAAACCACCGTTACCATCTATAATGAAAGCTTGGGAGATACAAAAATATATAGGTAATGGATAATTTACCATATTAGGGGATAAATTATTGTGAATAAAAACATGTGAATATATTTAATGACTAAATATAGAAGCACCTTGCTTTATCTACAACACCTTAGCCTTTAGAGCTAAAACATAATGCTTAAGGGAATATGAAATAGGCAAGTTTAATGATGTAACATGCAATGTCATTGTAGGATGGGCATAGATTGGCTATGTAGGAATATGAATGTAATATGAGAGAAACCTTGTTTTCTCCCTATACCTTGGGTGGAAATCACATATATAATTGGAGATACAGACATATGACTGGTAGCACTAGTAGTGGTATGGAAATTGGTACTTCCAAAAGGTTGGTTGATATCATTAAAATAATTATATTGTTCCTTAGATGTACTAGACTAAATAAGATTTTTATGTTCATATCTTGTTACATATATAAATTCATCATGATTGGGTTCATGCCAATAATTTGAGTTAATTTCCTCTCATTGGTGTCATAAAATCTATCAATAAAATATACACAAGCATGTCCTTGATTAACATCCATATTACTAGTTTCTTTTTCATGAACATTTTTAGATACAATATTCATAACAAGTACATTAGAAGGATGCATAACATGTGTTGTGGTATTTAACATAAAATTTAGACACATAATGGGGGTAAGAGGAATAAAATGTTTCATCTATGCCCTTTGGTTCTTAGTGGTAATAGCATCTCAAATTTAATGTCATGATAGTATGGATTAAATGAGGTTTGATATTGTTTATTATTTATTTTATAATTATTAATGTATAAATATTCAATCAATAAAATTACATAGTTGATACATATTTTTCATATCAAAGGAGGAAAAATCAATAATTATAATTCTAGATTGAGTCAAAAAATAGAAATACGTTCATCTTGTAGATACTAAAATATGGCATGCAATACTTGTAAATGACAAGTTTATCTTACATTTACCATACATGACTCTTACACATATATTCAATTATTATGCACCATTATCTCACATCAAAATGATTAATATTGACCTTAATCTTCCCAATTGTATAATAATTACCTACAATAAACCCATAATCTATGTCAAACTAATTATTTATCTTATTCAAAAATGTCTAGATCATCTAATTAATTTTTATATCTCCTAGACTAAACTATCAAATTTAGAACATACGATATGGATGGTTCTACTAGAATCTATTGCTTATAAACCACACCAAGCAATAGTCATAGTTTAAATTCAAATAATTATTATGGGTCAACCTATATGTCTATCCTATCGATGGCGTGATAAATTATTCTAAATAGGCTCTTATAGATATAAAATAGGCACAGACCTATTATTTATCAAGTTTTTACCAAGAACACATATAAAATCTATTGCACATCTAAAAAGACTTCCCTCCTTTTCCTTATTTTCCAATCAGTCATTAGGAGAAGGTAGTTACTAAGTCTACAACATTCTAATAGTCAATCCAAGATTTCTATTTTCCAAGTACTAAGTGCAAATATTCATAGGTTACATTCATTGAATGAGCATTTTCACACAAGAACCTCATAAGAGAGAACTAATATGGCTTGATACCCTCCTTGGAGTATTGGATATGTAGGCAGCACTCAACTAGTGAATGGGGTTAGTTGATGTCAACTCAACCCTCATTGCTTTCACTTTTCTAGAAATTAAAAAAATGCATACAAATGGATCCAAAATTATAGGTGAAGTATAAATATTTCTATTAATCATGCACATAATCAAACCTTAGGATCACACATAGAGTTGAAAGAGAAGTAGACATACCTACCTATGCCAAAATAGAGATAAAATTACACATAAATGGAACCATATAATATATATATTATCATCTAATATTTATAAAATGAGACTAAATGTATTGTCTGGGCATGCACAAATATATATAACCTGGTCTAAGCAACCTACAATCTAGTTTTTCACCTTGCTTGCCAATTGCCTACAATCATAGTCATCTAAAAATTAGTTAAATATTAAGTATCTCATCCTTTGTATTACTTTTCATATTTGTTAAGTATGTGTTAGCTTCATTTATTTTGCATTTAGATTGTATATATTAGTATATCATTAAAATATGAATTATTTTCCAATATTTCTCTCTAATTAGGGTTGATAACCACATTAACCTCAAAATTAAATTAAATAGTATGGGGAACTTGAATATTAAATAGAGCATATCCAAACCCTAGGTTTCCCTTAGGGTTCCTTCTTGTATTTTAAGGTTTCTTATATCTATAATAAAAGTCTAATTTTTCAAATTTTGATTTTTGATTGTCTCATATCAAAGACAATTCATACCTTCGCCTTTACCTTCTTCACACTTGCGTGTTTTCAATATATGCCATTTAAGCAAGCTATCTCTCCTATTCCTCTAAGACATAGGAATTTATTAATTGGTTTTCAACTTTAGTATAGTCATATTCTTTTGAATTCATCTAGATTTGTTAAATTAAATGCAATGAATATTCTTTCTTATTTCTCTTCTTTTGATGTTGCAATTAATGAATATGTGAAAATGGATGACTATGTTGACATGCCTAATTTATAAAATTATAATTAAGATAATCATGAATACCAAGATAAAATTACTTTAAATTACCTAAATGGGGTGGATCCTAATCAATTCAAATCTTTATATAATTTTCAAAACCAAATTATTCAAAACCCTCATGATTTGGAAAGAGTATTAAAGCTAATAATAAAGGCTAATTATAAACATCAACATAAGGTTTTTACATCAAATAAATAAAAATGTGTTCCCTTTAAAATTACTAATAAACCTTTTGTAGGTACTAATTTAACCATGTATGTTTAAAAACTGCCAATCCTATTATTCCTACATTTTCACCTTTGGTCACACATGTGTTACCCACCCAAGATGTGGGGGAAACACGAGTTTTATCACATGTTTCCATGGCCATATCTACCCAAATAACTTATACACATACTATATTGACTACATATGTCACATAAATATCCTTTCTTACTACATAATTCCTTGACAAAACTCTTAGAGTTTTGTAATAAAAAGTGTTTCGGTTAAAGAAAGGTGCATATAGATCTAGTCACTCTATGGACTCTCATGATTTATTGCATAACCCTTTATCCCTATATATTTCACCATATCCTTCATTTATGGGTTTTTTATCTCCTAAAATTCCCTTATATGATGATAAGGGTGATCCCAAGTAGCATTGTAGATTATTTTATGTAGCATGTTTGGATTATGCATCCAACAAAAAATTGTTGACCAAGTTATTCGTCTTAAGGATGATTTACTCTAGTGGTTCTATGGTCTACCATCCCAATCAGTAAATATGTTCAATCCCTTAGAAATTGTATTTCTAGAATTTTTATCTATAAATATTAGTGAAAATTTATCATATGCATGAATTTCCAAACTTAATCAATGGACTAATGGGCCATTCAGTGATTATATATTAAGGTATAATACCATGTTATCCAAGATGATTAATCATATGGATGATAATGAGCTTCAGTATATTTTCAATCAAATTTTACTTGTGCCACTCCATGATTCCATTGTATTCAAGAAATTTAATTCTTTTAATGAGTAATTACATATAGTTAGAGACTGAGAAGTCAATCTCATAACATTGAATAAGCTCAAGTACATTCCTACTACTACTACTACTTCAACATCCAAATCTTAGAGAAAGATAAATTACAAGAGTAAATAAAATGGTAATAATAATGAGGCCAACACTATAGTTAATGTAGTATCATAGACTACAAATAAGATTCTCTTATCCACTCCATAAAAGAGGCAATTTTCAAGGCTACCTCAAGTTCCTCATAGGCTATTTTAAAAACTACTAGAGTGTAACATCATATCACTTCCTCCATTTTAGATTGACATGAGTATACCCTTACCTAGAGGATGAGATCAAAATGCTTATTTTGATTAAAATTGATTTTTTGGTCACACTACCGATAAATTCTAAAAGTTAAGGCATGTGATATAAGATATTATTGATAACAACATAATAGACCTTAACACACCCACAAAGGATGTGAGGAAACAAAACAATGGAAACACAAAATTAAAAATATTTTTTGATCCTATTATGAATCACCCATTAATAATTGAAACCAAGGATACAAATCAATTTAATTTAAAATATAATACACAACCTCATTCTACTACTTAGGGAACCTCTTGGATAATATTATTATCACAGTGTCATGCATTATAACACAAAACCATTTGATTACATTCGATGATTGTGAGATTGTGGAAGATCATTCCAATATTAATGTGTTATTTTTTCAACCTTATGTGGATTCAAAAGCCATTCATACTATCATTATTGATAATGATTTAATTTCAAAGACTATAACAATGACACTTTTTCTTTCTCTTGGATACACACATGAGGATTTGATTAAGACAAGTAGGATAGTGAAGGGATTTGACAGACACTAGATAAATAATTTAGGACATATTATGTTACCTCTTAAGGTAGGCCCCACAATGATTAAAATACCACTCCTAATTTTTCCAAGTGCATGGGGTATTTAAGATGTTAGGATGTCCTTGCCTAAAAAAAATATGAACAATACCATCAATAGTGCACCGATGCATTAAGTATATAATTTACAACAAGGTGTAAAAGTTCTATGTATTCCATATGAATATTACTTTGTGTAATAGGTAGTTCCTACGCCACACCCACCCACACTATAGTTGGTTTTTACACCTATACAACATTACTCTTCAAATATAGTTATAACACCTATGCATTATTATTCTCTTGAGCTAGTTATTGTACCTATTCAAAACCATTCTCTTGATTTAGTTACTACACTTATTCAAGACCATATTTTATAGTTATATACACTAAATATTAAAATCCCTTCTACAAATCTAGTTATATAGCCTACCCAAGTTTATTATATTCACATTAGTAGAGTAGAGTAATAAAATTTCCTAGACTGATAATATTACAAAACTCATTATCTCAAAGATTAATTTGGGATTTGAGACACCTAGTATTCACTCTAACACCTAGTATTCAATCCATGTCCTATATTTCATTTATTAATAGTTTAGTGCATTTAATAATGAACAAAATAAATTATTATCCTATGGTTAAAATATTTTCATAGTATATGTTTCATCCTCAAGCAACTCATCATACAACATCCACTATAAGTGATGATAATGAGGGTTATAATATAACACAAGATTACTTTTCATATTTATATTTAGATTCCTATGTAGTTTAGTTTCATAAAATTGGTTCCTTCTAGATGAACCTTCCCATGTCTGATACCATAACTCCCCATGATTCCCCCATATATTGATTTATTGATTGACATCTTCCTTAAGAACACATTTTAAAAACAAATACCAAAAAAATTAAAAAATACAAAAAATTAAACTATTCCAAAAATACAAAATTAGGAAATGAGTATGGCATGATCACTATATTATTACATTTACATATATTTTTATCACATGTTTGTAGATTACATATTCTATTTTATATGCACATGAATTTCATATGGCATGTGAATGATATGTAGGCATACATTTTATAAATGGATATATAGATGTTGGAATTTTCGTATACCCATAGGCCATGCCAATGCAGGAGGCATATATTGCCATAGGTTATGATATTCACAAGTTATATCTTTACATGACCTTACCTTTAGCATTTTGAACTACCTTGATTGCTTACACATTCCTTAATATTGATCATATCTTCTACAATTTACATGGATATTCTATTTACTATGTTTTGACATGGACATATTTGGATGGTGTAGACTAATATTCATGTTTTATACTTATTTGATGTTGATTACTTTTATATTAGGTTAGTTAGTACTTACCTATTATATGGAGACCTTTGGCCTTGTTTATGGATCTTTAACCTTGTTTGTTTTAGCATTTATTTCCCCTTGTTTATGGCTCCTTAGCCTTGGTTGTGGAAAATTTATTGTCCCTGATTTGTGGCTCCTTAGCCTTATTTTATGTGGTATTTATTTCCCCTTTTTGTCACTCTTTATCCTTGTTTATTGGGGAATTTATTGACCCTTTTTTATGGCTCCTTATAAAAAAAATTATTGCATTTATTTCCCCTTGTTTGTGGTTCCTTAGCCTTAGTTGTGTGACATTAATTACCCCTTGTTGATGGTTCATTATCCTTCTTTGTGTGACATTTATTATTCTTGATTTATGTCTCCTTAACACTATGTGTAACATTTTATGGTATGGTGTGAAATTTTTTATTTAACTTCTTGAAATTCTTGTGATTTGTGAGTTTATGGGTGTAATTATCCATATCACACATCTCCCCTCTTGTATGTTTTGTCATGATCCATATCATGCACTTTTACTCTATATTTTCATTTAGATTATTTGTCACAAATTATTCTTATTGGGTAATTAATTTCTATGTACTTATTGACATACCACTTACATTCCTTTACATTTCATATGCTACATATAAGATTTTATGTTATATTCCTTTATATGATGACATATTATTCACATGTTACATAGTCTCACATGATTACATATTTAAATAAAACATATTGCAATTGAATTTTATTTTTAGATGAGTGAATTTTAGGGTACATCCCTCACCTCTAAATGGGTGCATGTTATTAGGATTTGTCATAGAGACTTAAGCCTCCATGAGATAAAATTTTAGATTTTGGATACAATTTACAAGGTTCAAAGTTTAAAGTGCTTAGATAATGGATATTTATTGATTACATATATATTTTGGGGGTATATGTAGGGCATATGTGCTCTATTTTATAGGACATGAATTCAAAAAATTTAAATTTTTTATATATGAGATACACGTATCACATAGATGCATGGCATTCTATATCATAGTATCACTAAGTAGTTTAGATTATGGAACATGAAGTTGTTTCATGCATGGACATTTTTCAAAGTTCACTAATATTAACATTGATTATTTTAGATCATGCAAACAAATTATTAGATTTTATAAATTTTATCACCAAGTAGTTGATATTATGAGGCATGGAATTAATCCATGTGCATTTGGACATATCTAGTTGTTTCTAAACACATTTGAATATTATCAAGCAATGAAACTATACATATATAAGTCGATCTAGAGTAGTTTATTCAAGTTAAAATGCATAATTTGGAAGAGGTTTTGTGTCACTCAAGGCCTAATCATCACTCTAAAATCCCATTATGTGGATCCCACCTTATATTTTTGGGTTATAATATCGATGTTAGATTAGTTACATATGGGTTTGGGGAATTTTTCTTCAAACCCATGGCCCTTACCTTAGTTAAATTTAAAATTGGGGATTGATCACACTCACTTTCAACAAGTTCTCTAAGTGATTCAATGAGAAATAATGGCTATCCAATGCATCACTATGGAAGCATTATCTCTAGCAAGTTATAGGGAAATAAGGTTCACCCACATACAAGTGTATTCTTTCCTTACTTGTAAGTTCCATTTTCTAATTTACACATTTTCATAATTCTAATTTATGGACATTGACTAACACAAGTTCATTGCAAGTTTAATTGGAGCATATTGCATATTTTTAGCTCTATCCTAAAGATAAAGTGTGTCTATACACTCAATTACATTTCTTTATCCCTTTAAAATAGATTTTCATTAAATTATAATATTAGAATAAAAGTGTAGCATTTCTAGTTACTAAAATCTAGCACGAGATACTTGAAAATGAAAAAATTTCTTGCCTTTACCCTACATGGATTATGAACACATAATTGACTCTTTTTCACCATTATATCACATCCACATGCTTACAATGAACCTTAACCTTCCCAAGTTGCTAACAGCCATTGATAAGAAACCCACAATCTATATCAAACCAGCTATTTATCTTACTCAAATATTTTCAAATCATCATATCAGTTTTCCTATCTCCTAGATAGACACGTAAGATTTTGAACATACTATATGGATGGTTTTGTCTAAATTTTATAGTTTTGTAATGTGCCAAAAAAAATCATATTTTCAATTCAAATCATTCTTATGGGTCAACATGTATGTCTAGCATGTTAGTGGCATGAGAAATTATCCCAAAGAGTCTTTTATAAATATAAAATAGGAAGACCATTTATTTATATATCACTTACCAAACACACATATACACGCTATTTCATGTGTTGTAGTGATTTTTTTCCATTTATATTTTACTACCCATTCAAGGTATTTTCATTGATTTTCCTCTTTTTTACTTTCCATGATGACTCCAAAGCCAAATGAACAATGCAACACCATAAGTAAATCCATATGTAATAAATCATGAATATGAAATTTTAATGAATCATTGTAAATTAAATGACTTGTTTAAATTATTAATTCTTTTATAATTAATTAATAGATTTAAATTATTGAAAGAGAATCAAAATAAATGCCAATAAAAGAGTTATGTATTAGGAGTCATGGGTCAAATTATTTGTTTTTAGAATTGACATTATATTTTATATGCAAAATTAAAGTTAAAATAAATATTATGAATAATAAAATCAAACATGGGAAAACTCTAGTTAGAGTAAAATTAACTTTAAGTTGAGTTAGTATATAGATCATTGTGAGGGGTTATTCTTTCTTTCAAGTTGTTCTGGAAGATATGGCTGAAAATTTGTATGTCCTTTGTGCTTTACCAAATTCAAGCAATGGAATGCAAGTAAGTGGGGGAGATAAATATTTGGATTTATGGTTTTTCATGGATAGATAATCCATTGAAAATATTAATATTTCTTGGTTTTGTGAAACTCAATGATTTCCACAATTCTTATTGAAACCCTATGTATGGTTTTTGTACCAAGTGTACCCAATCTGATTTTATGGAGAGTTTATGAATATAGACAAGTCTTTTTTACCCATTAAATATGTTGTTCATATTTCTATTTTTGTGTGAGAGGAATAATTTCCATCCATTTCACTTAATTTTGAGTTTTTATGTTGGTTATATGAATTTATTCCACCATGGGTTTGTCACCTTCACCTCCATACTCCTCCATGCTTCTCCCATTTTTAGTTTCCATTGCTTCCCAAATTTATTTCCTTTTTATGATTTCTAGGTAAAAATACATAAAAACTCCACAAAAAAATCCTATGAGAGAGTTTTCCTTCTCAAACATAGAGTAAACCACCTTCCCAATGGTGATTTAGCGATTTGTTTCTAAAGTTGTGTCACTGCGCATTGGGCAAGTCATAAAACCAAGCAAAACATAAGTGACATAAATTTTTAACAATAGTGTTTGGTAAATTTAATGAGGATCAAATGATTCATTAAATTTATTAAATTTGAAGGGAATCTTCCCCTTTCAAAATAATATTTGTGACTCTACTAAAATGAATCCTAGAAGTGATGTAACACAACCCATTATTTTGATATGTTTAGATTTGTATCACTACCTAAGGTCTGATTTGTGATTGTAAAAATTGGTAGCATGGATATTTGATGGCAAAGAGTAGAAATAAACAAGAAAAAAATATTAGAGGAACCTAAAATAAGGGTTTATTGGATTATTCTAAATGATGATATAGAAATAAATGATTTCCTTTATATGTATTATTTCAAATAATATCCAATTTTTAAGATTGTTGATAATCCTAACAGAGTGCAATTTTTAAAATATTTATATGGCACTATAAAAATCAAATGAAGAGAAATTTTCCCACTTCAAAAATTACACAAGTTGGAGCAAATGAAAAATGAAGAAGATCTTATTAATTCAACCCAAGATAAATAATTCATGGAAGAGTGCATTTAAAACCCATTTACATCCTCATAAAAATATGACATAAATATTAAGCATAGAAATTTACAAACTAGTAAAGAGGATATGCATGATGAATTTGAACACAAGCACACACAAAAAATAGAAAAGGCAATAGAAATCAACAAAAAACTTCCAGTAAGCTTGAGTGAAATAAAATTTTGGTCCCAAACCCATCTTTTTAGGCATCTAAAGAATATTTGGTTCAATCATTCATTGTATAAAAGCCATTAGAGTACCCACAAAGTAATATGTTCAAGGTATGTATCATGTTTTTTCTATTATAAATATCAATTTTTAACATACTCCTTATATGCATGAGAAAATTGTGTGTCATATGTCCTTTTAAAAATACAATTAATATTTGCATCCCTGTTGTTTATGGTTAAGTATTTGAGTCTATATTTATCTTTACACCCATAACTCATGTTTTTCCCATTTATACAATTAAAACTATGTTTTTGTTACTTATTTATTTATAAGAGTTGTCTTCATATTACCAAAAAATTTCTCACATGGGTTTATATTTTTCCCATATTGTGAATGGTTATATTTAGATTAGTTGTTTTTCCTTTCCCCTTATGAATAGTTTACTTTTATGGACAATTTTTGCTTGTGTATTTCTCTTTTATTTTTAGTTTTTTATCTTTTTCTTTTTAATTTATGTATGTGTGTATGTGTTCATGTTCAATACACATAACATTGATTTCATGTTTTCCCTTGCCCGTGTTGGTATCTTGATCCCATAAAGTGTTTGGTTTGTTTTGTTCTTTTATAGAGAATCTATTGTATTAGTGAAGATTTGGCAACAATTTTGCAAATACACTTGCTTTAGAGCTATATATTTGCTCTTCATGTATGTTCCTATAATCAAGAGGAAAAGGATATGTATACATTCAAAATAAGATATGATGATTGATTGGAAATCAATTATTTCTCATGGTGTTCTGAATTGTTTGGGAGCTCATTGTTCTTATTGAACAATTTTGGGATTAATTTATTTATTGAACATCATTATAGGTAGAATTACAAATTAGAGAAAATTTTGAGGTTGATTTAGATTCATATATCATATGTTGTTCCTATTAAAATTCTAAGAGATTAGACACACTCTACTTTAAAATTTCCCCTAAAATTGTCTTTTAAAATGGAATCATTACCACTTAAGATATATGATGATTTAGGTATAGAGAAGATGAAAAATTAAATATGCGGGTAGCTACTTATTATGTTTCTTGTTATTTTTGGGTGTATATGTCAATTGAAAGAATCATTTCAAAAATATTTTTATGACTTGCCTATTAAGGGTTATTTTCACTTTCACTTATAATTTCATGGCTTTTTAGGGAGTTTTTTAATCCTCTTAGGGAGAAAATCCCACGGATCAACCAATTTTATCATACCCCTAAAAAATAATGATTTTAAATAGATGTTGTATTGTGTGAGTCTAGGAAACATTTTATTTTTCATAACATTTTCACTCATCATGATTGGAATTAAGACCCAAAAGGATATTCAAGATGTATGTCATCATGGTGGATGATTATGAAGATGATTTGTTGAGACACTATCAAAATTTGGTTGTGTTTTGTTATTGTTGGGTCAAATGATTATGTTACTTTATTTCACAATGATCATGTAACTATGATCATTATATGTAACATTAATTTGCAAATAAGTGTTTAAGTTTCGTATTTAAACAATGCTTATAATATCTACATGAGTGGTAATAAAAACTTATGTGCTTCCATTAACAATATTATTCATTCTGAGATTAAAATGGATAACAATGAAAATTTTCATATTATGGGTAGAGGGTTTGTCATTATCTTTAACAATCAAGGTAAAAGAAGAGCAATCCAAGACACTTACTATATACCAAATCTAAAACATTATCTTTTGAGCATTGGAAAACTAGTCTAAGAAGGATATAGAGTCTTGAAGGAGAAAAGATAGATCACAAATTTGATAAGGATGAGAACAATAAAAATCTAAATAAAATTCAAAAGACAAAGAAACATATGTTTCCCCTTAAGATGCAAACTGATTTTACATAGGTTTCAGTCACTAATATTAAGAATTTGAAGAGTATAATAGTACTAAATTATGCATTCTTTAAAATAGTCATCAAATACCCATACAAACTTTGGCATTTAATGTATGGACACTTGATTTATTTTGGATTAATTTATCCAAGAAAGATATGGTTAAGGGTCTACCAACAATGGTATAACTTGATAGAAAATGTGAGGCATTCATCTTAATAAAACATCATAGGTATCCCTTTAAATAAAGTTTATATAAGAAGGAAAAAACACCATTAGAGTTGGTACACTCAGACTTATGTGACCCAATGAAAAATCCCACCCATTCCAAGAATAAATACTTCTTAACTTTCATAGATTATTACAAGAGGAAGACTTGGATTTATTTCTTAAAACATAAATCTGAAAGTTTCAATAAATTAAAGTGGTTCAAAGAATTAGTTGAGAAATAAAGTGGACATTGCATCAAGGTTATAATAATATATAGAGGGGGAGAGTATGTCTCCAAATAATTTCTAATTTTTTGCAAGAATGAAGGCATTGAAAAGCAATTCACTATCAGGTACACTCCATAGTAAAATGGAGTGGTTGAAAGGAAGAATAAAACCATCCACAATATGGATTAAAACATGTTGAAATCCAAGGGAATTATAAATGAATATTTTGGTGAGGGTATAGCAATAATAATATACTTTCTAAATATATGTCCCATAAAGGTTGTACAAGATAATATTCCATAATAAATGTGGACAAATAACAAATATAGTGTGGATTACCTAATAATTTTTTGGAGCATAACATATGCATTTGTGCCTAAGTAAAATAGGCAAAAATTTGATGATAAAGGATAAAAGTGTATCTTAATTGGTTATAGTGAAGAGTCTAAATCATATATATTGTACAACCCTATTACCAAGAAGATTATGATCAACAAGGACATTGAATTCATTTAGAATGAATCATGGGATGGCACTATTGACACTGCCCTATATATCTCAGTAATGGTACCCATGGATGATATGGAAGATGGAAAT
Source organism: Torreya grandis (assembly GCA_037957365.1). Taxonomy (NCBI): domain Eukaryota; kingdom Viridiplantae; phylum Streptophyta; class Pinopsida; order Cupressales; family Taxaceae; genus Torreya; species Torreya grandis. The sequence goes on from JARHVA010001950.1 coordinate 2,894,804, forward strand.
TAAGAGATAACTACCATCAGTTAATTTGAACTAGTCATAAATTAATAAGGTGAACCTTTGGTAGCACTTCCATCTACATCATATTTTAAAACATACTTCTCATCCAAGCACTCCAGCAGTAGTTCATATCCAACCCTCATTTTTTATTTCCAAGAAAGGTAAAGGGTTTAAGGGAGATTTATGATAATATAAGGTATGATGATCTTGATGAAAATATGAAATTTTATTTATTTTCTCAAAGTGATACTGTATGTTTTGAATAAGAAGTGAAAGAAGAGAAATTGTGTAAGGCCATGGATGAAGAAATAGATGTCATAGAAATAAATAAAACACGGTAGCAATATAAGTTACCTAAAGGTAAATAAGTGATTAGAGTTAAGTGGGTATATAAGACCAAGAGTACAACAAAGGGGAAAATTGAGAGGCATAAATCAAGGCTCATTATTGAGGGTTACAAATAACATATTAGAAGAGATTATGATGAGACATGATTTTGTTGAAAGAATAAAAACTATGTATATTGTACTAGAAATAGCTGCCCATCACTAATGGAAGGTTTATAAAATGGATGTGAAGTCTACCTTCTCAAATAGAGTGTTGATAGAAGAGGTATATGTTGATAATCCACCTAGATATGGAGTCCTAGGACAAGAAGGCAAGGTGTACAAGCTAAAACAAGCACTATATGGGTTTAAGCCATCACCAAGGTCATGATATAGTAAAATTGGTTCATATTTTATTAGTAATAGATTATAAAAAAGTGGTAGTGAGCCCACACTTTACATCAAATTAATACTTGGTAATATTTTGATTAATGTCTTATATGTATATGATCTAATTTTGATAATAAATAATGATCTCTTTTTTGTTGAATTTAAAGAATACATGAAAAGAGAATTTGAAATGATAGACTTAGGCTTGTTAAAGTATATCTTGGAATAAAATTAAAACAAATGGATCATGTCATATTCATCTGTCAATCTATGTATGACACACAAATATTAAAGAGATTTATAATGCTGAATAACAAGCCTACACTAACACCAATAGTCACAGGTCTAAATTTGAGTAAAGAAGATTGTAGCAATGAAGTGCATCCAAACTTATACAAGAGAATAGTTATAATTATAATGTACTTGATAGATTTTATGCCTAATATGATGCATGCAATAAGTATAATTTATATATTCATATAAACACTTAAGGATACACTGGTAAGAAGGTAAGATAATCTTGAGATATGCCAATGGCACCAAGAGCTATGGCATTTTATATGCTACATCAAGTTAATTTTGGTTGGTTGGATATATTAAAAGTGATTGGAAAAGTAGTATATATTATAGGAAGAGAACATTAGGATATGTATTTAGCATGGGTTTAGGGGTCATTTCATGGGCATCCAAGAAATAACCTATAGTTTCTCTCTCTATAGTATAAAATGAATATATTACATACATCAAATGCAATTGTATATCAAGCTATTTGGATTAGGATAATCTTAATTATCTTGAATGAGGCACAAGGAGATGTTAATTTAATATATTATGACAATAAATCCTTAATATCCTTGATGAAGGATCCATTTTTCCATGGATGGAGCAATAATATTCATATTTGTTATCACTTCATAAGGGAACTATTACAACATGGTGAGATTGAACATCATTTTTTTATATTTGAGAAATAGGTTTCTAACATTTTTAAAAATCCCTTGTCAAAATATAGTTTTGATTATTTATGAGAAAGATTATGAGTCATAAATGTATGAACATTAGCTATGGAGGTTCATATGTTGGATTCAAAGACCTACAATGAATCTTTAGAGTCTAACAAGTTGGCTTCAGAGTCTTATAGAAAAGATCTATAGTCCTATAGTGAAGCCCTAGAGTCCATCATCAAAAATACATAAACCATTAATTAATCTCTAGATTCCATTAGTGAAGCTCTAGATTCCATCACCCAATAGCTAGGGTCTAATAGGTTGGCTTTGGAGTCCAATGGTGTAGCTCCAGACTTTTTTAGAATGAATATAGAAGGAATGTAGATGAAAAGAAGTAAAAAATGTGTTTTTGAGGATAAAAACACTCTATAAATCATGGACATAAGATAAATATTAAGGGGGAGTGTTTAATATTATAGTATTTTCCTCTAGCCACTTCATACATCACTCTTTCCCAATACCAGATATCTCTTATCATAGGCAAATTTTTGGAGCTCACCAATTTTATTAAATGCACTAATGGTTTATTTTGAGTCATTAAGCTAAGTGATAAAGGTAAATGATAGGACAATAAGATTTTTTTGAGATATATATTATTAGTGTAGGTATTTATTTTTCCCTATTTATTAATTAGGGAAATTTTATTTCTTGTGCATACATGAAGTTTTCCTACATTTGTGGGATAGGCTAGCTTATGTGGAGGTGTGTGTCATAGATGTGTCATAATAATGTAATAAGTAACTCCCTTGATGGGAGTTACTTCTCTATTCTTATCACCTTGTAACCACCTTTCATGGAAGAGTTACATTCTATTCTTGGGGTGCCTTGTCCACCTTTTATGGAGGAGTTACTTACGTCCTCTCCTATTTGTATTCCTCACTTTGGCCATCTTATGCTAATAAAATTTTGGTTTTCTCCATTTTGTCTTGTGCAATTTCTCTTATTGTGTTATTTTCAAATTGCTTTGGCATCTATGTGGTGTGCACTTGTTTATCTTGTGTGATCACATCTCCATTGCACTCGCATTATCCAGATTTTGGCAACAACTCTAATATGGTATCAGAGCTACTCTGGTAATCGTGTGCTTGGTTATGCTAGTAGTTTATTTTAAAATTCTTACTTTGCTTTCCTAGTTTAACTCAGTTGCATTTGAGAGTTTTGGTAGAGTTTCTTGAAAACTCATGCAAACCCATACCAAAATCTGTCAAAAAAATTACTTCTATTGAGTTTTATTCAGATCTCCCTTTATATATCTGAGTTAAAATTTGCCAAGACATCTTGATTGATCTATTGTGGCTTCAGTAAGGTGAAGGAATTTTTTTGTCATTTTTGCAAAAAAAACCCTATTTTGAGTGTAGCAAGCACAATTGATGGCTTCAGCTATGAAGAGTGCCTTTCTTCACAGAGACCTAGAGGAGGAGATCTACATGGAGCAGCCGTCAGGGTTTGTTCAAGATTCTTCCTTAGTATGCAGACTTAAGAAATCTATCTATGGCCTCAAACAGGCCCCTCAAGCTTGGTATGCCAAGATGGATTCCTTCCTTCTCACAGTGGGTTTCACTAGGTGCCATTCTGATCTCAATGTCTAATTCTCATGACAGGATGATTCACTCTTGATTTTGGTTCTATATGTTGATGACCTTTTAATCACCGGGAGTTCTTCATCGGCTATTGCAGCGGTGAAGGCATCTCTCCAAGATAGATTTGACATGATAGACTTGGGTTTATTGCACTACTTCCTTGGCATTGAGATCTCACAGTCAGATTCAAGGATTTCTCTTGTATAACCTAAGTATGCTCTTGACTTATTGGCTTGATTTCACATGGTTGATTGCAAGCCATCTCTGACTCCCTTTCTATTACGATTCAAGCTTGAGACTGATTGTTCTTCACCATTAGTTGATGCCACTTGATATTAATAACTTGTTGGTAGTCTCATCTACTTGACTCACACCAGGCCTGACATTTCATAAATAGTGGGACTTGTCTCCAAATTCATGTAGGAACCCCATGAGCTACATTGGAAGGAAACTAAGAGGATCTTGCATTACATATAGGGTTCACATAGATATGAGATTCATTACAGATTTGGCATAGAGGTTGACTTGGCTAGATATATAGATTCAGACTAGGTTGGTGATTCACAGACTCGCAAGTCCACTTCAAGTTACAATTTCTCTCTAGGTTCTAATCCTATCAGTTGGTTTAGCAAGAAGCAGAATGCTATTGCTATATCATCCATAGAGGCAAAGTATAGGGGAGTTGTTAATGCAGCTACTGAGGCTATTTGATTTTAGGGGATTCTTTCTAAGTTTGGCATTCCAATCAGGTAGCCCACCATCATTTATTGTGACAACTAGAGTACCATTTAGATTTGTAGGAATCCAGTTCAGCACTAGCGGACCAAGCACATAGAGATTCACATGCATTTCATTCGATAACTTATTCATAGTCAGGTCATTGACTTGATATTTTGCTAGTCTTCAGAGTAGGTTGCAAACATCTTCACCAAACCTTTCACTAAGAGCAAGTTAATTCATCTATGAGCTCTTCTTGGGGTGTGGTCCACATCTGTAGTAGCATCATCTTTTGGGGGGGCCTTCTAGCCTCTTCTCTTATTTTATGTCTCTCTTTTAGGGGGAGTTTTTTCCTACAAGTTTTCTCCTTTTCTCTATCTTATGGGAGATTGCATTTGTACATGGGTACCTCATTAGGCCTAGTTGTCAGGACCCATTTTATATTTCCACACTGCCCACCTAAGTTGAACTTATGGAGGGGTATTAGTGTACATTTTTATTTTTACCTATTTATTAATTAGGGAAATTGTATTTCTTGTGCATACATGGAGTTTTCTTACATTTGTGGGATAGGCTAGCTTATGTGGAGGTATGTGTCATAGATGTGTCATAGGTGTCATAAGAATGTCATAAGTAACTCCCTTCATGGGAGTTACTTCTCTATTCTTAGCACTTTGTCACCACCTTTCATGGAGGAGTTACATTCTATTCTTGGGGTGCCTTGTCCACCTTTTGTGGAGGAGTTACTTACGTACTCTCCTATTTTTATTCCTCACTTTGGCCATCTCATGCTATTCAAATTTTAGTTTTCTCCATTTTGTCTTATGTAATTTCTCTTATTGTGTTATTTTCAAATTACCTTAGCATCTATGTGGTGTGCACTTGTTCATCTTGTGTGATCACGTCTCCATTGCACTCACATTATCTAGATTCTGGCAACAACTCTAATATATATATCAAAAAAATAGATAATAAAATAGAATACAATAAATATAGAATATCAAAAAGAGATGTAGAAGTAGTAACATATGGAATAATGTGAGAAGGTAGAGCATAAAGCAAAAAAATAGTAGTGAAGAAGTGTAGTAGTTTTATGCACCTAAAATATCTCACGTCATTATTGTTGACTAATATTCATATTAGTTGACACTAATTCGGATTAACCTATTTTATTCTGTTAATTTATCCTATTTCTAGAAACTTATTTTCTATTTCCCTTCCATTATCCTACATTAACTAACCTTATTCATCCCATCCCTTCACTAATTCTATCCTAATTCCTATTATTCTAATCTAATCCTAGTTATCTATTATATGGGAATTTTTAATTCCCGTAACCCCACCTACCCACCTACTAACCTACACCCTAGCCTTTCCTACTTCTTTATGTCCCTAATCATATCCTAATCCCCATCTAACTCCCACCTAATCCTCCATTATCCCTAAGCTAATCAAGAAGCTTTTATAATTAGATATGTAACTCCAAGTCTCTAGAAGTCTCTAAACTAGAGACTTCTAAATAATTTTAAATTCCCCTAAAATTCCCTCCACTTTACTAGTTACAATAACTCTCCCTCCATCCTTAAACCATCTAAGCAATTTCATAAAGCCTTCATGCCCAGTTAACAACTTGAATTTTCATATCCAATCCATGTCTAAGCATCCATTGAATCTAATCATCCAAGTCATTTGATCAAGCATCCATGTCAATCTGAGTCTACATGCAATGAATCACAAATCCTAGAAAGAGGTTATTAGAAGCAAGGATTGGTAAGTTATATCATTTTGATTTGTTTCTAGAATATTTCCTAATTAGGTAGTTTATTTTTTGAGTTTGAATTAGCTTGTTAAATTCATATAGTGTGCTCAAAATATCTCTACATTTTGGCAACCGTGATGGGACCATCCCTCCCAAACTAATAATTTTGAATCCTAGATGTGTTTTTGTTAACTTGTAAGATCAACTAGTAGAAAGAAAATCTCAAAATTTTGATTTTTTTACATGTATAGGTTACAGTCATGAGATTACATTGGTAATCATGGGTTTATCCTGTGCAGTCATAATATTTCCCTCATGAGTCATGACTTTACTTTGACCAGGAAGCTTAACTGCTAACCATTTGTCTTAATCATGTAGGTTTCTTCCCTTTGACAATCCCATGACTCAGAAATAGAGATATTGTTAGGTAAGTTGCATTATTATCTAGCCTAGTGATGATATTATAAATCGCTAATAGTTTTGTGTTATAGGTCTAACCATTTGACAAACTCATGACTTACCCAGCCATGACTTTCTCTTACTAGTCATGGGATTATCAATCCCAATCATAATTTTATAAACTACTAATGGTTTTGTGTTGCAATTCCATTTGTTTGACAAACTTGTGACTTACCTAGTCATGAGTTTGCCTTGGTAATCATGGTATTGGGATTGTAAGTCAAAATTTTGTAATTTTATATAAAACCACAAGAATTGATTAGTTATTTTTCATCTTGTAGGTTTTGTATTGATAATATTTATCTCATAGGAGGTTTTATCATCATATAGGTTTAACATATTTTGCTTAGAAACACTTTTTGATCTAAATGCCTATCGACCAACTAATCATATTTTGTAAACCAAGTGTCTATCAGTGTTGTTATCATGTGACTATTTACAAGGTTAGCAAGAAAGGGTAAAGCTAGAAGGACCTCCCAAGACAAACCCATACCAATCCTTAGCCTTTTCCATATCTTGACAAAACCACCACTTTTAGCATTTTTATAATCATAGAATTGCACTACAGAGTAATGGTATTGTGGTCTAAATCACAATTTTGTAATTTTGGTATTTTGACTATTATTATATCTATTGTTCAATCTTTAAAAATTATCAGGAAAGGTTAGGGTAACATCTTTAAGATAAATTCTTTTATTCACATTTTGTCAAAATTTTATTCACTTTGGTAGAAATTTAGGTGTCCATTTTGAAAATTTAACATTGCACCCACATCAACCTTTAATCTATCACAAAACACCTAAGACATTTTTAACATTTGTATAAACTATCTTAACTTACATAAATATCAATTTTGGTCGCATACCATAATCTAGAAAATTTTAACATTTTTCACAATATCAAAACTATCTATTTATCCTTAGTAGCAATATTTTCATTTTGAGTCATAGTTTTGTGGTTTACAACAAAACTATAACTAATGATTCATAGCTAATCATGATTTTGTCAATTTCAATCACAGGTTTGTCTAAAAGTTGTAGTTTTTGTAGTTAACCATCATGATTAGCTAATTTATTTCAAAATCATAACTCACAAATCACTAGTTTGTCTTAAAATTCATGGTTTTATATTGTATAGTTGTGATTTTGTACCCATTTTTACCTTCAAAATTATCCTTTCTGAGAGTGTTTTTTGAGTCATTTTTTATGATTTTTGTGTCACTCCAAGCCTCCTATAAAGCCCAAAATTTCCTTTAGAAGTGAGGGGCTCCACCCCTCAACCTTTCCATACCCCACAATAGGGAACACATAAAGGGCATCTCCCCTTGACCCCATAAGGGGTGCTATCCCTTGACCCTACTAGGGGCTACCACCCTTAGACCCCCACATCATGTCCGGCTCATGCCAAAGAAATTATAAATCCAAATCATGATTTTTTTAGGGTGTTTTATTAAGGCATATTTTACTAACATATTATTTTTTCCAAGGATCATTTTTCTAACATCATCTTTTAATTCATAATTTGAGTTTAACATTTTGTTTTACAGGTTACCTTTTTTGAGTGCCACCTAAACTATTAACTGCATGCTTGTAGGCCACCTATTAAAGAATCCATTTAGCACTTTAAAAATCAATTTTTGATTATCTATTTTTTTTCTACATATCTCTTATTGTAAATAAACTTGTTCTTTGTATGTAATTATGTGTGTTAACTTGTAAATAATCATTATATTATGCCCCTCACACATAGGTAATTAGTTGATTAATCAATTGTATCATGTGTTTCCCTATTTATTAATCCCCCTATAGGAAAACACATGATGTGGATTTTATCCCCATGCATGGCCTTAGTTTATATTGGTTAGTGTCATGTATTTCATCACCACACATTGACTAAACTCCATGTTATAATGGAGTATAATAATCAGGGATAGTTGTCATTAGGCTAAGCATTTGACCCCATACAAGTTATCCATGAAGGGGAAGAGTTAACTCTCTGAACTAGGCATAAGATAACACCCTATATGGGCTTGAACCCTAACTTACCTTTGTTTATATTATGGATTCCCCTAGAGAGCCCATTTAGCCTATCATAGGATCTTTTGTCATTAATAGGTGTACCACTACAAGAGTTAGTATCAGCTCTAAAGTAACCATTATATATGAGTAGGGTTAATAGGGTCTATTTTATATCATAATGGTTCACCATCCTATAACCTCACATATAAATCCATTATATGGTGCAAACCTTAGGATACACACCCTTAAGTTTACTAATCATAGGTGTGGCTTACTTGGTTGGGTATGTGTTATGCTAAACCCATATTATTTGTGAGTTGAGTTATCCTTTAACTATCCAAACCTATCTAGATCCTTTGCATGTATAATCTTATATATCCTTACCAAATCTCTATCCCATCATCATTTGTATAAATCCTAGTCATCATCTTTTGCATCCTATCATTATACATATTGTATTTATCCCATCTTATCTTGTCTAGTCATACCTACTTATCATAATTCACACCCCCATATTACCTTGTACACATCATATATTAAGAATAAATACAAATTTTGATGTGGAATAATTTCACAAAATCATAATAATAATATATATAAATAGAGATGTAGAAAGAACAAAAAATAAACATGCAAAATAAGAAGACTAGATTTAACATGGTTCACCCAATATGGGCTATATCCACCATAAAACATTTGCTTAGATTTTATTACAAGCCACAAGAGTATAAACCACTCTCAAATTAGTCTTCTCACAATTACAATGCATAAATATTGTTTGGATCTGTGCTTAACAAACCCTTCTAAATTCACACCTGAATTCACACATTATATTCTTCCTTCTCAAACCCTAGTTCTCTTGATATATTACCTAGGAAATATCCATCAATACATAATATATCAACAAAATGATATTATAAAATAATGGGTACCAAAACCATGGGCATAGATTCAACTTCTCCTTTGTTACTAGCTTGGTTAACATATTAGCAGGGTTCTTATCTGTATGGATCTTCTCCAGCTTCAACTCACCATCCTCCAATACCTGTCTAATGAAGTGGTACCTAAGTTGTATATGCTTTGTTCTTGAATGAAAGGTTGTGTTCTTAGCCAAATGAATTGCACTTTGACTATCACTGTATAATCTGTAACTCTCTTGCTCCTTTCCTAGCTCTTCCATGAATCGTGTCATCCATATCATCTCTTTGCTAGCATCTGTGACTGCAATATATTTTGCTTATGTAGTTGACAAGGCAACAACCTTCTACAACTTTGATATCTAGCTAATCGCCATTCCACCAACAGTGAAAACATATCCTGTGGTGCTCCTTCTGCCATCTAGATCACCTACCATATCTGAATCTACATAACCATCTAGAGAAGTATCTGAACCTCCATAGCACAAATGCCTACTGCTGGTCCCTCTTAGATATCTAAGGATCCACTGAACTGCTTTCTAGTGCTCCTTTCCTAGATTGGCCATATACTTACAACTCCCACTACTTGGGCAATATCCAGTCTAGTACATACCATTGTATACATTAAGCTCCCTGCTATGGAAGCATATAGAACTCTACTCATGTACTCTACCTCATCATATGAATTAGGACATTGTTCTTTACTCAATTTTAAATGTCCAGCCAAAGGTGTGCTTACCGGTTTTGCATCCTACATATTGAATCATTTCAGCACCTTATTCACATAATCCTCTTGAGACAAAATCAACCTGTGATTTTTCCTGTCTATCTTAATGCTCATGCCAAGGATTTTCTTTGCTACTCCCAAATCCTTCATGGAAAATGTGTGAGCTAATTTCACCTTAAGTTCAAAGATATCCTGCATGTGTGATCTTACAACCAGTGTATCATCTACATACAACAATAGAATAATATATCTACCATTATCCAATCTCTTAAAATACACACAATGGTTAGATTGACACCTACTATAGCCATGCTCAGTCATAAACCTGTCAAATCTCAAATACCATTGTCTAGGAGTTTGCTTGAGGCCAGACAAGCTTTTCTTCAATTTGCACACTAGTTTCTCCTTACCTTTGACCTCAAATCCTTCCGACTGATCCATATTTATTTCTTCATCCAAATCTCCATGAAGAAACATTGTCTTAAAATCAATTTGCTCAAGATGTAAATCCTCAATAGCAACTAAAGACAATAAAGTCTGTATAGAAGTCATTTTAACAACAGGGGAAAAAATCTCACCAAAATCAATACTTAGTTTCTATGCAAATCCTTTCACTACCAACCTGGCCTTATCTCTCATCTGTCCATTCTCACCTTCCTTCAATCTTTAGATCCATCTATTCTTTAGTGTCTTCTTCCTGCTGACAACTCAACTAAATCCCATGTTTGGTTCTCTTTCAAGGAATCAATTTCCTCAATCATGCCTAGCTCCCACTGATTCTTGGATTCCACCTGTATTGCTTCATCAAAACTCTTTGGTTCTCCACCATCAGTAAGCAATAAATAGAATAATGAAGGGGAAAATTGAATTGTGGGTTTATTTGCCCTTTTTGATCTCCTGATGGGCATTTGAGACTCATTCACAACACGTTGTCTACCCAAATTCTCTGACAGTGACCGACCTCAGTCACTTCTAGGCCTGTTACTAGCCGAGATCGATTCCACTTGGCCGACGTCAGTTCCACTTGACTGACATTAGTTCCTGCCTGACCGATGTTGGTCACTATATGACTGACATCGGTTCTTGTATTGCTAGCGTCAGTTCCTGCCTAACTGACATCGGTCTCTGTGTTTTCTTGTCTGTGATTAATTTTTCTTATGAGCTCATTTTGGATCGTCACCTCATCCAATTCTCCATTACTCTGCCCAGATTGATTCAACTTCTTGAGCTGATCATTATACATCACTTTTTCATTGAAAACAACATCACAGCTCCTAATTATCTTGTTAGTTCCTAGATTCCAAAACCAAAATCTAAAATCATCAGAGCCATAACCAATAAATGTGCACCTCATAGACTTAGCATCCAGCTTCTTTCTATTTTCCTTATCAATGTGCACAAAGGCTTCATAATCAAAAACTTTGAGAAATGAGAGATCTACCTTTTTACCTATCCATGCCTCTTCTGGAATTCCACCATCCAGAGCCGTAGAGGGTCCTCTGTTAATCAGGTACACTACAGTATCCATAGCTTCTGCCCAAAACTCTAAGGGCAAACTAGCATGTAATCTCATACACCTTACACACTCTATTACTATTCTGTTCATCCTTTTAGCAACTCCATTTTGCTGAGGTGTCCTTGGAACCATCCTTTGCCTATGAATTCCATGCATATAACAATAATAGTTAAACTTGTGGCTGTAGAACTCACCACCATTGTCAGATCTCAGGCACTTCAATCTCCTACCTATTTCATTCTCAACCATAGCTTTCCAAATCTTAAAAGTGTCAAAAAATTAGATTTCTTCCTTATATAATAGACCCATACCTTTCTTGTAGCATCATCAATGAAAGAGACAAAGTATTGTGATCCTCCAATAAAAGCAACCTGAGCTGGTCCCCACACATCTACATGAACAAGCTACAACTTCTGTTTCTTCATTGTTGACCCAGTCTTGAGAAAACTCACTCTCTTTTATTTCCCAAAAACATAGTGCTCACAAAAATCTAGATCTATGCTTTTCAAATCTGAAAGCATACCTTTTGACTTAAGAAAGGACATTCCCTTCTCACTCATGTGGCCGAGCCTAGAGTGCCACAACTTTGTATCCACATCTGAAGTAGATAATACAGAAGGAGAATTATTAGTAATACAATTACATAAATAGAGAGTACCTACTCTCTTACCTCTGGCCAATACAATTACACCCTTGGTCACCTTCCAAGATTCAGCTATGAGAGTTACTATACAACCCTCATCCCCTAACTTTCCTATAGAAATCAAATTCCTCTTCAGGCTGGGAATATGCATGACATCTCTCAACACCCATGTGTTGACATTCTACATTTTCAGCTACACTTTTCCTTTGCCAACAATTTTACAAGGCTCATCATCCCATAAATACACTATTCCAAAATCTCCATGGACATAATCACTAAAATATTCTCTATTAAGGGTAGCATGAAAAGAGGCACCAAAATCTAACACCCAAGATTCTATATTATTATGCAAAGAGAATATAAGAGCATCTTGTGCAATACCTACAACTTTTGCTTCTCCTTTACCTTCATGTTGATTGTCTTTTTTAGGCTTTGACTAGCAATCTTTGCTTATGTGCCCTATCTTTCCACAATTCTAGCATTGTGGCTTCCTGCCATTTCTAGATTTGGATCTACCTCTCACCTTTAACTTAGACCTTGATCTCCCTTTCTTGCTCTTCTCTTTTTGCCTTCCCCTACTCTCAAAACTTAAAGCATTCCCTGATGTTTCCTCTGTTTTTTTCCTACAAATTTCTTCATTCAAGATTACACTAACATCCTCTAATTTTAAAATATTTGAAGTAGATACAGTATTACAAACTGCCATTACCAAGCTATGCCAGCTTTCAGGCAAAGAACATAATATTAAAAGATCCTTAATTTCATCATCAAACACTATTTTGACTGAATTTAATTGATTTACAATTCCATGGAAATCATTTAGATGATTAGATACAGATCCACCTTCCTGCATTCGCAAATTAAATAACTGCTTCATAAGATATACCTTATTTAAAGCTGAAGGTTTTTCATATAAATTTGCTAAAGTAGTCATTAACTCTATCGTTGACTTTGCCTATGATAAATTAGATATCACAGTAGATGCCAGACTCAATCTTATAGATCCAAGAGCCTTTCTATCAAGAACTTCCCATTCTTCATCATCCATGTCTTTGGGCTTCTTTGAAACCCCACCTAACGGTAAGTATAGATCTTTCTGATACAGATAATCCTCTATCTTCATTCTCTAATGTTGATAATTTTTGCCATTAAACTTCTCCATTCTCAGTTTACTTTCTTCTGCCATTGCTTCTCCCACTCAAATAGAAATCCTTGTGAGTAACCTGTAATCAATACACACTAACTAAATCTAAAACACCTATTAGTCAACTTGAGCTCTGATACCACTTGTTGGGGATCAACCAACAATGTTGATTACTATATGAAAGTAACTAAACACAAAATTAAACTAGAATGATAAGTAACTAGAATCAGAAATATCAAAGAACAAGAGATACAAAAAACCACCCTAAAAACTTGTATTAAACTCTTTACAGAAGGAATACAATTGAAGAAACTTCTTTTCTTCCACACCTCTCTCAGACATACAGATCTCTTTCTAGATCTCTTTCCCTCAAGAGCTCTCTCTCTCAATTAAAATTAACTCCAACAACCTGGATTGATTCACATATACAATCTTGTACTGTTCAATTCTACATTACAATAAGCTATGAAGATCTAATCTTATATATAATATTACGAAACATGAGCATACAACTACAGCCATTAGATGCACCTCCTAATCAAGGGCTCTAAATAGTCTTACTAAAGATAGAGATGCAGACTTAAGACTAACACTTAATCCTATCATGCAAACATTCTATTCTATCCATGGAAATAGCATTCTAGACGCACAGGTGACCGACATTAGTCCCTGCCTGTCTGCACCTGACCGACTTCGGCCGAACATAACTGATGCCGGCATCTCCTAGTCGACTCCTGATCGACGTCAGTCACTCCTGACTGACACCGATGACTATGTAAATCCTACAACTTTCAAACTTGCTCATTTGGTGAAGCTTTTAGCTCCACACCTTAACAATTTTGCACCAACATCCAAATCAGATTCTTCATCAAAATCATCATCCCTTATCAATATTATAGCAAATGATGATAATTCCTAATCTTTTGAATATCCCAATTAGGATGATGAAGTCATAACTAAATTTTTTATTACTTTATCAATTGAATATTTTCAAAGTGGATCTAATCCTACCTTGGATACATGTCTTAACAATCCCTTTGATAGTTTTGAGGACACTTTCTCCAACATTGAGGCTAAGGCTCCTAGTGACCTTTATGAGGACTATATTAGCCATTATCCCCTTATTCCATCCCATCATGTTAATTTTCCATCTTTCATATATCATCCCTCTATCTCACTCCATGAAGGGGAAAAATAAGAACATGCATCTTTGAATTACCCTCTTCATGCAATATCATGTGCCACAAATACAAAATTCCAAGACCATATTCTAAAAATTAGAACTCATAATCAAGTAATATTTGATCCCATCAATAAAAATTAAAAAAAATCAAATCATCAACATAATCAAATAATGTCTTCCCCTAGTGAAACCCAATATTAGGCACTAGGGGGTCATCAAAGTCAAAATAATCATTATATATCAAGTCAAAAATTAATCTCCTCTAGTAAAGCCCAAAAATTAGCACCAAGGGGAAATAAAGTCAAAGATAATATGACTAACCATCCTCTTAATGTTTGGATCAAATAATCCTTAAATCAAAATGTCTTAGATCTCATTGTATCTTGACACCAATCTAAATAATCCCCTCCACCATATCCAATGGTGTATGCGACTACCAACCCCCTATCCATTCCTCATCCCATCACATCACTCATCCCAATCATATTCATCCTTCACATCTTATATCCCATCATCACATTGATGGCATACACCCATATATATTATATCTCACATACCTAGGCAACATTGTCCCTCATGGGGGTCATGAAGACACCTGGTTAAAACATTTAGTGGATGTTAAATCAAGAGTCAATAAAGGTCACCATCACATGGTCCTAGCATCACCTTTTTATTTAATAGGTGTCATCTAATGTCTCCATCTAGAATTATCATCTTTCATCTTTTCCATCACTAATAAATGGAGATACCATTAATAAGGTTTAAAATAATCATTCATCCAATGGTGAAAACTAGTCTTCTGGCACCTTGGGCAAGTACCATGATGAAAAGCAATTTTCAGCAACATAGTAGAATAATATATTATCTACATTATTCCTCACCACTTGTAGGCAAATGCATCACACCCATCCCTTGTCAATCCAATCCATATCATATCTCTCCATCCACATCCTATCTCTCATTCCCTTCCATCTTAACCTTGGTAAAGAAGTGGAAGGTGTCTTGAGAAAAAATTTCAAATCAACCTGGCATATCCTCCAATGAACACTTGGGGATATTAACATCTAATTCTTTTATGTTATGGTCATTGGTAATCCATATTCCCTTCTTCCTTGGTCCTCATCCCCTTTTTATACATCACCCTCATCCTCTTGTCACTCATCCATCTATCCATCCATCATCATCCTAGTTTCTAAGTTTGGTGTTCCATTTTTTAGTAACCCCATTTTTATAGTGTACATACATATCTTAAAAATCCCTAAAAATCATAAAACTTACAAAAATCCAAAAAAATATTCCATGGTGTCTTATCCTTAATCTCCTAGTCACATCCATCTCCATCTATTTCCTATCTTCCTAATACATCCCATCTTTGGATACTACATTTAGTCTTAGAACCCAATCCAAGTGGTCACCTATCTCTCCATCTCTTTATCATCCTTGGCCTAGGCATTATTGGCACACATCACTTTGTCCAAAATTTAGTCTAGCACACATCACTTTCCTATAAAGGCCTTTTAATATATATCACCCATCACATCACTCTTTTATGGAAGGTACTTGATCCCATCAATGTCATATAACTACCTCTTCATACCTACCATCCATATAATCACTTTTTTATAGTATGAAAGGTATTTGATCCTATCATCTCCTAGTTTCCTTGCTAGATTAGATTCTTGTAGGGCCTTGTCTATTGGTAATACTTGGTTATCATCACTTATCTAATTAGCATCTTTGACCACTTTTTGATCTAATTTCAAGACCAAGTTAGTGTTCAAATACCTCATCACATCATCTATCCTTCCATCATAAACTAGGGGAAACATCTTAGCCTAATCCTAACCATGATCACCCTATCCAAACCCAAGTTCATCCTAAGTCCACAATCACATCATGATCATCTTAATCCAACCCATCACCTAGTCACTCATCCCATCATTAGATAAGATATTATGACATTACATGTAGATAATTGTTTTTTGCTTATCTATTGTTTGTCTACTGAGTATCTTCTATTTGTTTTATTTTGTGTCATGTGTATAAATTATTTGTCTTATGTTTTATTTTTCATGTTTCTTTTTGTCTAAGGGTAAATTAATGAGGATACTATGAGGACACCACAAATTCCCTTAAGGATGTAGAGTTCGCTATTTGACCATGCACTTTGGTATAATGTTCTCTTGGTCACATCTATATCATGGGGCATAGTTTCAAGTACTATATATACTAGATTACTTAGACTATGATGAGCTTTGTGAAATTTATGATGGCTTGATCTCATCATTCATCTAATCATCCTTATTCCCATCACTAATTAAATCATATTATCCTATCCAAATAACATCCTTATCATCTTCCTCTCATCATGTAAATCATATCCTTTGATCACTAACAAGCCTAATCATCCTTATCATCCTCCTTTATCTACTATTTATAACTACATCAGCTTGAGGTATTTTTAGACTATGTAGGTAGCACTTGGACACTTTTTAAATGCCTAAGGATATCTCAACCATTATCTCCTCTCTTGCTCCTTTGCATGTGTCTTGGATAGGGGCATCATCCCAATCCTTTTGGTCACTCAATCATATCATTTCTTCTTTATCATCACCTACATCATATCAATTGATTTAGCTTTGGGCTACACCCATCACAAATCTTATCAAATCAATCTTATCTTAGTATATAGCTCTCCCTTGCATACATCCTTTCTTGGGATACGTCTAAAGCTTATGGCCTCTTAATCCTTTCATCATTATATTATGATTGATTCCCCCTTGGGATGTATCTACAATTGTGACACACGTCATATTTCCTCTCTATGCATGTGTCCTTGCCAAGGGCATCATCAATTTGTATCTCATTGCTCAAGTCAAATCAATCATCTTCATCATCTTTTATCCCACATCTAAAATCCCATCCCCTCATTTATCCATCTCATCCCACCCATTGTTTCTTCTTTCAAGTAGACATCTAGCTCATTCTTCCCCACATGTCCCATTGAGGGGGCATCATATCCCCTAACATCATCCTATTAAAATTCAGCCATGACATGGTTTTTTAATTGAAACAACATTACTTCACTCCAGTCACAATGCCCTTTCAAAGAGGGGGAAAATGTATGCACCTAAACTAGCTCACTTCATTATTATTAACTAATATTCCTATTAGTCGACACTAATTCTACTTTACCTATTTTGTTATGCTAATTTATCCTATTTCTAGCCGCTTATTTATTATTCCCCTTCCATTATCATACATTCACTAACCTTATTCATCCCATCCCTTCATTAATTCTATCTTAATTCCTATTATTCTAATCTAATCCTAGTTATCCATTACATGGGAATTTTTAATTCCCATAAACCCACCTACCCAACAAATAACCTACACCCTAGCCTTTCATACTTCCCTATGTCCCTAATCCTATCCTAATCCCTATATAACTCCCACCTAATCCTCTATTATCCCTAAGCTAATCAATAAGCTTCTATAATTGGAGAAGCTCTTCCATGTCTCTAAAAGTCTCTAAACTAGATAATTCTAAATAATTTTAAATCCCCCTAAAATTCCCTCCACTTACATATTTAAAAAAACTCTCCCTCCAACCCAAAACCATCTATGAAAATTCATAAAAGCCTTAATGCCCATTTAAAAACTTGAATTTTCATAACCAATCCATGTCCAAGCATCCATTTAATCCAATCATCCAAATCATTTGATCAAGCATCCATGTCAATTTGAGTCTACATATAATCAATTATAAATCCATTTACAAATCTTATAAGGAGGTTATTAGAAGCAAGGATTGGTAAGTTCATATCATTTTGATTTGTTGCTAGAATCTTTCCTAATTAGGTAGTTTGTGTTTTGATATTGAATTAGGTTATTAAATTCATAAGTGTGCTCAAAATCTCTCTATAATATCACCAATTAGAATCTCTAAAAATATGTCAAAAATAACAATAACTATAATTTAATATATGTATAATTTATTAGTAAGTAATATTTTTTTGTAATAGTTATTTGACTCAATTTATGCAAGTTTAAATATATGAGTTTTAGGAAATCTCTACTTCCCCTACTCTCTAATTATTTAGGTTGATTATTTTTCTATGTATTATATTTTTTTATCCTTTCTCCTTATTCCTCTATCTCATGAGTTGGTCACCTAGGTTCCATTCCAATCAATAAATCCATGGTAACTATGGAATTTGTTGAATATTTAACTATTCCATAAACATATCACAACCATATACAATTCAATATTTAATATATGAACCAAATATTAAGATTCTCATCATAAGAACCTTAGAGAGTTTGCCTCATTTGTATAAGATGAAAAATAAATCATCAAGGTAGTTATCTTTTATTGCATTGGGGAAGTAACATCTAAATGTACATTTTCTATTACTTTAAATTTTTAGAGCTTCAAACTCTTAAGAAGCATTGGATAATGTTCACAGGCTTGTAGTTACACCATTACCTTTCATCACATCTAATTTATTTTCAGATAAAAAAGAATTTTATACTCTCAAAGTAGGTCTAAGTAAGGTTAAATGAGAACATTGGAACTAAGTTGGTAAATTAAGTTATAGAAATTACCAATGATTTATCTCATGATAGAACCTCCACATCCATGATTCTTTCTTAGCGTTTAATTATCAAAAGTGTAAAGGTTGTTGTAAGTTGTAACTAGATAAAATATCATCCAAATTACCATGGGTATTGACAAGATAGTGAAAGATCTAGTTTCTAAAATGAAAAACATGTTAAAGTAGGTCAAATATAGTGAGTTAATAGATGTGTCATGAAAAATATGTTTAAGTATGAAATGTGATAGCATATGTCATGATTAAATATGGTAGGTTTATGTAGTTTAAGGGAAGAGTAAATTTAAATATAAATTAAATTATGGTAAATTAGCAATTTCCTAAAAATATCCTTGTGTTTCAATCAGCTCTCAATGTTTTTTCACAATTAAAGAAACATCAAATTCAATCATTGGATAGGTGGAAGAAACTATGAAGTTGAATGAGTGAAAATTCAATAAAAATGTGTGTATGAGCAAGCTATAAGAAAATTCATTACCATAATAATAATTATTAGAAAATAAATATCTTGTTAAGAAATAATAATATCCCATATGGATTATATATCCATTAGAGTCCCCATGCTATGGGGAGGATTGGTGCTTCAATATAATGTTCCAAACATCCTCCCTACCTATGCCTAGACCATCAAATACCACTAAGGAATTTTTTCAAATAATTCACATCCCTTGAAATTTCTCACAAAAACACCTCAGTGAAACATGGCCTCATGAACAACAACCATTTCTAGATATGCAACATTTAGAAATATTATTGAAATGTAACTCAAGTTACATGTAAATGTCTTTGGATACATTTTGATGAAGAGGATTTGAATCTCTTCCTTTGAAACCATTTTTAATAATATTCTTATTCATATACTTGGAAGGACCTTGTGAAAAATAAACAAATTAAATGTGGACACTTGCATAATGCATTTCAATTTTCCTCAAGTATACTTCACTTTTAAATACAAGACTTGTTGGTGAAGTTTATCATAGTTTATATCCTTTTAAATCATTTCTCTCTTTCAAAAATGTTATTTCAAGGAGTTAGATAAAATTTTAATTTTTGAAGAGGTATTTTCATAGCTTAAGTCCAAGTGAAGTATTAAGTTATAATAGGTTCTCATCAAGGATCTTTCTAAGTAAATCTATAATTTTTCTCTTTAATAGAGAATCACTAAGGAAGAAGAGTTATGAAAAATTATACCCATAAATAAGAAATATTTTATAAAGGTAAAAGAGTGCAAGTCAAATTCATAGAGATTTGAGATCATATCCAACTATTAAAACTTAGAAATTTATATTCAAACATGATAGCAAGATCCATAGAAGTCCATATTACATTTAATAATGTGGAGTGGGTAAATAATAATTAATTACCTTCATAGAAATATTTTATGACCCTCAACATGGTGAATTTTTCATATATGGAAGAGACATAAAAAATTTCAACTTGAGATGCCTCAAAAAAATGTCTATATGCCCAAGATATTTACAAAATCAAATAAATTATCTTGAAAAATAAAGGAAAAGGGTATTCTAACAAGTAAATAGGTATAATTTTCAAGGCAAGGATCTTTTTGATTAGTGCATGTTCATTCCCATATTATTCAAATAATATAACTAGCTACCAGTTAGTCTGATTAAGAAATGATAATATTTATACATGATATCTTCCAATCATTCCAAAAAGGAATGGTTTGATTCAATAATGTATATTCATTCTCATACGATTAAGTTAGGTGAATTGAATTCTAATTAGTCAAATTATATATGTTAGTTTACTTCACATTCATGAATTGGATGAGGCATAGGTTACCATTTAGTTCTAGATTTCTTTTACATTGTGCCAAGGAATGCAGTACTATAGTCAAAGTCATTTTTTGTAGTGAAATTTTGATATTTGGATTTTACAACCCATTCAAGGTATTTCCATTCTTTTTTCTAATTTTTACTTTCCATGATGACTCCATGAATCAATGGAAAAGGAAACATGATAATTAAATTCATATGGAACAAATTTTGAATATGGTTATCAAATGCCCAGTTGTAAATTAAATGGATTATTTAAATTATTAATTATTTTAAAATTAATTTATTTATTTAAATTCATAAAAAATTTCAAAATAAACACAAAGAAAAATTTTGTTTATTAAGATTCATAGGTCAAATTAGTTATTTTTATAATTAACATTTTATTTTAAATACAAAATGAAAGTTGCATTAAATTTTGTAGAAATGCCTAAATAATAAAATCAAACATGGGAAAACTCTAGTTAGAGTAAAATTATCTCTAGGTTGAGTTAGTGTAATAGATGGCTTTCCAACTACCCTAGTGGGTATAACTATTATACAAAATATAAAATTTAAATATTGAGAGGTTTTTCTTTCTTCCAATCTCTTGGAGAAGAGTTAGATGTAAATTTGTATGTGTCTTGTGCTTTTACGTAGTTTAACAATGGAATGCAAGCAAGTGGGTGATATCAATTCTTAACTCTATGGGTTTTGATGCACTTTTTTTTTGAATTTTTTTAATTATTTTTCATAGATAAAGAAGCAATTAAAACTCAACACTTTTCTTGGTTAATTCCAAATCATGGTGTTTTCATATTTTGTGTTGAAAATTTTGTGTATGGGATTTTATACCAAGTGTACCTAAACTAAATTTTGAGGAGACTTTATGCTTCAAGGAAAGCTTTTTGTTCCCATTACATTTTTTGTTCATGTTTCCATTTTTGTGCGAGAGTAATAATTTATATCCATGAATTTCCCACCTTTAATTCCATCCTCCTCCATTTATTCCATATTTAGCTTCCACCATTTCCCAGTTTTTCCCCTTTTTAATTTTAAATTAAAATTACATAAAAACCCCAAAAAAACATTATCCTAGAAGAGAGTTTCCCCTCTAAAATGTATATTAAAATAATCTAGACAATGATTTATCCATTTATTGTCAAATTTGTGTTATTTCCTATTAGGAAATTCATAATACCAATAAAAACACAAGAAACATAATTTTTTGCCAATAACATGCAAGAGGACTATCCCATATCTCCAAATTTTCCAATCAATTACTAGGAGCATGTCTTTACCAATTTTGAAGCATCTAAGCGCTAAGATAAGATTTATATTTTCCAAGTGTTAAGATCATAAATTCATAAGTTCCATTTATTGAACGAGAAATTACACACAATAAACTAACAAGGGATAACTACATGTGGTTTGATCCAATACTTAGAATATTGGGTATGTAGGTAACATTCAACTAGTCAACAGGGGTTAGTTAACATCAATTCAACCCACCTTTATATCACTTTTGTAGGCACTAAAATAACACATACATGTAGACCTAGGTTATAGGTGAAGGATAAATGTTTTTGTGAGTCATACAAATAATTAGACCTCTTGATCATATACAAGGCCAAAAGAGAAGCAAACACACTTGCCTATGTCAAAATAGAAAGAAATTTCCACATAGATGGAACCATATAATATCTCATATGTCATCTGATAATTTTGGCCTAGACACAAATATACAGGGACCATTTAAGGTCTACCTTTATCTCGTGTTGAATTGGTATCAACATTCATGGACATGCATATTTTTTTCAAATATTTGATTGTCACACAACAAAGATTATATTAATACATTTCACACAAAAAATACAAATCGTGCTCACAAAAACACACTCATACCACACATGCCTCCATAGGATTATTTCATTACATGAAATATTCCTAGACTATCATACAGTCCTTTCTAAACTAATAAAACTCTTTGTTCTTCTTTTGGAGAGTTTTGCTCCTTCACCAGCTTGTCTTTCTCAAAAACTATCAAAAAACATCTCTTTCTTTCCCTCATATATTCATATTAACATAAAAATATTAATGGGGTGTCTAATAAACTTATATGACCTCCTTATAATGTCCAAAAGCTAGGTAGACTTCAATTTTCAATATCAACACCTAAATATCAGTAATTGTTAAAAACTATCAAATGATTTTTAAAGTTGAATGATAGTTAGAAAAAACACCCTAATTTACCCATATTTAATCAAATTGATATGAATTTAAAATAGAAATCATAGACTAAATTTTCCATCACCCCTTTAAATTTAATTTTTTAACTCCTAAAAAACATTACTATAGATTATCCCAAATAAAGAACAACCTTGTTAATTGATGCAAAAATTTATCAACTTTAATTGTGTGAAAATAAATAATGCAAAATTTCAAATATATCAATATGACTACATTTATTAGAAACCCACTCAATTAGGTAACCTAATTATTACCATAGCTCTACCAAAATATAATGAACCTTCAGGTTACATAGATGTATTTTTTGGCTAAGTGATAGTTATAAACACTATCATAACATTTCTTCCACTCATCTAATTGATATTAAATTTCAAACATAAATTATATTATATATTTTCTATAATTGATCCAAATTTTCCATTTCAATTCTTAACAAAGATATTCTGCATAATCATAAACCTTCTATAGATTAGACAAATGCATTTTATAGTTGAATTATAGTTACAAAAACTATCATAACATTTTCCTCACTTATATAATTGGACTTAAATTTTAAACACTAGTTTTAGAATACATTATATGACACCAATCCAAATTTGGTGATCTAAATTTTAACATATCTATTCCACGTGGTCATGAACTTTCTTTCAAGTGATGTAGGCATAGCCTAAAATAAACAACCATAAATTTTATGTGGCAACTCTAAATTATATGAAATTTGGTATAAAAATTGTAGGTATTGTATTATATGAACCCACAAAGTTTCATCATTCAATTATTTCTTTAGTATTACCTTAAGTAAGTATACTTTATGTCAATGTAATTATTATTATGCCTTTTATGTAACTCTAAATGACTTAAAATTTTGTATAGATGTTATAAATGTTAGGCTATATGATCTCACCAAGTATTAGCATCTAGATAATTTGGTATCAATACTGAAACTAAGGAAAACATGTAATAGTGTAATAGTTAGTACATTTTTTAAGTAGTTCCAAATGGGTTGAAAATCAGGGTAGATGTTTTAAATGTCATATTCTATGACCTCACAAAATTTCATCAAGTAATTCATAATTTAGTTGAAAAAACATTTTTACAAGTTTTTATGACTTAAGAGTCTCTACAAATTCATTAAAACAGTCAAAAGGTCTCTGCACTATTTACAACCAAAAAAAATACTTTTGAAACATCATTCAAAGAGGTAAACAAGCTCACACAAACAAATCCACAACCCAAAAATAAAATAAAACACACTGCACTTTGTTTTTGGTTAATGTAATATTTTAAGAACCCTAGGATACTCCTACATTAGACACATAAGGTTTATAAAATTTGAGTTCTTGCTCAAATGGATGGGATAAGTATCAAAGCTACTCTTTTGGTCATGAGGCAAAGTGACTATGTCATCCCCTTCCAACATACTAATAAAATTAGTTGTTTTTTTATGCTTTTTCTTGTGCTATTTTCAACTCCTACATACTAGGTTTCTTTCATTTCTCTTCATGTTTATACTCTCTTTCCTTCTTCTTGTAGTATTTGACCCACCAAAATCTCTCTCTATTGTGGGATTTGATTTATCATAACCAAATGCATAACCATCTCTCAATTAACTCACATGTGGGTTGAAAGCAACTATCATTCATCCACCACCACAAAAATTCTCTTACATGCATCTCACTCTCTTATGTGGACTCAAACCCACTATAGACTAACCACCTCCTCCTAAATCACAATTGGCTTTGTTCACATGTTATCCAGCCAAATATTGGATCACTCACAACATCACATATCCCTATCTATAATTTCTCACTCCTAGATATAATCTTATATATAATTCTCAATAGCATCACAACTGAATCTACATACACATGGGCATCCAAATAATAGCCCAAAACATCAAAAATCACATCAAGGATAGTTCTTACCTTTACATCATCTATTGTCCACATTGTTATAGTAAGTAATCTCTCCATATAAATTATAAATTAAACTTCTTCTCCACATGTTTGGGCTGCCATGCACATTCATAACTCCTTATTCCACTTGGTGAGATTTAGAGACTCACTCTCCATACCTAAAAAAATTGGTTCCTCAACATATACCATTGTTGATCCCAAACTCAGCTACACTTTCTCATCCATCATCCCACTACAATATTTCTCCATGTCAGGATTTGTCTTCTTAAAGCCTTCACCATCATTATGTCCACTCTCTATTACAATATTTAGTTTTTCTTGGGACAGATCTTCTTCCACACACCATTATAATTGAACATTCAGCTACACATCCCTTTTAGAAAAAACTTGTTCCCATGATCTATCACACTTTCTTATCTCCTAATAAAATTCAAGGCACTCTGCATTAGTTGGAAAATCAACACCAACTAGTTATTCATCCACTATTACCATATCACTCACTTAGTTAGCTTCTTCACTCTACCTCTCACACAAATGAGCATGTCAGACTACACATTTAGTCCTCATCTTATCCACTCTCTATATTTGGACATGCACATCTCACAAACACATTAAAGAAAATAAGATATTTCTCAAACAACTCATCCACCACTCCATCATGCCCCAATGACATTTTGTCCAACTCCTCTTCAATGTTATCATGTTGTTCAATATTTTCACTCTTAACATGGACTATCAATGGCCCATTATAAATAACACTCATGGTTATTTTATGCATATCAACATTTTTAAATTAAACTCTTTCACATGATTGATCCTTCATAATCATCTCCTTGTGTGCATTTACTTTCACAACCTCTACATCTAATACTTCCACCATGGAAACATAAAACTCTATATGGATACTTTATTCACTCTCTTACAACTCTACATGGCTAAAATATTCACTCACATATATCGTTCCTTAGTTGTTTTCAACCCTTATACCATATAAAAAAATTAAAAGCTCATTGTCAGCATGAACTAGGGATAATTCATAATTTTCCCACTCATGGGACTTCATAATTACTTATCCATAATAACACAATGGGTTTCCATATTCCACCCCAACCACTATCACCTTTCCATCATCTATCACAAGGATTTATACATGTATGGGTTTTTCATATCTCACATCAACACTAGTATTCTGAAAATCAAAATTAGGCTCTTCATATAGAAGCCTCACCTCCATGTTATCTTCTATAACAAACTACTCTTTAGTGCACCTATGCACCTCCTTGTTACTTCTTAAAGTAGTCATTCATTTTTTAGATGATATTTCCACATCCTTATTGTCTCTTTTGGAAATATGTTTCTCACCAATGCTCTCAAGCCTCCTCACACAAAGCTTCTTCAACCATCTTGTCTAAAATTTTGAGTGCACAAATTGACCCATCCTAGAAACCATATGTTCCCACTCAGAAACTTTCCTCTTACCCTTCCTTTATCTCCTCAATTGGAGATATTTCCAATATGTGTCTATAAATCCACACAACTACTTACATACAACCTTCACCCTCATGGGGTCAACAACATTTATATCTACAAAATATAACTCAATATCATCTATCCAAGTCATGAGTTGTTCTAAACTTTTTTCCATAAAATAAAAAATATCACTAAGATATTTACCTTTTTTCTCCATTATAACCTTATTTGGTTTCTTCTATTTGTTGGCATATTTTCCTCTAATTAATTAGCCTCTTTCTAAATCATCTATACATGATTGTAGAGACAACAACCCCACCATAAACTCTTACTCATCACCATCACATGTAATTTCACTATCATCACCATGTGTAGTCTTTTTCATCATGTTCAATCTCTCTTGGACCACTTTTAGCATCTTTGTCAACTCACCCATCTCTTATTATCTTCTCTTGTGTTCCAGCTCTTACCACAAATCAAAAATATCCTCTTTCATAACCTAAAATGGAATATAATGTGAGTCTATTAAAAACTCCCTCACTCTTTTAGGACTTCAGACACCTGGAACCACCAATACAATCTTCTCAACAACTTGTAATATTTATGTAAAGTTATCTCTCATAGCCTATGTTTGGTTTTTCATGTTAATATATATTTAGCTCTAAATTATATCTCAATGAACTAATGTTTTGTCTCTTTCATACAAAACTATGGTCTTGCATGCTCACCTGAAACATGCAACTAGAGATCAATTCTCACAAGTTTTGTTGAATAATAATATTAACTTAGTCATATTCTTACCTTTATTATGTAATTAAATAGATACTACATAAAATCATAGATACACTACTTTGATTCTAAGATTACCAAACTTGGCCACCACAACTATACATACCAATGCCATTTCAGTTCAGAGTTTGTTACTTATGAAATGAAGGAATTTAATAGTTTTCATATCAAGTCTCAATCAAGAAATTTTTTAACTTAACACAACGTAGATACATAACTTTTCCATTCCACTAAAGATGAACATAAAAGTTTTTATAAATGTGTAACACATTTATATATTAAGCATAAGTATTATTAGGAAAAAAATCCATCATTATAGTGATTTAAAATAGGGGTATGTATACTTTTTTATCCCTAACCAAGTGTTTAAAACATTAATGATAGAAGTAATTAACCAATGAAATATCAAAAAACTAAGATTCATGGTGTTCAATAAATTAACTTTTCCTAAAGACCTAAGCCTTGGTTCCCCCTATATACTCATGTTATGTTGAATCCTTATTTTTGTGTGTTTCTCTCCTTGTAAGCCAGTGCAAAAATTTTGGTGGATAAGGTCTGGGTGGCCCTTAGGAATTAATATTTAACCATTCCTTCTTCTCATGTGCTCCCCAAGTCTTCCATTATCATTTTGATTCCTATGCTCTTAGGTTCCTTGTGATTAATTATCTTTTAACTATGTCTTCTTGTGTTTGTGCTTTCATGCCTTTATCCTCTCATGCCCTATAGGTTCCATGTGATGGTGATTTTGTTCCCATCAATTTTTTTACCATATACTTTTTATGCTATGGTCCTTTTTTTTCATGTTGGTTCTACACAAAAATGGACAAAATACTTAGCCAAAATTTGAGGCAAAAATCACCCCACACTATTCTCTTAGTCCATCTTAGACTGATTCTTGTTAGTGACCTCTGCTAAAAATTTAGGCCCCATTTACTGAATCTAATTGTTCACATTGTCCCAATATGATAATGTATCAAGTAGCTTGAAAGTTATTTCTTATACAACCTCCTTGGACTTCTTTATCTCCTCAAGTTGGATAGATATCTCATTAGCCTTCTTGACCAATTCATCCATGGATGTAGTGGCATCCTTATAGACATCTTCAAGTATTGAGACTTATTTCATAACCTAACCTCAAAGGGCTAAAAAACTTAAATTCAATTATTGATGATGTGTGTTGATAATTTCCTCTATCATCTCCACATCCATGAATTCTTTGGCATGTTTAGTGAGATCATTTATTAAGAACATAATATCTTATTAGGGCATGCCATCCATTCAAAAATTCCATCTAAAATGGGGATTACTTCCACAATTTTCTCTAGGGCATGATTGTAAACTTCTACTACCTTGATAAATTATTCTACTATCTCTAGTCCCTCATCTTTTAGTGTGGTCTACTCTTTTCATCACTTTAATAAGAGGTTCACCAAGGTTTCTAATTTTCCTATGGCATCACTATAAAGAGGTACACCATCTACCAGTGTCAACTCCTATTCCAAAATTATCTTTCAAAGGTTCAATATTCTAAATTTTGCCTCTATGGCCTCTTTGACCTATTGATTTAGAGCAACCACTTCCTCAGTGAATGCCTATTTGGTGGCAACTTCCTTATTATACATACCCACTCCTTGGGTATGTTTCTTCTCCATGTTATGTGAATTATAATTTGATAAAATATTCTAGAGTATAACCTCTAAGGACATTTTTAAAAATGTTGTGCTTGCTTGTACAGGGGTGATATTTTAGGGATCCACCCATAGTGGTTTTGGTAGCATAGGTGCATCAGATCCTAAAGACAAGCTATCTTGGGGAAGATCAAATTCACAATCCTCATTATGCATGTCTAATTAAAATTAGACATGCTTCCTTATTTATAGACTCACATCATAGGGAAGGAAGTGAGGCCATATATACAACATTCTATCTAGGATGTTCACTTGATAATGATTTTGCATATTGGTAGAGGCATCAATGCCTAGTTATTCTATAGACTTAGTTGGTTCCTTTCCCTTATTTGGGTCACATTATAAGACCTCAAAATCTATGTTGATATCCATATAAGTGCTATGGATGGCCATTTTTCTCATTTATTCTTCCTCACCAACCCCCTCTTCACCATAGAGTTGCTCAACATCAAGTGGTGAGTTTTCAAAGGTGGCCTCCTCCTTTTGCACTGAGGAGGGTGTCTTCTCAGAGTTAGAGTCTGATGCTTTAACCTATACATCAATGAGTTCCTTCTTGGGTGCTTGATCTATAGTATAATTCTATGTAGATCCTCAAGATAACTTTTGGGAGAGATGGATGTGGAATTGCTTTAGGGGGTGAGGGTAGAGTTGGAGGAATGTGTGGAAGAGAAGGTGGAGGTGGAAGGACTTGTGATGGTGAGGATTTATGTGGAGAATGTTGAGGAGGTGAAGGGTGTGATGGATAAGGGTGAGGTGGTGAAAGGTTATGTGAATATGGTCTAAGAGGTGAGGGTCTGGGTGGTGATGGGTTTGGTCATGGTTGCCTAGGTAGTATTTTACCACTTTTAAGTTGCCTACTAACCACTTGCACTAGCATCATGCTCAAACCTATTTTTATTCTTTTAATGGAGGTGTTGAGGGGAGTTTTTCCTTAAAATTTGAGACTTTTAGATCTTTTTGGGTTGTAGTATATAGAATAATTTGTCTACTTGTTCTCCCACCATTATTTACTTAATCTTTATATCTATTAGGTCTATTTACTTCTTCTCTCTATATGCCTTCTTACCTAGATAGACATATAATTTTTGGAGAGTATGAATATCCAAATCAATCTTCTTGACTTCCAAAGTAATGGGATATGCATCAGAGTTATGGTTCATAGATTTGATGAAATATCACACTAAGAAGGCATATGGTAAATTCAACTATGTAGAAATCTCTTAAAAAGGGATCATCTAGATGCATGTGAGAGAGAAGTGATGCTTCACTAAAAATTGTGCTTGCTCAGTAGCTAAAGGGAAAATCCTTTAAGATGAACCATTCATTCTTGAATGCTTCCTTTATTCCATTGAACCAATATCTCATTTTTATTTTATAAGAGGGGGTTATGTGCCATAGGCACATAAGTGCCTTGTGGTGCTTGATAGGGAATATATTTTTGGGTGGGTATTCCCACTTCAATACTCCTAAGGTGTAGTCTATTACACCAGTCTCATCAAAAACCATAAAAATAAGGAATACACCCCATGGAAATCTATGGTTGGGTATCTGATGGGTCTTCTTAGCATCTTTAATAATGTTTTAGCTAAAATACATTGACCAATTATATTTTAAGCCTTGAGTGACTTGGTAGGTGATGTATAGGTACACCATGTCAATCTCCTTCCAACAATTGGTACCATCAATCTTGATCATGATGATCTACATTGTAACCTAGAGGGTGGGATCCTATAGGTTCGTCATATGCATGACATGACCCTATTTTTGATACATCAATGTCTTGCCAGTATTTTGGACCTCCTCACTATCTATGAGGTAATTTTACACATCTAACCTTGATTATTATAGTCTTGATACCTTAATTATTATTTTGGAAATGATCTTCATATTGTGCTTAAAAAAATAAATGTGGTGCTCATGGATGTGCAAAATAAGTAACTTGATTACCTCCATGGGTTTTCCAAAGTAAGACAAGTTGAAGAGTTGGAATAACATGGAAGTGTTCATCACATTGAAGATTTGATATCATACACCAACTAATTCCTAGTGTTTTGGCACTTGACTCTATAGTCACTCTACATTTCAACCTCATTCCTAGGTTGATGATTCTTTTAGTTAAAGATCATGAAAGATGGCACCTTAGAGACTAGTTATTCATGTGCAACACCAACTTAGGATATTTCATTTCCTCAATAATTAGAGGTAGGGGTGGAGATGATTAAGTTTTTTGGCTTATCATGCAATACTTGATTCTTCCCTTTCCACACATTAAGCTTGCTCTTTTGGTGTTTATTCTCTAATTAAGACCATCTCTCCTCTAAGTACATCCTCTTCCTTTGATATCATAGGTAATGGGTCAGTTCTTAGGGATTTTTTATTAAGCTTCATCACCCTTTGAGGAGCCTGAAGGTTGATGCATGGACATCCAACATTTCCAAATGAAGACATGATTGCATTCAAAGAATTGAAATGTATAGATTGAATATCCACTAATGGTGGACTTATACAACCTAAAACCTATAAATTTTTCTTGTTGTGCTTAGGTCTTGAAGTTACCCTATGTTTTTCCTACATATCCAAACTCATCATACCTATATACAAATTTATAATGCCTTGTATAGTTTATTGTGGAAATGAATGAACTTGTTTTGATCTTGGCTCTTGGTTGTAATTTCTCTTTATTATTCTACTCTATTAATCTCAATTAAATGCAAAGGTAAATCATAAAAATAAGTTAATTTGTCTATTTATAGGATAAATAGGGTTCACTATCATTACTACTCCTTTGCTTTCACCTATCACTTCTTATCATTAGTGTAGATTTTTAACAACCACCACTCTTCATCATCAGATTTGGTAATTAATTTATTTAATAGTATTGTCACATCATGCCATTGGAACCATTCTTGCCATTACTATTCTTTTCCACATTAATGGCATGTCCCATCTCATGCCTTCTTTTGAATTGGAGAACAACTATGTCCTACACTTTTATTGGAGTGGAAGACAATTGTGTTTTTCAAAATTCAAACTAATGATAGGAACACCCTATCCTTAGGCTATGTAGATTATGTACCTTAAATGTCTTATGTGCCTTTAATCACTTATACCCTATAAGCACTTTGTGCACCCTAAAAACCCTATGTTGCCTAAGAACCTTGTGTACCTATGTAACTTGTGCGATTATATTTTTTTTGGTTTTAACCATGAATTCAAATCTCTTACCCCACACTAAAATTGAGTCATGGACCTCCACAAAATGAAAAAAATAAACTTAATGGTAAAAATACATTATTGTTGTGAAAAATAAAGGCAACAATTTTATTTGAAAATAGTAAATCCTAAACTATTAACATAAGCCTTATTGCATTACAATATTTAGATTACTCAAAAGTGAAATACAGCCAAAGTTGACTTCCATTGAAATGTCCAAAAAAGAACTAGCCATCCAACCTTTGTAATTAACAAGAACCTATAGGTTGAATGCTACGAATAATAATTGGACCATCTTAGTGAATCCAAAGTTTTCTAGAATGGTGCATGAACTTTGATACATATAAAAATAACTTTATTCTAGGGTAAAATTTTTTGTGTTTTATGTGGTGGTCATGCCATGCTTTTTATTTACAATTTTCCACATCCTATATCTAATTATCAAGGAAATGAGACTCATCAAGTTGTAACAAATTATCTAGGTGTGATTTCAAGGATGAATCTTCATCCATTTTCCCTACGTGCACAATGTGAAGAGATGGCACCAAAAATTCAACTAAAAGGACTACCTCTTTGCCATATACCAAATTGAATGGGGTGATTTTGGTTAGGCCCTTGTAAGCTATTCAATAATCTCATAGGATCATATATACCCTATCATCCCAATTGGTTTGTCCAATATTATAAATCTTTATTAGGGTGGTGCCTAAGATCTTATTGAAGGCCTTGGTAGTGTC
This sequence comes from Torreya grandis, assembly GCA_037957365.1. Taxonomy (NCBI): domain Eukaryota; kingdom Viridiplantae; phylum Streptophyta; class Pinopsida; order Cupressales; family Taxaceae; genus Torreya; species Torreya grandis. The sequence continues at coordinate 2,927,641 of JARHVA010001950.1, forward strand.
ATTGGCTTGAGGGTAGTAAAATGTTGTTTTATGGTGTACAATCATGAACTCATTAAATAAAACACAAATTGCTTCATTAAGAAAATGGGTACCTCAATCACTAGTTAAAATTAGTGGGCATCCAAACCAATTTATGATATGTTACCAAATGAAGCATGTATCATTGGTATCAGTATAATTTTTTTAGCCACAACTTTAGCCTAGCATGTGAGATAGTCAGTTGATGTGATGATATACCTAGAACCTATTCTTTGTCCAAATGGAGTGATGGGGACAATAAAATCAATGGCATAATTCTCAAATGGTTTTTGAGAGGGAATTAGTTATATAGTAATGGCATCTCATCGATTTGATTTTCCTATGTGTTAACATATGTCACATAGTTTAACATACACCTTAGCATCTTGTAAGAGAGTAGGCCACCATAATCCATCAAGTAGAAATTTATGTAAAATAGCCTCTCCAATATAATGTCCTCTAGAAATACCTTCATGAAATTCTCAAAGTAACTTATAATTCTCATTTTTATAACAAAACACTGAGTAATCTCATGATGGCCAAGTTTATAAGCATTCCTCCTATGAGTTAAAAAGTGTGGCACAGACTGTGAGTTATTTCTTAGCCTAAGGAGTGAGACAATTAGGCACTAAGCCAGTGGTCAGAAAGGTGGAAATATCATCCATATCCTTAGGTACATAAGTAGCATGAAATATTTGAACATCAGGTAATTCATCTTTAAAGACACGTGGTGATTCTCCAGACTCAATTTGAGATAGGTGGTCAGGTCCACAATTAGATTTCCTAGGTTTTACCATGATGGAAAATTGGAATTCTTAGAAAAAAATATCCACTGGTAGATCCATTAACGTAGCATAGGTTTATTAAAAATATACTCTAAGTCTGGATGATTTTTATAAAAGACAAAATGAGATGCCAATAAGTAATGTTAGAACTTCTATAGAGCATAGACCATCCATAATGTTTCATGTTCTATAGTGGTGTAATTCCTTTTAGCTGGAGTGAGTTTTATACTATTAAAGTATATTGGATGATCTAGGTGACCTTCACCTATTTGTGCAAGGATTGCATCAATGGCCATTCTAGATGCATTAGCATGAACATGGAATGTTTTTGTCCAATCATAAAACTAGAGGAAAGGAGTGGTGACTAGTTTGTCCTTTAGTGTTTCAGAAACTTCTTTACAAGAACAAGTCCATATGAAGTGATCACTATGATTTAAAATTTCCTTTAGGGGTGTGGTAATCTTTGCATATCCATGGATGAATTTTATATAGTAACCATTATGGCCCAAAAAGGCATGAACCTTGCACTAAGTTTTGGTCACTAGGAGGTAATGAATAATATACACCTTCACTGAATCTAATAGAAGTCCTTCATTACAAATAATATGTCCTAAGAGAACACTAAAGGGTGTAGAAAATATGAACGTATTTAAGTTCAATGATATTTTTAAGACTCAACAATACCCAATCATAAGTCTCAGTTAAGAGTAATGGTCCTTGACCAAGCCATAGATAGTTTAATCATCTAAGTAGATTTGAACAAACTTATGGATGAAATATTTAAAGGCTTCAATAGCTACCTAGGAAAACATAGCTGGGGAATTTTTCAACCTAAAGGGCATGATAGTATACATGAAGGATCCCCATTTATTGGAAAATGTTGTCTTCAATTGGTCCTATTTAACTACTTGGTCTTGATGGTATCCTAATAAGTCATTTGTGAAGGTATATATCTCACATATAAAAACACCTTCAAGGATTTATTGTGTGGAAGGCATTAAGAAGGGATCAGTGACACATGATGCATTAAGTACTCAATAGTCCATGTAAATATAGATGAGTCCATCTTTCTTGATACTAATCACCATGGGACAAACCCATTCAGATTCATCAATGTGGGTGATTACTCAAAAACATAGCAGACTATCAATTTACTCTTTTATGTGTGCCCATAGATTGGGATTCATTTTATATGTTCATTTTCTGACTGGTTGAGCACCATAAATCAATTTTATATGCATATTTCCTAAGGATAGATGGACTCCATTCATTTTTATATAGTTTCTTAGAAATACATCCTGATATTTCTTCAACAACTCAAATATTTTTGAAATTTTAGAGTCAATCCAGTAATTTCCTACTATAGCCATCTTTGGTTCATGTTTTGTGCCAATGGTGCACTAAATAGTCTAAATGGGACCATTATAGGAGTTATTTATATCGGTGCCCATATATTGAAAAACTCTTATACCAAAATCTGTAGGAACATCTAAATGATTGGATAGAGGGTCAAGTGGATTGGATCCTTCACCTACTTCCACTTGAAACATAAGCTTTTATATCCCTAGATAAATTTCTTCATGTTAGTCCTAGTCAAGGACTGGTACTGACACAAAATAGGTTATGTTAATGGTTTATTGAAAAGGTGTAGGGATTCATTAGGTTCATAATGGATAATTATTAGGTGATATTCTAGGGGAATTTAGTCTCCTACAACCACTTCATGCATGTATTAGAGAGTCAGACATAAATCCATCCTTGGTGAAGAATATGATAGTGTTGAGTTCATGTTCTCCTTCAATAGATGTTAGGACCTGGTACCCATGTGTCTATATTCATAAACATACCATGATCATGCCCAAGTGAATAAAGTCTCATAGAATTCATGCACCCATAAGTAATCTATTAAGTAGGACTCATCACCTCTCCACATTACTTCACATGCTTTTGTGTGGGGTTCAGGTGCTTGTACTCTATTATAGTTAATTATTTCCCTTACTTTGTTTTCATGATAGAACTAGTGATGTAAGGTTGAGCATAATTTATCCCATTATATAATCTATTCACAATGGGTTCACCACTATATTTTAGGTGTACCATCAAAAAGATGAACTAAAGATTGAATATGATCCATGTTAGTGTGGCAAAAATCTTCAAGTTGCTAGACAAAGTCTCAGACTTCCATTTATCTTTGGAAATATGGAGCATCATTAAATCTTTCAATAGGTGCTTGTATGATTGGTTCCCTTATGACCTAACCATTGATAATTTGAAAAAACTTATGGAATTTATTATATTAGCATGGAACATTCTCTTGACTATTAATAATAATACACACTCTTCTAGTGAGGTCATAGTCACCATGGGCCCAATAGTCACAAGTATTGATTATAGTGTTAGAAAGGAACTAAGTTTCTAACCTTCATAGAATGAAATCATGAGTTGGATCCCTTTACTTATCATTACTATAAGTGACATTATAGATGTGATTAATGTCCTCTTCCACGTTGATATGTTCTATATAAGGGATTGCTTGTGTTTGATCTAAGGGAATAATAATACATTAGTAATCATTCTAAAAACTAATGTACAATTATTGAAACTTAGGTCAACATTATTTTCATAATGCTAGGGTCATCCCAATAGATTTGAGAAGTCATCTGGCTTAGCTAGTTCAAGTACCTCAAAATCATCTTTTAAGGGTACTCCAAGTATATCAACCATTGTATTCTCAAGGAATATAATTGGTAGATCACGATTTTTATTGGCCATGAACAATATGTGTAGTGATGGTTGCAAAAATAGATTATCCATTTTTTAATAGGCTTCTTTGGTGAGGATATTCACTTTTGTGCCAGTGTCAACTAAGATATCCTAGATTACCCACCCATCAATGGCAACATTGACTAGTATCTTTTTATCTTCTAAAATATGAAGAGTAGGGGTATCTTACCACCAATCATGGTTCAGGTGATGATCTTTATTCTACAAAGTGACTTGGGGTTAAGCATTAGTTGGTTATTTTTCTTTATTCTTAATTTAAACACTTAACTTTGGGACAATGTCCTCATTTAGCATATGTTTGCATAGCTCCTAGAAGTCATCACGTGTCATGTTTTGAGGCTCAATTGCATTTTTCATAATAGAACATTGTGTTTCTTATTTATCTTTTATAAATTATATTTATCCTTGGAGTTCTTTCACCAACATCATAGTGTCCTAGATTACATCCATCTATTGTTGGGCATCAGGATACTTTCTTGGTCATGGTTCTTCACATTGAACCTTCTCAATAGGATTGGAGGTATATTGAGATTATCTTCCACTACACTTGGTAATATTCACTTGTTGAATAGTTAGGGTACCTAAACATGAATGCTGATTTGGTTTCTAAAATTTAATCATACCATCACCTTTTTAATTTCTCTCCTTGGTGATATCTGTAAATAAGTCAGGACATTATTCTAACCAATGGTCTTTTTTACAAAAAAAACATATAGTGTGGTCTAGATAATATCTTTGGTAGTGGTCTAGGGATCCACATTTATATCATGTCCTAGGTTTTAAATGACCACCTCCTTATCCTTATCCTCTACCTTGACCATGATAGCCACCATTATCCTAATTTTTGGATATAAAGGTTTGGCATGTATTGCATGATCATGCTTCATGGATGTCACTAATTAGTTAGTATTATTTAGTGTCATTAGTGTAGAAATCACATATCTTAAAATATTTAGACACCTTTGTATGTGTATCTCATTGTAAAAGGGGATAAGAGCGTACATCATTCTCTTCATGACAAATTTCACATTACTATTTTAGTACAACATGAATGTTCTTATGTAAGCAGTTACTTTGGGTGTGCCCTTCATACTTGAAAAAAGTACACCAAATAACATTACAAGTATCATGTGTATTATTTGTAGTTAATTTATCAAGCTATTATTCCATTGAAGCTATTTGGGCTTCCATGAAAGGACTAATGCTGATATCAATACTACCAACCACTTCAGCATGGAAGGTGGATCCCAAAGTCTCACATATGCTAGTGAAGGTCTTTTGAGTTAATGTTCATCAAAAAGGAAGTAACAATCCTCCCAAAAACCACTATTCATGTTGAGTAACATTGATCTCAAATGATAATTTGGATAATAATATTTTGAACCTTGTATCATACTCTTGTACACTTTTAGTAAGAACCTGCTTTATGTATTTTAGCATGGCTATGCTTTCTTATTCAAATTCAAGGATATCAAATTCTCAAATGAATTTTATTTTAAGTTAATCATAGTCAACCACTACTTGTTTAGGGTCAAACTTCCTATACCATTTGTGCACTCACTCTAATAGTATAGTTATAAATTTGGTGGCTTTTCTTTCAAAATAAGTAATGCATCATGCCCTCCCTATGAGCTCACACCTATGGACATGTTTTGTTACATTTTCCATGCCTTGATATTCATGTAAGTGGAGTGTCATTTTTTAATATACCAGTGTCAATTGAGGTGATTGAATTGGTGGTTATTGAGAACCTACAGATCATGTCCATTGAGGGGTAAGTCCACTAATTCCTCTTGTACCACCTATAATAGTAGTGTTCATGATATGTGGTGTAGTATCTAGTTGATTAACCAAATTTGGGCTTGTATTTTTTCCACTTAGAATGCCAAGCCCTTTAGGTATCCCAAATTGCACCATGAAATTACCTTAAAGAGGGAAGGAAAGTGTTAAGTCTGTATGTGTGTTAAATGGATCAATTATAGTATCCCTTACTAGTTTAATCTCTGATTCCACACTATATATATCTAAATTATGTATGTGTAATTCATATAACTCAAGAGTATGAGCACGCACTATGGTTTGGGAGCCTGGTTGGTTCAAACTTGGTTTTTTCATTCTTATCATCGAAATAGTTTCTCCTTCATATGATATCAGTGGCATGGGGTATGGTTTGAAAGTGATGGGGTCCTCTTTGTGTGTTTTTACTTCTCTATGGATCTTAAAATCACTTCATGAGTTTTCTCAGTCTCTTCCTGTGTCATTGACTCTTATAATCCTTTACTGAGCTTCATCATATTTTTGTTTCTACAATGCTTGTTGACTAGATACCATTCTTAACCCATAATATTTTACCAACTCTTA